>JAVJIF010006842.1:0-171140 GCA_038442645.1 Agave tequilana | reverse complement strand
TCTTTTGGGCAGCCAACAGACACGACTGCTGGGTCGAAAGGGTGCAACCTTTCATTGGGTTTGAACCCTTTGGCCCTCCTGCAGCCTATATAAAGCCCTCCTGACTCTCAATGAAAGACACGAAGACAACAACAACTTCTCTTCTCTCTCTCTGAGTTCTGAACTTCAATTTTCTGCGTTCAGAACTGGGAAGTAGAGTTCTGAAGTGACTTCCAAAAAGGGAAGTGGGAAATCCGTAACTCGGTTTCCGAAGCGACTTCCAACGGAGATTCTGCAAAAGTCATTCTGAAAGAAGGCTTAGAAAATTTAAATATTCTTTTATAGAATTGTTGTCTGAATCTAAGACTTCTGAAGAAGAATATTCTTCAAACTTCCATCGTCCTCAACAGTGGGTGCTCCTCCAGAGAGTAAAGGCAAATATTCGTTTGAAATTGTCCTTGTACCGCTGCTTCAACGATCCTGTGAAGGTACGGTTGACTACGGTTCGACCGTACGGTGATTTGGTAGTGCTATCCAAATACCGTGAAAGAGTGTTGTATCTTGGGAGACCAGCGTCCATTATCCCGTTAGCACGGTGCGGGGGACGTAATTGTCTTAAGGAGATTCGCTTTTAAGCGTACCTCACTCTAAATACTGTATAAGTGGATTAGTCCTTATACAGGGGATATACTTTACAGTATATCGAGACTGACTAGATTCAGTCTAATTGATGCTTTAACCAAGGAAGGAAATTGAAAGGTGGTTCTAAATTAAGGAACGTTCTATTGAACGGAAAACCTCCCACCTGATATTTGCCGACCTGGCCAATTAGATTGTTGATATCTCAGTAATCTTGATTAGTTATCAGATTGATTTGTTAAGCAGAATACCCAACAATCTTAAGACAATTACCGTTTCTTACTTCTGTTCTGCTTGAAACTTGAAGAAAAAATGTCTGAGGACAAATCAAGATAGTTCTAGCAAGGACCAAACATGCTGTTACAAGCTTTGATGCCAACTCCACTTCCTAACCCGAAGCCGGAGAAGCCAGGAAAATTGATGGCACAGAATTCAAGAGGTGGCAACAGAAGATGCTTCTACTTGACAACTCTTCATCTGGCCAGATTCCTGCAAGAAGATCCACCAGAGCCGCAACTGATGCATGGACTCAATGTGACTTCCTTTGCCGAATTATGTTTTAAATGGACTGCATGACTCTCTTTACAATGTCTACAGTCCTGTAAAACGGCAAAGAAGTTATGGGCCAGTCTTGACAAGAAGTACAAGACTGAGGATGCTGGTTCCAAGAGTTTGTCGTAGGACGATTTCTAGAGTACAAATGGTGGACAGCAAGACTGTAATCAGTCAGGTGCAAGAGTTCCAACTTATCTTGCACGAGATAGAGGCCGAAGGTATGATTCTCCTGAAACTTTTCAGGTTGCAACCATCGTGGAGAAGCTCCACCCTGCGTGGAGAGACTTCAAGAACTACCTGAAGCATAAGCGAAAGGAGCTAAAGTTGGAGGATCTCATTGTGAGGCTTCGTATAGAGGAGGACAACGCAAGTCCGAGAAAAGGAGCAGCAAGAACTCCTACGAAGCAAAAGCCAATGTGATCGAAGACTCAAAGGGGAAAGCGTCTACTTTCAAAGGCTTAAAGCGGAAGAAGACTTCCCAAGGGTACAAAGGCAAGGTCCAAGAAGGCAAGAACATGCGCTTCAAAGGAACCTGCTACATCTGCAACAAAGAGGGGCATAAGGCGAAATGAATGTCGCAGCCGCCTCAAAAAGAACAGAAGAGCCACCCACAGGCAAACTTGACCGACCATGAGTCTCCAAGCTTTTCAGCTGTGGTGTCAGAAGTAAATCTGACAACAACAATAAGGATTGGTGGGTAGACACTGGGGCTATCGGCACATCTGCTCGGAGAAATTATTATTCTCAGAATATCAAATACTAGAGCAAGATGAGCAACTATTCATGGGGAATTCAGCCGTCTCAAAGGTTGAAGGAAAGGGCAAGGTCATCCTGAAGTGGACATCGGGGAAAGAGCTTACTCTTAACGATGTGCTTCATGTTCCAGACATCCGCAAGAATTTGATCTCCGGATCAATACTTAGTAAGAAAGGATTTAGAATGGTATTTGAATCCGATAAATTTGTACTTACTAAGGGAGGGATGTATGTGGGAAATGGTTATCTTGTTGATGGACTTTTTAAAGCCAATGTTGCAGTGGTAGATAAAAAGTCTATGTATTTGTACCCGAAGCTTATAAATAAAGAAAATTCTTCTATTTATTTGCTTGATCTCCTATTTTGTGGCATGCTAGATTAGGGCATGTAAATTACAAGTCTTTAAAGAACTTGTCTAATCTGGGATATATTCTTAAACTCAACTTGGGAAAATCGCAAGTGTGAAGTGTGTTGAGGCCAAGTTGGCTAAAAATTCATTTCACTCAATAGATCGAAAATACAGAACCTTTAGGGTTAATTCATAGCGATCTATGTGACTTGAAGTTTATGCCAACTAGAGGCGATAAAAAGTATTTCATTACTTTTATTGATGACTGTACAAGATACTGTTATGTGTATCTTTTAAACAGTAAGGATGAGGCAATAAATATGTTTACAACATATAAAGCCGAAGTTGAGAATCAACTCAACAAGAAAATCAAGATTCTAAAATCCGATAGAGGCGGAGAATATGAATCAAATGATTTTAGTGAGTTATGTGCTAGTTTGGTATAATACATCAAACAACAGCACCATACACTCCTCAGCAGAATGGAATTGCTGAACGGAAGAACAGAACTTTGAAGGAGATGGTAATTCCATGCTCGTAAGTTCTAGAGCTCCGCAGAACTTGTGGGGGGAAGCTCTATTAACTGCAAATTATATTCTAAATAGAGTACCCACAAGAAACTTGGTCTTATACCATTCGAGTTATGGCATGGAAGGACACCTTCCTACCATTACCTCAAAATGTGGGGGTGCCTTGCAAAGTGCTAGCTCCATTACCTAAAAAGACTAAGTTGGGAGAAAAAACTATGGACTGCGTATTCATAGGCTATGCCTTGAATAGTAGTGCCTACAGATTTTGGTTCATAAATCAGAAATACCAGATATTCATGTAAACATGATTATCGAATCTCGAGATGCTGTGTTCTTTGAAGACATCTTTCCGTACAAACGGGAAGCAGATAAGACTTCTGGGAAAAGAACACACGAGATGGCGTTCAGGGACGAAAGCCCCGAGGAACCAATGTAAATGCGGAAATTGAACCAAGAAGAAGTCAGAGATCTAGAATCTCAAAATCTTTTGGTCCAGATTTCATAGCATACGCTATTGAGAGCGAGCCTCAAACATTTAAAGAGGCTATGTCAAACCCAGAAGCACAAATGTGGAAAGAAGCTATAAATAGCGAAATAGAATCCATACTAAGTAATCATACTTGAGAATTTGGTAAACTTGCCTCCTGGCAGTAAACCAATTAGGGTATGTAAGGGATTTTCAAACGAAAATTAAAACCCGATGGATCTATCGATAAGTACAAGGCTAGATTAGTAGCCAAGGGTTATCGACAAAAAGAAGGACTTGACTACTTCGATACTTATTCACCAGTAACAAGAATAACGTCCATACGGATGTTGATTGCGATTGTAGTATTGCACAACTTAGATATCCATCAAATGAATGTCAAGATTGCATTCTTAAATGGTGAATTAAGTGAAGAGATATATATGGGCAACCTGAAGGATTTAAAGTCAAGGGCCAAGAACACAAGGTGTGTAAATTGGTAAAATCCTTATACGGTTAAAACAGGCTCCAAAACAATGGCATGAGAAATTTGATAGTGTCATGATCAAAGATGGATTCACTATCAATGAATGCGATAAGTGTGTTTACACGAAAACAGTTGGAGATGCATGTATCATTGTCTGTCTTTATGTAGACGACATGTTGATACTTGGGACTAATATTGAGATTATTAAGTCCACTAAAAGAATGTTATCCAACAGTTTTGATATGAAGGATCTGGCGGTTGCTGATGTAATTTTAGGAATTAAAATTACTAGAACACCAGATGGAATCAGTCTATCTCAATCTCACTACGTGGATAAGATGATAGAAAGATTCAAGGATCATGGGATAAAAGAGAATACAAATCCTTTTCTCCCACACGTCCACCTTCATAAGAATACAGGAACTGAATACGCCAGTTGGAGTATTCTCAGATTATCGGAAGTCTAATGTATTTAATGAATTGCACTAGACCCGATATTGCTTACGCTGTAAGCAAGTTAAGTAGATACACTAGCAATCCTAGTGATCTACACTGGACCGCTCTACTACGAGTATTGGGTTACGTATCACATACCAAGGAATATGCCTTGAGATATGGAAAGTATCCTCCTATACTGGAAGGATACAGTGATGCTAATTGGATTGCAGATTCTGAGGAATCAAAATCAACTAGCGGATACGTATTTACTCTAGCAGGAGCAGCGGTATCTTGGAAATCTTCTAAGCAAACATGTATTGCTCGTTCCACTATGGAATCGGAATTCATAGCCTTAGATAAGGCTGGAGAAGAAGCAGAATGGCTTCGACAATTCTTAGAAGATATACCGTTATGGCAAAAGCCAGTGCCCGCTATATGTATACACTGCGACAATCAAGCAGCTATATCTAGGGCACAAAATGTGATATACAACGGTAAGTCTAGACATATTCGTCGTAGACATAATACCGTGAAGCAGTTGCTCTCAAATGGAATTATCTCTATTGACTTTGTATCGTCAAAGGATAATTTAGCGGATCCGCTTACTAAAGGTTTAAGTGGAGAGCGTATAAACTGCGCATCGAGGGGAATGGGTCTAAAAGCCTAACCTTACCGAGTCAGCTTAATGGAAACCTCACTTAGCGACTGGAGATCCCACGGACTAAGTTCAAGAGGGAAAAACTAGTTATGATTGACTCCGCAAGTAAGCACTTGGGAGCTTGACTCCAATCCATTCCTAAGGTGCACATAAGTGCTTTTCTACAAGTGGATTAAGGATAAGCTTAACGCTTTTAATGATGCCTATATCTTGTTACTAAACAAGTGGAGTAGAGTAGACTACTCTTAATAGGTCCATCACCTATGTGAGTATAGAGTTGGGTCGGCTCTTTGGGAATCTCTATGGAGGCTGTTATTCCCTAAAGATACTCTCTGAAACCAAGAATGTCCAGGGCCAAAACGGACACAACCGAGAACCAAAGTTGATTTGAAAAGTACTGTGTGAAGCTTGTTGACTTGGCTTACACTAACGGCTAACAGTTCAAGACCTAGTTCACTGATTAGCCAGTAAGTCCGATAAAGCTTTCGCTATGGAAGGTTCAAGACCTAGTTCACTATCCTTATGCAGTTTCTTTTCTCAAGTACCTTTCACAATAGAGTCAGTCTCTTTGTGTGTCATTTCCTTGAATCTCCATTCATGTGGGGGATTGTTGGAATTGAAGAATATAAGTATAAATCTTCGAGTTGAATTATGGCCAGATCCGTTGATCGAATCAATTGGATGATGGTTGGAGTGTGTTCTCCTTCCATTGGGGATGAATGTGGTATATTCACATGTTCAATTCTGACTTCGAATGAATGAGATATTCAAGTCTAGAGATTGCCTAATTCAAAACTAAATGGGACTAAACTGTTGGAATGCCAACAGTTGCGACTGTTGGACTGCCAACAGTTGTGACTGTTGGGTGCATCTTTTGGGCAGCCAACAGACACGACTGCTGGATCGAAAGGGTGCAACCTTTCATTGGGTTTGAACCCTTTGGCCCCTCCTGCAGGCTATATAAAGCCCTCCTGACTCTCAATTGAAAGACACCAAGACAACAACAACTTCTCTTCTCTCTCTCTGAGTTCTGAACTTCAATTTTCTGCGTTCAGAACTGGGAAGTAGAGTTCTAAAGTGACTTCCAAAAAGGGAAGTGGGAAATCCGTAACTCGGTTTCCGAATCGACTTCCAACGGAGATTCTGCAAAAGTCATTCTGAAAGAAGGCTTAGAAAATCAACATATTCTTTTATAGAATTGTTGTCTGAATCTAAGACTTCTGAAGAAGAATATTCTTCAACCTTCCATCGTCCTCAACAGTGGGTGCTCCTCCAGAGAGTAAAGGCAAATATTCGTTTGAAACTTGTCCTTGTACCGCTGCTTCAACGATCCTGTGAAGGTACTGGTGACTACGGTTCGACCGTACGGTGATTTGGTAGTGCTATCCAAATACCGTGAAAGAGTGTTGTATCTTGGGAGACCAGCGTCCATTATCCCGTTAGCACCGGTGCGGGGGACGTAATTGTCTTAAGGAGATTCGCTTTAAGCGTACCTCACTCTAAATACTGTATAAGTGGATTAAGTCCTTTATACAGGGGATATACTTTACAGTATATCGAGACTGACTTAGATTCAGTCTAATTGGTGCTTTAACCAAGGAAGGAAATTGAAAGGTGGTTCTTAAATTAAGGAACGTTCTATTGAACGGAAAACCTCCCACCTGATATTTGCCGACCTGGCCAATTAGATTGTTGATATCTCAGTAATCTTGATTAGTTATCAGATTGATTCTTGTTAAGCAGAATACCTAACATCCCGTACTTCTGACGTCAAGTCAATCATTCCATCTTTTCACACTACATTTTGGGACAAGGTGGTTGACACAATTGACTCTGAAAATAATTATGAAATTTGAAAATTTGATGGGGTGGAATTGTTAAAAAATGATCATACATACATTTTAGTGGGTTATACAAGAGAAATTTCTGGTGGGTTCCTCCAAATATTACATTATCTTGATTGGGTAGCAACGCTTGGCCCAATTAGACCACCACCGGAACCACCACCTTGAGGTAACTTCTGCCTTCCCTTCTTCTTTTTCATGCATGCATGCATACATTCATACATTGAGGACAATGCATGAGATAAGTGTGGGGGAGGCTTTACTAACATACTAACATAGGTAGAAACTAACAAAAATTTGTTAATATTAAAAAAATGAAAAATGAAAAAAAAAAGGACAATATTTTGACTTATCTTTTGAAAGAAATCTAAGTTAGTCTTAAGAATTAGGAAAATCATGATTAGAATTTCTAAAAACTTGGTCAAAATAAATAAATTGTTGAATTTTTAGGTATAGGAGGAGAAATTGAATAAGTAATTAGTCTTAATTTTTACCTTAATAAAATGTGCATACCTAATGCATATCTAGGATTCTAAGACAAAGACCCTTGTGCCTCATATAAAAAATATATATATAAAAATAAAAAAAAAAATAAAAATCACTAATTAAGATGGATACATGTGCCTCAAGAAGCATAAGTATTCACGCCTAAAGGTGAGTTTATAAATAAGCGTCCTTAGTTTTGTGGCCTAGTTCACTCGAATTTGAGTCCATGGGGTGTTTTCTCACCCGGTGCCCTAAAACCAATCAGTTTAGGAGCCACCGACTTTAAGTTCGCTACATGGGTGGATTAGAAAGCCTAAGAAAATTAAGAAATATTATATATGTATTAACACATCTAATAGTCAATTAGTTAGGTATTAGGGCCTCAAGAAGCCTTGATACTTACACGAAAGAAAATTAGATGAGTTATACATATTAAAAAAAAGAAAAGAAAAGAAAAAATAATATAATAATAATAAAGAGGCATGAGAGTCCAAGTTAAGGAATTCCTAGTAAAAATTCACAAGGATGCATATGACTTAGGGTAACGAAAAAGACTATACAAACATTCAATTTTGACCCTTACCTAAAAAGGAAAACAATTTACTATATAAAGACTAAGTTTAAGAATAAATAAAAATGATGATCCTAAAATCTTATAGATTACTTAGTCTCTTCAAACGTATTTCAAATATTTTCCTTTTTACGGATTTTGTGGGTATAATCCGCTGAAAACCCTCACGAGATAACACTCGTCCTCTAGGGTAACCTAGGGGTTTAACGGCTTATTGCACGTGCTAAGTGCAACCGTGATTCCTACGAAAGTGAGTTAGGATAGATTAATTTTTCTGTTCTTTTTTATTTTTACTCGAGGACGAGCAAAAAGATAAGTGTGGGGGTGTGATAGGTAGTAAAAAGTGCATATTTTCCAATACATTTACTATCACATTTTCATATTTATTCCTATAATTCTGCACATTTACTAATATTTTATTATTTATTGTGTACAGGCCTTGAGAAATAAAAATAAAGGAATAAAGCCTTAAAAGAAGCCCAAAAGCCCATAATCAAGCCCAATGCAAAAGTTGCAATTATCAAATGTCAAAATTGCAATTACTAAGGGCAATGGTTGCAAATACTAAAAGAAGAGGGAAGGATAGACTTCTATTCAACCCTAAATACTTGCAGGATGAGGATAAAAGCCAAAAAAGGAGAGTTCAAGATCACAAATTCGTTGATAAAAGATTTGGATTTAGGGTAACTTGCTTCCCAAGTTATCCCGAAATCCCAAAATAAAGAATCAGGATACATCTTCCAGAAAGATAAACCCCGATGGATGGACCAGAGAAGGCCACGCGCGAAAGCGCGTGGCCAGCCGACACAACTTGGCCGCGAAAACGCGGCCCAAGTCGCGTTTCCGCGGCAGTTTGGATGAGCCAGGGCAACGGTTTTCGTGGAGGAGTCGTATTGGGACTCTACTTCCTTCTGCACCTATAAATACCCCTGCAAATCTCAGAAGTACAGTACAGCGAACAACAGAGCTAAATCTAGGGTTTTTAGGCTAGTTTGTAGTTTAGGTTTTTATTTTTCTCTTTTTGTAATTTTCCTTTATGTAACTGAGAGGAGAGGATGCTTTCATGGAGGAAGGAGATCATGCTTGTACTGAGGTGACATCGGTGTAAGTCAAACTTTTCCTCCATTGTTAATAGAATCAACTCAAGGTTTGTTTTTGTTCTTTTATTCTTGTTTTATTTTTATTCTTGTTTTATTTTATTGTTTCTCTCTGATGTCTTGCAAACCATGAGATCTGATTGCTTCGAGACTGCTTAGCCGAAGAAGTGCCCTTGATGGCCTATGGTGATGAACAAGCCTTCTCTTTCTAGTATAGTTTGTCTTTTCTTTTCGTAGTGTAGATCGAGACGGGGGAAGATCCTATACGCCATGCTTGAATGCCTTCAAAGACAAGGTAAGTCGTTGCAACGGATCAAAGGTAAACAGGGCAGAAGAAGTAGGTATTTTTTTTAGTTTATACTTTTCTTTTCTTTCTTTAGTTTAGATAACAAACTCCACATCTTTCCAATTTCTTTCACACTTCTTATTGTAAATACCATTGTAAATAACAAAATAAATAAAAAAGAGATAACTTACTAAACAAGCTTCCATCGCCAGTCCCTCCCTGAGGATCACGACCCGCATTGCCATTGCTACAGCAGATTAGAATTGAGCACCTTGCACATCTTTAATTCTTAAATCTGATATATTATATTTGTGTGCAGGGAAAAACTCAATCAGGGAGCCCCTCCCGAGGATCTCAGGGCCGAAGCCCCGAAGCAATTTTTTTTGGAATCGATCCTTTTCAGATCTCGTTGTTCGTGCTCGCGATGATTTTTCTGTTTGTGTTTATGATCGATGTGATTTTTAGATCTGAAAAGAATTGGGTATCATTCGATATCGGTGAATGTGGGTCTGTTGTTGATGATGATGTTGATATGAGGACTGCGACTCATGATCACAATCCTTTATGAGGACTGTGATTATGATCACAATCTTTATTAGAAGTGTGTAACGCCCCGATTCCACGGATACGGGGACGTCACTGCAACGTATATACGTAGGTCAGAAAGTGCCCCCACGTATATACGCTAAGCATAAAAGTACAAGCAAGGGATCAGAGTACAACACAAAGCGTGGTATACATACACATGCCAACATAAAAGGTACATATACAAGTCATCACAGTGTATGATAAACATTACATATTACATATGTCTTTTATCACAACCAAGTCCAAAAGTAAAATATACAATAAAATACCAAAAAGCTCACGAGTAGGATGAAGATCCCGTGAGTCAAAAGAGGAGTCTGGCACGAAGGAAGTAGAGCTAGTCTGCCTGCTCACGAAAGAAAGCTCGATCTACTGTGGACAGCTCCACTTCGATCCAAGCTTCAACCTGAACATACAAATCCAAGGAGTCAGGACCTCCCAACAATGAACAGGCTACAGCCAAATGGCTAAGTGACAAGAGTAGAAAGGTTAGAACACAAGTAAGGCAGATATGAACAAGTGAATCATAAAACAGGAAATCCAGGTTAAAACTGATTATAAGCAAGATTGATTGTATACGCTTAAGTCACGGTCCCATGAGACTAATACATCGAAGGAATAATCCAAACAAGGAAACCCTCATCTATATACCTTTATCTCATGCCACAGAAATTCAAGCGTATAGAATCAGAGTTGCAAATCAGATGAAAGTCAAACAGGAATACATAACATGAATACTAAGAATCATAACCAGAGACATAACTGGAATAACGGG
This sequence comes from Agave tequilana, assembly GCA_038442645.1. NCBI lineage: Eukaryota > Viridiplantae > Streptophyta > Magnoliopsida > Asparagales > Asparagaceae > Agave > Agave tequilana. The sequence goes on along the minus strand of JAVJIF010006842.1, from coordinate 160,637 downwards.
AATCATAATAAGTATCACAACTGGAAATATGACTGGAATATCAAGAATCATAGTAAGATCCATAACGGTTATCAATTATTATTATAACTCGTCTAACCCATATATCTAGGTATGTGTCTCGGTATCGATCCCAACCCACATACGTCCATATATAAGAAAGTCGAGGGTTGTTATCGGAAGCTGATGGAGAACTGATATAGCTTCTTATAGTAGTTCCCATACACCTGGGACCAGTTTTGGAGGCCCAAAGTCCCCTAACAGTAATCTGTGGGCCCAAAGTCCCACTAACAGTACCGCCAATATGTCATATTCCCATACTATAAGCAAGATATCATTCCGGCATCCATCACTTCCTCCCATACCCATACAAGTTGTAGCTTATTAAGATTATCAGGTTACGGGAATAAACAGTCATAACAGTAATAGCCCTACCGATTCAAGAGGTGGCCCCCACAGATTCAAGAGGTGGCCCCCACCGTGAGGTGTGGCACTTTGTTCTGAGGGGTGGATTCTAGAGGTGGCCCCCACCGAGTATGGTGTGGCACTTAGTTCCATAAAACAAGACAGGATTCCCGTAAACATGACAATTACAAAGTCAGGTGTATCATGCTTGGTTTTAAAAGATAGCATGACGAGGTGGTGATATATCACAAGCAATAAAACATAACAATAGATTGATAATAGGCCGGGTCAGTCATGACATAACAATAGGATCTAGCAAAGTAGTGGCATGTCAGGTGATATACATGTGTTAAAAGGAAACGGGTAACTGACAGGTCTGAATTATGACAAGGCAAGAGGAAACATAGAAGCAACGAAGAGTTCAACGACCTCGAAGGGTCTGCCACGCATGGTATACGATAAGGAGTAAGAATATCACTGGCAAGATACAAGTATAAGAATGAAACAAACAGTTGCATGGCAATACATAAACATAGAAATATGAAGTAACTAGAGGTTATATACTTCAAGTAATAGGTCATGAGGTACAATATACAAACACATAACCGAAGCATAAGATCCAAATTTAAGATAGCAATAAACTGTAACAGACAGCCAAGGTTAGTCGACTAAGGTCAAGGGAGTAGTCGACTAATAGAAGGGTTAGTCGACTAACAGTAGGGTCTAGTCGACTAAAACTGTGTAACAGAGAGTTGGGTTCCTGATTCAGGAAATGTTAGTCGACTAGGTTAGAAGGGGTAGTCGACTAATAGAAGGGTCAAGTCGACTAACAGACACTTAAGTCGACTAAATCTGTGAAACAGAGAGTTGGGTTTGGTTTCAGGAAAAGGGTAGTCGACTAGGGTCAAGGTGTAGTCGACTAATAGGGATCTATAGTCGACTAATAAATAAGATGAGTCGACTAAAACTGTGGATCAGAAAAGGTTACGTTTCAATCTAAGGGTCTCTAGTCGACTAGGTTCTAGGTCAAGTCGACTAAAACTGGTCAAAAACAGAACGCAGAACAGAATTCGCTGGTTGCGTTTGATGGTCTAAAAATGTGATTTTTATGGCATATGAACACAAGATAGGAGGATACAAGTATACTAGGAATGAAACAAGTCTTGGTGAGTAAGAATACTCACTTGGAATGGTTATGTGAAGCTTATACGAGTTCCGAAAGGTCGTAGTCGACGATATCACCAACTTGATCTTTGGCGATACTTCCGACGAAGAGAGATGCGATCCAAATCCAAGAGTTGTGGTTGCTTGAGATGGATATGAAGAAGACCTAGGTGCTTTTGGAGTTAGGGTTTGAGTTTGAGATGGAGAAGGAAGAGGTGAGGCTACTTCTCTTTGATGAAATGAAGAAAAAGGAAAAGAAGTGTAAAGGAGTGGTTTATATATGTTTTGGAATTTGTGAAGGAGTTGTAATTTAGATAGAAGAGATGGGCTTTATTGCAAAAAGGGGAGGTGTCTCCTTTGGCCACACTTGGCCGGCCATGGGAGAGAGAGAAAAAGAAGGGCATTTAATGAGGAAGTAGGTGAGGAAGTGTGTGGAGTTGGAATTTTTGGAAAAGATTAGAATTTTGAAAATGGAAAAACTTGTGGTTGTGGAGAAAAGAAATAAAGAAAAAGGAAAAGAAAAGAAATATAAAGGAGAAGATATTTTCTCTTGAACTCAAATGAAACTGTTGAATAGACAGATACCCGGGTTAAGGTCAAAGATGTGGAAATCATTTCGGAAAATACCGAAATCGTCCGAAATACAAGTATCTCGGAACGACTCGAAATAATTACCAAAAATCAATAATAATATATAAAGACTCATAGTGAAATCCTTTTGAAGAAATACTTTATAGTTTTAAAACTAAAAATCCCGGAATCAGTTACCTACCTACTCCGTTGGAATTTTCATAAAATCCTAAAATCCTCAGAAAAAGAATGTAAGTAGAAAATAAGATTCTAAGGAATAATGCCTAAAGGACCATCATGAAATTCCAAACTGTTTGAGAATTAAAAATCCGGGAATCGGTCAGCGGCACTGGCCGACACCGGTTTGAAGAAATTCAATTTAATCCAAGAAAAATCCAGAAAATCACAGAAAATCTAATATATTGGAAAATAATATTTGAAACTGAAATCGGTCAAATCTAATCACCGGAAAGGCCAAATCGAATAATATACTATAATCGGGTCTTCGGTTCAGACTAGGGCTGACTCCGAATCCACGAATCCAATTCCAAGACAAAACAATCATACAAGGAATTCATAATACAGAATAAATACAGGAAAACAAATCGAAAAAATACGATCGAAAATCTGAATACGCAACTAAGTACGTATTCCGGGAACGGGGTATTACAATCCACCCACCTTACAAAAATTGCGTCCTCGCAATTTCATTAAGGGGTGAAATGAACACAAAGGGGACAAAGGCTGGAATAAAGGGCTCATAAAACCAAAACAGGGAATAAGATGAATACAGGAAGGATCAGGATGGACAATGAAAGAATGATAAGAGAAAATATTCAGAATGATAACCAACTCAAATACAAGATCTGGGGTAGTGGTTACCATGATATCCCTAAGGCTCCTGATCTGGATACTGGTCTTCACACTCTGCTGTATCGCCTGAGGTCTCTGCTGCCATGATGTAACCTTGGCCTCTACCCTGATCTGCTCTAGCTCTCATTCCCCTCTGCTGATGATCATACCGTTGGGGTGGAAATGGAACTCTTCGATCAACAGGTTCAGGGTTCCTCCTCAGTGGCGGCGCTGGAAGTGCTGGGGCTGGATGAGCTGGTCTGACTGGTGCCGCATGTCCAAACTTTCTGTACTGGCAATCCCTGAGCGTATGACTCCCTTTCCCACATGCCAAACATAATCCATTGGCCACTCGACAATCCCTCTTATAATGTCCGGGCCTGTGGCAGAAGTTGCATACAATCTGAGACAGAGGAGGTTGGAATGGTCTCTTCATCATCGGGCCATGGGTTGCCCTATCTGCATCCTCCTCATCCATCAACTCAAAAGGCCTCTTCTTGGCCTGGTTCCTCATCTGGTTCACTTTCCTCTTCTCCAGTCCACGCTCTACTTCTCGAGCTATGGTGAGAACTTCTGAATAGGTCTTCAGCTGTTGGGGCATCAAGAATACTTGTATGTCCATCTGTAGGCCCTGCTGGAATCTGCTTGCCCGCTTCTCCTCATCCGTCACCATATACGGGGCAAAGCGGCTAAGTCGGAGAAATTCCGCGGCATACTCATCCACGGACCTATCCCGTTGCTGAAGTCTGATGAACTGCTCTTCCATGTCTTTCTGAGCTGTGACAGGGAAGAATCTGCTGTAGAAACTCTTGGAGAATGTGTCCCAAGTGACAGGCTTCTCCAATCTTGCCTCCTCAGCTAGCCACCAAGTTCTAGCTATATCCTTCAATTGAATCTTGGCAACCTCCACTTGGTTTTCCTCTGGGACACGGGCTGCATTCAACAAGTCTGATGTGTCTGTCAGCCATTGCTCAGCATCCAAGGGTTTCTCCCCACCCGTGAATATGGCTGGCTGCAGTCTTCTGAAATCCGATATATTCCCCGGCCTTTGTCCTTTAGGTGCTGCTAACTCTTGCCGGAGAAGTTCTATCTGCTGCTGCTGGTTCTCCATCATCATCTGGACAACCCTCAGTATATCCACATTCTCTCCCACTGCTCCATTCGATGCTGGTCCAGAGTTGCTACGACCCGATCTTCTATCCATGCCTAGTTGATGAAGAATGACTGGAAAGTGATGGAAAAATGGAAGGATTTCAGGATATGAAGGAAGGAACCAAGAAGAATTAGATGAATCAAGAAGGACTAGATAACTTTGTACATTGTAGTTGGCATTAGCAAATTACTAGAATTTGCTGCTTGATTGTACTATAGGTGGGAGAGCCTAAGCTCTGATACCATCCTGTAACGCCCCGATTCCACGGATACGGGGACGTCACTGCAACGTATATACGTTGGTCAGAAAGTGCCCCCACGTATATACGCTAAGCATAAAAGTACAAGCAAGGGATCAGAGTACAACACAAAGCGTGGTATACATACACATGCCAACATAAAAGGTACATATACAAGTCATCACAGTGTATGATAAACATTACATATTACATATGTCTTTTATCACAACCAAGTCCAAAAGTAAAATATACAATAAAATACCAAAAAGCTCACGAGTAGGATGAAGATCCCGTGAGTCAAAAGAGGAGTCTGGCACGAAGGAAGTAGAGCTAGTCTGCCTGCTCACGAAAGAAAGCTCGATCTACTGTGGACAGCTCCACTTCGATCCAAGCTTCAACCTGAACATACAAATCCAAGGGAGTCAGGACCTCCCAACAATGAACAGGCTACAGCCAAATGGCTAAGTGACAAGAGTAGAAAGGTTAGAACACAAGTAAGGCAGATATGAACAAGTGAATCATAAAACAGGAAATCCAGGTTAAAACTGATTATAAGCAAGATTGATTGTATACGCTTAAGTCACGGTCCCATGAGACTAATACATCGAAGGAATAATCCAAACAAGGAAACCCTCATCTATATACCTTTATCTCATGCCACAGAAATCCAAGCGTATAGAATCAGAGTTGCAAATCAGATGAAAGTCAAACAGGAATACATAACATGAATACTAAGAATCATAACCAGAGACATAACTGGAATAACGGGAATCATAATAAGTATCACAACTGGAAACATGACTGGAATATCAAGAATCATAGTAAGATCCATAACGGTTATCAATTATTATTATAACTCGTCTAACCCATATATCTAGGTATGTGTCTCGGTATCGATCCCAACCCACATACGTCCATATATAAGAAAGTCGAGGGTTGTTATCGGAAGCTGATGGAGAACTGATATAGCTTCTTATAGTAGTTCCCATACACCTGGGACCAGTTTTGGAGGCCCAAAGTCCCCCTAACAGTAATCTGTGGGCCCAAAGTCCCACTAACAGTACCGCCAATATGTCATATTCCCATACTATAAGCAAGATATCATTCCGGCATCCATCACTTCCTCCCATACCCATACAAGTTGTAGCTTATTAAGATTATCAGGTTACGGGAATAAACAGTCATAACAGTAATAGCCCTACCGATTCAAGAGGTGGCCCCACAGATTCAAGAGGTGGCCCCCACCGTGAGGTGTGGCACTTTGTTCTGAGGGGGTGGATTCTAGAGGTGGCCCCACCGAGTATGGTGTGGCACTTAGTTCCATAAAACAAGACAGGATTCCCGTAAACATGACAATTACAAAGTCAGGTGTATCATGCTTGATTTTAAAAGATAGCATGACGAGGTGGTGATATATCACAAGCAATAAAACATAACAATAGATTGATAATAGGCCGGGTCAGTCATGACATAACAATAAGATCTAGCAAAGTAGTGGCATGTCAGGTGATATACATGTGTTAAAAGGAAACGGGTAACTGACAGGTCTGAATTATGACAAGGCAAGAGGAAACATAGAAGCAACGAAGAGTTCAACGACCTCGAAGGGTCTGCCACGCATGGTATACGATAAGGAGTAAGAATATCACTGGTAAGATACAAGTATAAGAATGAAACAAACAGTTGCATGGCAATACATAAACATAGAAATATGAAGTAACTAGAGGTTATATACTTCAAGTAATAGGTCATGAGGTACAATATACAAACACATAACCGAAGCATAAGATCCAAATTTAAGATAGCAATAAACTGTAACAGACAGCCAAGGTTAGTCGACTAAGGTCAAGGGAGTAGTCGACTAATAGAAGGGTTAGTCGACTAACAGTAGGGTCTAGTCGACTAAAACTGTGTAACAGAGAGTTGGGTTCCTGATTCAGGAAATGTTAGTCGACTAGGTTAGAAGGGGTAGTCGACTAATAGAAGGGTCAAGTCGACTAACAGACACTTAAGTCGACTAAATCTGTGAAACAGAGAGTTGGGTTTGGTTTCAGGAAAAGGGTAGTCGACTAGGGTCAAGGTGTAGTCGACTAATAGGGATCTATAGTCGACTAATAAATAAGATGAGTCGACTAAAACTGTGGATCAGAAAAGGTTACGTTTCAATCTAAGGGTCTCTAGTCGACTAGGTTCTAAGTCAAGTCGACTAAAACTGGTCAAAAACAGAACGCAGAACAGAATTCGCTGGTTGCGTTTGATGGTCTAAAAATGTGATTTTATGGCATATGAACACAAGATAGGAGGATACAAGTATACTAGGAATGAAACAAGTCTTGGTGAGTAAAAATACTCACTTGGAATGGTTATGTGAAGCTTATACGAGTTCCGAAAGGTCGTAGTCGACGATATCACTAACTTGATCTTTGGCGATACTTCCGACGAAGAGAGATGCGATCCAAATCCAAGAGTTGTGGTTGCTTGAGATGGATATGAAGAAGACCTAGGTGCTTTTGGAGTTAGGGTTTGAGTTTGAGATGGAGAAGGAAGAGGTGAGGCTACTTCTCTTTGATGAAAATGAAGAAAAAGGAAAAGAAGTGTAAAGGAGTGGTTTATATATGTTTTGGAATTTGTGAAGGAGTTGTAATTTAGATAGAAGAGATGGGCTTTATTGCAAAAAGGGGAGGTGTCTCCTTTGGCCACACTTGGCCGGCCATGGGAGAGAGAGAAAAAGAAGGGCATTTAATGAGGAAGTAGGTGAGGAAGTGTGTGGAGTTGGAATTTTTGGAAAAGATTAGAATTTTGAAAAATGGAAAAACTTGTGGTTGTGGAGAAAGAAATAAAGGAAAAGGAAAAGAAAAGAAATATAAAGGAGAAGATATTTTCTCTTGAACTCAAATGAAACTGTTGAATAGACAGATACCCGGGTTAAGGTCAAAGATGTGGAAATCATTTCGGAAAATACCGAAATCGTCCGAAATTCAAGTATCTCGGAACGACTCGAAATAATTACCAAAAATCAATAATAATATATAAAGACTCATAGTGAAATCCTTTTGAAGAAATACTTTATAGTTTTAAAACTAAAAATCCCGGAATCAGTTACCTACCGACTCCGTTGGAATTTTCATAAAATCCTAAAATCCTCAGAAAAAGAATGTAAGTAGAAAATAGGATTCTAAGGAATAATGCCTAAAGGACCATCATGAAATTCTAAACTGTTTGAGAATTAAAAATCCGGGAATCGGTCAGCGGCACTGGCCGACACCGGTTTTGAAGAAATTCAATTTAATCCAAGAAAAATCCAGAAAATCACAGAAAATCTAATATATTGGAAAATAATATTTGAAACTGAAATCGGTCAAATCTAATCACCGGAAAGGCCAAATCGAATAATATACTATAATCGGGTCTTCGGTTCAGACTAGGGCTGACTCCGAATCCACGAATCCAATTCCAAGACAAAACAATCATACAAGGAATTCATAATACAGAATAAATACAGGAAAACAAATCGAAAAAATACGATCGAAAATCTGAATACGCAACTAAGTACGTATTCCGGGAACGGGGTATTACAAAGTGTGTTTATATCGCAGTCCTTTTATTAATTAAAAAATTAAAGAATTTAGCGAGGACTGCGATAATTATCGCAGCAGTCCTAATATAGGTTTGAAAATTGTGCTTTTGTAAGGACTGTGATTATGGTCGCAGTCCTAATAAAAAGGATTGTATCATGGTCGAAGTCTATAAAACCTTCAAAACATGACATTTTTATGAGAACTACGATGATGGTCACAATCTTATAAAGACTCAGAAACATGATATTTTTGTGAGGATAACAATCATAATCGTAATCCTAATAAAGACTAATAGATAGGATATTCTTTAGGACTGTAATCATAGTCGCAGTCCTCTGCTACTAGCAGTCCGCATTTTCAAAGCAACCCACTTTTTTCAAAGCGATTATTGCAGACTTCTGCGTCTTTCGCCGTTGAGGAGCACCTCAGCGCTTGACTTGTGACACATATGGTTGGTTTAAAAAAGAAGGTGGTTGTAGCGAATTAAACTATGAAGCTTGAGTTTTTTTCTAATCACGGTATGACATTGGGGACCGTAGCGAAAAATAAAAAAATAAAAAGTAAAAAGGTATGAAAGAAAAAATAAAAAATAAAAAATAAAACAATTATAATGAAAAGAAGAGAAAGAATAAGGGAGAAATAAAATACAATATTTGGAATAAAACAAAAAATTAAAAAGAAGCATAATATTTTAAAAGTTAAAAAATAAATGAAAATAAAAACTCTATAATTAAAATAAAAAAAATTGAAAAATAGAAACAAATAGTCTGAAAATGTGTAAAGTAGAATTGGAAAAAAAATCAAGAAACAATATGGAGAAAAATAAAAATAAAAATGTAGCAAAAAAGGAAACTATATGAAATAAAAGACTAGTCAGAGAATAAAAGAAAAGGAATCTAACAAAAGAAAAGTAAGAACGGGGAAAATAAAGTTAAAGAAAAAGAAAAAATATAAAATTTCAGAACAAAACCTTAAACAAGCAAAAAAAATGAAAGAAATTTAAACCAAAAATGTTTAAAATGTAGAACAAACAATATAAATAATTATAGAAAGGAAAATTTCTAGGAAACGTGAAAAGAAAGAATAAGAAATAAGTAATTAGAATGGACAAAAAAATAGCACTAAATCAAAAAAGAAAAAGGGAAAAGGAAATTATACAAAATAAATAAAAAAGAAAATAAAATAAGGGATTTCATTTCAGCCATCTAAGTCAAACTGTAATTAGGAAAAAAAACTCACTCGCATAATTTTATTCGTTTCAGCCACCTTTTTTTTAAAGTAATGATGTGCGCCCATTTGTCAAACGCTGAGGCACTAATCAGCGGTGAAAGGCGAAAATGCTCCTAAGTAATCGTTTCAAAAAAGTGAACCGCTTCGAAAATACTTGATTTTTGAGTACTGCGAAATGATTACAGTATAGAGGACTGTGATTATGATCATAGTCCTCACAAAATGCCTTATTTACTGAGCATTGCGACTATGATATATAGATTTTATGAAAAATAAATGAATATCTGAGAAAAAAGAAAACAAAAGGTATACAAAAAGGTAAAGAATACAAAAAGGTAAAGAAAAAATAGAAAGCAAACAAAAAAAGAATTAAGAACAAAGAAAAGAAAAAAAAAATTGGATAAAAAGAAGGCAAATTTTGACAAAAAGAAAAGAAAAAAAGTTGAAAAAAAGAGGGGAAATATTTACCAACAATACAAAATCAAAATCATAATAAATAGTAGAAATTTTACCATATGTGAAAAATGATAATAGTAAAAGTACGAATTACAGTCGCAACAATAACTCAAAACTGTTCTTCGACCTCTTCCCTACGCTTCTACATTGCAAAAAACCACAAATTATAACCATTCTATGAACCTATCAATAACCAAAATGGTTTGAACAAACCCTAAGATATTTGTAATAGAACATCAATGATGAAATGAAAGAGAAGACAAGAACAATGTACATAATGTACATGATGACTCCGAGTGTCTTCATTCGGAACCGAAAGAGAAGCAGGTGAGTGGAATGTGAGGGAGAGAATTTACCGAGATAGGGAGAGGGAGAGAGAAGAGCCTAACCACGAGAGAAGGCGATGGAGAAAGATTTTTTTTTTTCTGGTTTTTTTTCCTGTTTTGTTTACTCTTTTTTTATAAATAGTATAAATAAAGTTAATGAAATAATAAAAAAATGATAGAAAAAAATAAGTGATAGAACAAAATATGAGGGATAGAAATTGTGCACTTGTTTTACAATATGTGTTTTTAAGAATAGTTGTAGATTATATGACTTTTTAGAAAAAGAATATGATCGCTCTTCTCTTTGAAACAAGAAGAAATCGAGGCGATGTTATAATAGTACCAAAGGGAATTCTCTCTGCTGTATAAAAGCATCGAGTTTTTAAAAGTAGGAAATCAAATTATATTCAAAAATCAATGCTATTTATTTACACTTCAAATAAATCTTTTACGGAAATTTAAGGCCGCGTGATAAAAATGAAAGTGACATGTGTTGCAGGTGTCAAAAGATTATGACCACTTCAAAAAAAAATTTCAAATCGAAATTTACAACCAAGTAAGAATAGATAGAGATATTAGATATTTTATAATAGAGATCGTGTTGTAAAACTCCGAGAATATAACACCAAAGCAGAGAATTTTAGAGACAGAGTAGAAGTAGGAATTCTTATTTATTTCTGAATTTGTGTACATTGAAATGAATCAGGAAGGGCCTATTTATAGGAAAACCTTGAGGGCACTATGCAGTCGCTTGCGTCATCGCTTGCATCAGCGCATAGTAAACCCATTAATGGAGCACAGTGGATTTGATGGGGAATTGACGGGAGTGGGTGTGGATAGCCATCCCTTTTTGACTCCTCTTAACACTCCCCCTTGGCTATCCATCATACATGATGTCTCATTAAAAACCTTACTAGGAAAACCCAGTGGGACAAAACCATAGCGAAGGGAAAAAGAGTACATCATCTCTGTATACGTGTTCTATGCTGCCTCGTTAAAAACCTTACCAGGAAAACCCTGTGAGACAAAACCATAGTAAGGGAAAAAGAGTGCAGCCACGTAAGCTCCCCCTCAAGTTGACATGAGTAGTTCTTCTTCATAAATCTCGCTTATGACGCATCCCAATATCATGAATAAGCTTTCTGAAAGTTGTAGGGGGAAGTGCCTTTGTAAAGAGATCTGCCACATTATCACTTGATCGGATATACTGAATAGTAATTTGCTTATCCTTTTCAAGCTCTTGGCTAAATGAGAAGAACTTTGGGGGTATATGCTTGGTACGGTCGCTTTTGATGAAACCTTCCTTCATTTGAGCGACGCATGCAGCATTGTCTTCAAACAGTATTGTTGGATCTCTGTTGACTGGTAATCCACAAGTTTCTTGGATGTGTTGAGTTACAGACCTTAGCCATACACATTCTCGGCTTGCTTCATGGAGTGCTATGACTTCAGCATGATTAAAAGAAGTGGCAATAAGTGTCTGCTTTTGTGAACGCCAAGAGATCGCTGCACCTCCACATGTGAATACATATCCTGTTTGAGACTTGGCTTTATGTGGATCTGACAAATAACATGCATCTGCATAACCAGTTATTTCTTGTTTTGATCCTCTGGAATAAAATAAACCAAAGTTAGTTGTTCCTCGAAGATAACGAAATACATGTTTAATACCATTCCAATGTCTCCGTGTAGGAGATGAGCTAAATCTTGCTAATAAATTAGTAGCAAATGCTATATCTGGTCGGGTACAATTAGCTAGATACATAAGAGCTCCAATTGCACTTAGGTATGGTACTTCAGGACCAAGAACCTCTTCATTATCTTCGCGAGGGCGAAATGGATCTTTTTCCACATTCAATGATCTAACAACCATTGGAGTGCTCAAAGGGTTTGCTTTATCCATGTTAAAGCGTTTTAAGACCTTTTCAGTATAATTTGATTGATGCAAAAGTATTCCACTTTGAAAGTGCTCAATCTGTAAACCAATACAATATTTGGTTTTTCCAAGGTCTTTCATTTCAAATTCATTCTTTAAATATATCATTGCTTCTAGGATCTCTTAGTGAGTCCCAATAATATTTAAATCATCAACATATACAGCAATGATAATGAATCCGGATGTTGTTTTCTTTATAAAAACACATGGGCATATAGGATTATTTACATATCCTTCTTTTAATAAATACTCGCTTAAGCGATTATACCACATGCGCCCTGATTGTTTTAACCCATATAACGATCTTTGCAATTTGATCGAATATAATTCTTTGGGTTTTGAACTTAATGCTTCAGGCATTTTAAATCCTTCAGGGATTTTCATATAAATATCGCTATCAAGCGATCCATATAAATAAGCTGTAACAACATCCATAAGACGCATTTCTAAATTTTTAGAAACAGCTAGGCTGATTAAATATCTAAACGTAATTGCATCCATTACTGGAGAATACGTTTCTTCATAATCAATTCCAGATCTTTGCGAAAAACCTTGAGCAACAAGTCGAGCTTTATACCTTACAATCTCGTTTTTCTCGTTGCGTTTTCGTACAAAGACCCATTTGTATCCTACTGGCCTCACGGTTTCAGGCGTGAGGATAATAGGCCCAAATACTTTGCGCTTATTAAGCGAACTCAATTCAGCCTGTATAGCGTCTTTCCACTTTGTCCAATCAGGTCTATTTTGGCATTCAGTGACGGATCTTGGTTCAGGATCCTCACTTCCATTAACAATATCACATGCTACGGAATAGGAAAATATTTCATCTATATTTTCTATCTTATTGCGATTCCATAATCCTCCTGTATTGACATAATCAATAGAGATTTCATGATTTTCTATATCTTCAGGATTTTTCATCTCTTGATTTGTCTTATTTTGTGTTTCTTCTGGAACACTTTCTTGCTTATTTTGTTTTTCTTCTGGAACACATTCTTGCACATTGGGGTCATCGTGCTTATCTGCTCCTTTTCTTTTTCGAGGATTTTTATCTTTGGAACCGATTGGTCTACCACGCTTCAGGCGTGTCTTAGACTCATGAGTGACTTCATTCTCGGGTTGTCCTTTTGGGATTTCAATCCGAGCAGGAGCATTTACAGCTGGTATATATGATTTAGTCACTCTTTTTGTATCAGTGAACGCATCTGGCAATTGATTTGCTATTTCTTGTAAATGCATAATCTTTTGCACTTCTGTCTCACATTGTCTTGTGTGAGGATCAAGATGCAATAAGGATGGTTCACTCCATGTAATCTCCTTCTCCAGCTGTTTCTTTTCTCCCCCTAATGCTGGGAAAATTGCCTCATTGAAGTGGCAATCGGCAAATCGAGCCGTAAAAACATCACCGGTTTTAGGCTCCAGATATCTTATAATAGAAGGAGATTCATAGCCGACATATATTCCCAGTCTCCTTTGAGGACCCATCTTTGTACGTTGTGGTGGAGAAATTGGTACATATACCGCACAACCAAAAATTCTAAGATGAGAAATATTTGGTTCTTGACCAAATGCTAATTGTAGAGGGGAGTACTCATGATATGCACTTGGTCTGATGCGAATTAATGCTGCAGCATGTAAAACTGCATGACCCCATACAGAAATAGGAAGCTTTGTTCTCATTATTAATGGTTTAGCAATAAGTTGGAGGCGCTTAATCAGCGACTCAGCCAAACCATTTTGTGTATGTACATGGGCAACAGGATGTTCAACAACTATTCCAATAGACATACAATAATCATTAAACGCCTGAGACGTAAACTCACCAGCATTGTCAAGTCTAACTCTCTTGATTGTATAATCAGGAAATTGTGCCCTTAATCTAATTATCTGAGTAAGAAATCTCGCAAATGCCACATTGCGAGTTGACAATAAACAAACGTGTGACCATCTACTAGAGGCATCTATCAATACCATAAAATATCTAAATGGTCCACACAATGGGTGTATAGGCCCACAGATATCACCTTGGATACGTTCAAGAAATGTAGGTGATTCTGTTTTTATTTTAGCTGGTGACGGTCTCATAATTAATTTTCCTAGAGAACAAACTTCACATGGAATCTTACTGACTTGAAGGATCTTCTGGCCCTTTAATGTATGTCCATGTGAATTTTTAATAATTCTTCGCATCATCATTGAACCAGGATGACCTAAACGATCATGCCACAGAGTTATTGTCTCTGTATCCTCTTTAACTACCATATGTGATTCTATCACATTTATATATGTATAATGCAATCCTGAGGATAACTTTGGTAGTTTTTCTAGTATGTACTTCTTACCTGATATATAAGTAGTAAGATACATATACTTCATATTTTCTTCAGTTGCAGACTGAGTATCATATCCATGAAGATATATATCATTAAAACTCAACAAATTTCTTTTGGATTTTGGTGAAAACAAAGCATCTTTTATGAAAAACTTTGTTCCATTTGGCAATATGAAGCTGGCTTTACCAGTCCCTTCAATCAAGTCTACAGGACCTGATATTGTATTGATGATTGCCTTTGTTGGTTTTAATTCAGAGAAGTACCTTTATGTTTGAGAATAGTATGTGTAGTACCGCTATCCGGTATGCAAATCTCTCCACTTTTGGTCTTGACTTCATCATTAGAATAATCCATATCAAGCTTCATGCAAAATAAACAATTTGGTAAGAATAAATTTTGAAACATATTATTATAAGGGAAATTTTATTCAAAGATAAATTTGAAGATTACAAATAACAAAATATGATAATACATAATCAAATGTCTAATTATCACCAGCGTCATGATGTATTGGAAGATCAACAAAATCATCAGTAAAATCTGAAGCATCAAGATGAGTTGAATCATCCGTAGGATCATCATGTTCAGTGAAATTCACTTCTTTCTCTTTTCCTTTTAAGGATGCTTTGTAAAGCTTGCAAAGGTGCTCCGGTGTTCGGCACACTCTAGACCAGTATCCTTTGGAGCCACATTTATAACAGGAATCTTCAGGATTCCGAAGAGAACTTTCACGAACATCTTTTCCTTTTTCATGTCTTTCTACATGATACTTCTTGTGGATCGCGTTATTCTGTGAAGGGTTGTAAAAACCACTTCGACCGCGTCCACGGCCACGTCCACGGCCACGACCACGACCACGTCCACGGCCGCGTCCATAATTATATCCTCGTCCATAATTTTTAGAAAATGCAGCATTTACTTCTAGAAATGCTGCTGAACCAGTGGGACGAGACTGATGATTTTTGATCAAAAGTTCATTATTTTTCTCTGCCACAAGAAGAGATGAAATTAGTTCAGAATATTTCTTAAAGCCACGCAACCTATATTGTTGTTGCAGTGTTATATTAGATGCATGAAATGTGGAGTAAGTCTTCTCCAACATTTCTTCATCTGTGATATCTACCCCACAGAATTTCAACTGGGATACTATTCTGAACATTGCAGAGTTGTAGTCGCTAACTTTCTTAAATCTTGGAAGCGCAAAGCATTCCATTCATCACGGGTGGCAGGGAGTATAACTTCCTTTTGGTGATCAAATCTTTCTTTGAGATTTTTCCATAAGACACCTGGGTCTCTTACAGTGAGATATTCACATTTTAAACTTTCATCAAGATGTCTGCGGATAAAGATTGTCGCCTTTGCCTTATCTTGCAATGTCGTAGAGTTTATTTCTTTAATGGTTTCAGTGAGACTCATTGATTCAAGATGCATCTCAATATCAATAACCCACGACATATAATTCCTTCCCGTGATATCAAGTGGAACGAACTCAAGCTTTGCAAAGTTTGACATGGTGATAACTATAACAAAATATAAAAATAATTAGAATCACAACATTTTTATTTCTCAAAGAAAACGTGCATGTCAACCATAATAGCTACAAGTAGAAGAGAAAAAGTGAACATTAAAATAAAAAAATACGGGTACAATTCACTTGGATCCATGTCTCCAAGAAAAACGATGGAAGTGTTGATGATGATGACGGCAATAAGAAACATCAAAGCTGGACTAAGCATCATGCGAAAAAAACTCGAACGCAAAGCTTCTAGAGATGATGAAAATTTTTAGAATGAAGAGAGATTGAGGAGTGAGTTGTGTGGTTGAGAACTCACCAATTTATAGGAGAAAAAAAACAGCCGTTTATAGCCGTTGGGGTTAATAGCCGTTGGGGATTATAGCCGTTGGGGGTTTTTTAGCCGTTGGGGGTATAGTCGTTGGGGGTTTTTAGCCGTTTGGGGAGAGAGAAAAACAATTTAGATTTTATATAATTAAATATTGTAATTAAGGAAATGGTAAAATAAATGCATTGTGCTATATATATTTACGAGCTATAATATATGCACGCCACTCTACTTGGTGGGTGTTTTGCAGGCATAATTAATAAAGCAGTAATTATTGAAATAAATATTGGCACACCACGCTACTCGGTAAACCTTTCAGTGGGTGTTTGTCCAGATATAATAGTAGAATAATAAAATATATAATGTTAGAAGCTTGGGGTTTAATCCACGCAAGCATCAAGTTAGATGTTAGTAAAGATAGCATAATCACATCACTTTACTATAAATAGGTGGCAGAGCCTCCTTTCATTATAGTAATGATGTTATATGAATATAATTAGTATAATAATTCAGTTTTCGTAATCACATCACATTTCTATAAATAAGTGGCAGAGCCTCCTTTTATTATAGTAGTGGTGTTATACGAATATCATAAGTATAGTAACTTGCCAATTTTACCTTGAGATTGTAGAGGTAGAAGCTGGGACTTGTGATAGGACTCTTCCTTGAGTAATGGAAGCAGAGGCTCGTGACAAGTTTTACCTTAAGCTAATGGAGGCAGAGACTTGACGTGGTAGGCTTTTTCCCTGAGCTGACGGAGGTAGAGGCTGGGGACAGACTAGAGTGATCGTGCTGATAACGTGTTGTAAAACTCCGAGAATATAACACCAAAGCAGAGAATTTTAGAGGCAGAGTAGAAGTAGGAATTCTTATTTATTTCTGAATTGTGTACATTGAAATGAATCAGGAAGGGCCTATTTATAGGAAAACCTTGAGGGCACTATGCAGTCGCTTGCGTCATCGCTTGCATCAGCGCATAGTAAACCCATTAATGGAGCACAGTGGATTTGATGGGGAATTGACGGGAGTGGGTGTGGATAGCCATCCCTTTTTGACTCCTCTTAACAGATCGTAATATCTAATTTCTCTTGCCTCTATTGTTTTATAAATGTTAGTATTTTGAGGGTATTTTAAAATTAAGTAAAGTTCTTTGTTTCTCACATTGAATAGGAAAAAAACTCTTTAGTGTTTATACATAGAGTCTCTTTCATAATGGGTTGTGTGGGTTAAAAATCAGGGGTAAACTCATCGCACGCGCATGTGATACAAATTCGGGTTTCTCAAAAATGGTGCAGAAGAAATTCATATATTATTTTTTCAACAATGAAATAAAATCTAATTTCTCTGGCCTCTCTCTAAGTCTCTCTCATAGACAAGTTCAATCTCTATAATAGATTTATAAATGTTATTTGTAATCTTTTAAACAACTTCATCCCCTTTGGCTTTTCTCAAGAAGTCATCACCAAAAATTGCGGGGGACAAAAATGCTTGATTTTTTCAAACAAAAGTTGGCTTTCGTCCTGTTTGTAAAAGGTCAGCACAATGGTTGTTGGAAGAAGTAATGCTTGGTGTAAAACTCCAAAATTGGAGTCAAAGTTTTAGCAAACACATTTATTGTCCATCATATTGAATGCAAAATACAAAAACTTGACAATCCCAACCGCAATTAGCTGGCTTTACAAAGAAAGACCACTGGAAAAATTAAGATAATGTTTGAAAGAAAATTAAGATTGTAAATGATTAGAATGGAGAAAAGAAAATGTAGATTAACTCAAGTTTTTTTTGCAGATGTACCCTTTAAAATTTAGCTTCATTCTTATTTACCATCGAAAAAAAAAACTCTGTTTGCGTGAATACTTTTTTAAATTCAAAGAATTTATAGTTATACCCCTATAATTATAAGTTTTCTGAATACAACAGAAATGCCCTTAAATTATACACTTGCATATTCAAATTCTACAAATATGACCTCAAAATATCATTTTTTGAATATAAAACTTATAAAAAATTAAGTTGTAAATAAGTTTTATGCATCTTTAAATAAATAGTATAAAAATATAAAAAATAAAAGATGCAAGGAACATATCATTTTATCAAAACTTATCAACTAGCATATAAGCTATTATAGTCATCTTTAACATATTTATTGTTAAAGTATTATTATATGATATAGTAGCAAATTTATGTTTCTAAAAGTATTATTTTTTCAATAGACTTTTTTTGTCCTTTTTTTATTATTTGCTCATATTCTTCTCGATAAAATTGATATACCATTCACTATCATTATTTATTTATAAAATATGGAGTATTGCAAAAAAATTGCAAATGTATATATACAAAGGGTATTTTTGCAATATTCAACAAGAGTATGACTATAAAGATATATGCGCGAAATCTCTAAAATGAGAAGGGCATATATGCAAATTGAGGCTTTTGAGGAGTAAATAAGCAAAACCTTAAGTTTAGAGAGTATATATGCCAAAAAGAAAAAACCGACTACTCGTAACAAAAAGGATTTTTTTTTTTTTTTGAGAATCAAAGACTGCTAACCCTATTCAGTATATATTTAGTTTTACTTATTTTATCTAAATGATTCTTCTTCTTCTTCTTTTCTTTCAACACAAATTGCATGTTTGGTTGTCGTAATTGGTCGTAATTTGTAAGTCATAATTGGTAAAGTCTTTTACAGTTGTAAATGAATTACATGCATGTAAGTTTTACGGTGTTTGGTTGGTAATATAAAATTATAAGTAAGAAAGTGTATTGTATTTTATGGTGCTTGGTTGTCGTAACGTGTAAGTCGTAAGTGAAAAAGTTGACCACAAAATTAACTATTTGGTGATTTAAAAAGTTTTAATATTGCAAATAAATATTAAAAATGCTAAATATTAAAAAATTTAATATTAATATAAAAAAATAATACCAATTTGCATGACCACAAAATTAACTGTAACTGAGCTGTAAGTGAGTGATAATTGAGTTGCAAGTGAGTGACAGTTGAGTTGCGTAAATATTTTACGAATTACGGTCCAAACAAACGCCGTAATTGTAACTGGTTGTAAGTAATTTACGAATTACGACCTTTTACGCGAAACAAACAGCCCCAATCTGTAACAGACTCCATACTAAAGCATTGGTACTGCAAATTGGGTTGAATTAGGTTAAAAAGAATAAGCTAAACAAATAAGAAAACGAAAAACTTCAATTTCTTCTCTCTCTCTCTCTCTCTCTCACCGTATCCTAGTCGAGGTCTACAGACTAGATCTAAGAATCATTGGTTCACTATTCATGAGGGGTTGGCTTCTTATTGGCCTTCAATCTAACCCAACTTGAAATTTGATGTTCTTGACAAACATTATTTTAGAAAAATACATATTTAAGTAACAAAATTACTCTTAAATTATTGTAATGTTTTGTAATTCTGTCGATTTTAAAATAATAAATGGAAATTTTTACTATATTTTAGCTAGCACAATTATAATCTTAGCTAAGTTCAATAGGACAAAAAAAATTTATTGTCAAATTTTATAAGAATACAAAAAAAATTTCTATTGAATTTAATAATACATGATAATTTTCTGCTTGTTTCAACAGTACATAAAATTTTCTGTGAAACAGTGACAACAATGAAAGGGCCGTTTCTCTAGTTTATCCTTTTCATAAAATAATAATGCCTTTGCAAAGCGATTTCTTATCGAAGTTGGTTGCATAGTGACTGGCATCTTCTCAGCTCCAGCGTCCGCCAAAAGCGAAAAAATCGACTGTTTCTCTCAAAGGTCAACGAAAAAGCGAACGCAGACCGAATGGAGGAGAAAAGTCGGAGCCCCATCACTGGAACCGGGCGTGGGGCCCACCAGCCAATCAATGACGTGGCTGATGCTCTCCTCGCGGCTTTGGTTTTCGTCATCAAATTATCACATCACTCCGCGTCACGAATCAAATCACAGCTCCCCAACACAACATTGGTTTATTAATTATTATGTGTGTGAACGTATAATGACGTTGATTAATAAATTAATGGTTTGCTGCGCGTTGATCAACGAGCTGACAAAGACTGAATAAGATTCATAATAATTAAATTAGCGTTGAATGGTAAGTACATGCGTGCCAAAAGGAGAATTAATCTCTTTTGAGGGATTTTTTTTTTTTTTTTTTTTTTGGCCTTTTCTTCTTGAAACGAAAAGATTTTTCTCTATTGAGTCTGACAGCTTCTATACATAATACAGTGTCAACACACATCGCCGTTTGGATGGAAAATTGGGGAATTGAAGTTGGATGATTTTTCGAAATTATCATGTGTAAAGGAATCAAATCAACTTTGTCAAGAATTAACAATTCCTCTTCATATGAGGAAGTGCTTACTCCAAGTTTTTTTTTTTTAAAGGTAGGATTAAAATGAAAACTCCAACTAAGTGATTTTATGCTAATATTGCCTACTTTCAGAGTGATTGACAAGAGTAAGCAAAAGTTACATAACTATGCTAACTAAGTTTATTACTAATAGGAAAAGGGTTAGTAGTTAAATAAATATACTCCATGTGAAGTAAACTATATAAGTTCTTTACTTTGCAAAAGGAATATATTTGTTTATCTTTTTTTTGGGGTATTTCTTTATATTGTTAATTTCAATGATATATTAGAGTTGGATGATTTTTCGTTTTTTTTTTTTTGGATATCTGTTTATCTTGCAATGCATGATAGTTTCTTTCCTCCGCGTAATATATACAGTTGGATTCTCTATAAATACATAACTTAAACAGCCACTATTTAGTGTAGAAACACTTCAGCCTCACTATTGGCGTGCAATCTTGAAATTATATAATAAGCTTCAGCAAATTTGTCCCTATACCAATAATAGCAACCAAAAAATTTCAGGAACGCAACAATTCACAACACGAATGCAGCTGACTAAAGCCATTTCTGAAGAGACAAAAAAACGATCACAATATTAGCTTTAAATTTTTATATGAGATTCAAGACATACAGACAACATAATCCCCCCAGTAATGACTCCACAGAGAGAGAGAGAGAGAGAGAGAGAGAGAGAGAGAGAGAGACTCCACCAGCCCTTGCTTGATGCATCCACATTAAAAACCTGCTTTTTTTTTTTTTGTTGCTCCTCCTGTTTTTTTAATCTAAAATTGTATACTCATATTTGACAAAAAAAAAAAGAAAATTAACACTATTATTTATGTCCAAATTAAAACAGTAGAGTGCCACTGTCATTGTCACTGTCGCACAATAATGAAATCAGTTTGTAGTGTACACGCTGTGATTGTATAAAATGAGAAATTGAGGGAAAGAGAGGAGAAGTTGTAATTAGAATGCACAATATTTCAACACTCAAAATATTAAAATACTCAATTCAATGAAAATTATGGTAGAGACATTTGGCCTGAGAAAAAAGAACTGTCCAAGTTCCAAGTATCTTCACAGAAAAAAGCCGTTGTCTGTATGCATGCAAATTCTTTTTGTCAACAAAAACAGAGGAAATTTTTCTCCTAATTTTCAGCAAAGAGTTTTGTCATTTAATCCACCCATTGGGCATTCCTCTTTGTCCTGTACGACATTGGAAAAGAAAAGAAAAAAGGAAATAAAAACAGTGGAAAAAGAAAAATAAAGGAAACTTATATTGTAACCCTTCAAATTAATAATCCACGCCCACTGTCCAATTGCACACCAGTGGGAGTGGATTATCAAAAAACGGGAGTAACAATATCTAGATCCCTCCAAATTACCAGTAATAACTAATACTAGCGGAAGGGGCAAAAACCGTCATCTAAATCGACCGTAGTCGACCAGCTTCCGCGATCTGCTCGGCACGAACGCCCCCACTCCCCCCGACACCTGTCTCCGATGCTGGTTGTGGTGGTGGTGGGGCCCGCTCAAAGCGCCCCGGAGGTCGCCGGAGATCCCCAAATCCGCCGCCGGCGTCCAACTCGGGCGCACCAGCGGGCTGAGACACACCGCTAACCCGGAAACCCCGCGGCCGTGCCTCGCTGCCGCCGATGAACTGAACTTGCGGACGGGTGTAGGTTCCGGCCGCCGCCAGCCGGTGGAGTACTCGGTGGTGTACCCGCTCGAGCAGGCCGAATCGTTGTCGTCGACGTCTCTCACCGGCGACATTCCTCGCTCTTGAAACGACTTGGATCTCGATTGCGGCTGCGGTTTCTTTTTTCGGCGGCCGGGAAGAGGCCAGAGATCCAGGAGCTCGATTTGGACGATGATCTGACGTCATCCGATCTGGGGATTCCGAGAAAAGCGGAGAAAAGGGAGAACCTTTTGCTCCTCTTGCTGCTGTGGTTGCAGCTGTAGCTTCTGTAGGCGGCGTCAATTCGATCCGAATTGGCGGCAGGGCCCACCTGAGGAGTGCTGAAGAAGCGGCAGTGGGGCCGGAGGTGGGAGGAGGGGGAGGGTCCCGATCCGACGGATCGGCGGTGGCAAACGTAGGGGGAGACGGAGCGGGGGAAGGCGGCGGGCGGCGGCGGGTCGATGTCCCGGCGAGACTCTGGCGATCTCCCGTTCTGCGCGGCGATCAGGGCGAGGAGGCGCTCGCGGAGGCAGGAGGCGCAGACGCCGACGCCGAGCTCGTACGGATGCCTCTTGCACCTCATTGCTGCTGCTGCTTAGTTTCAGCCATCAGAGAGGAGAATTTGGCTCGAATTCATGCGCAGATCAAGAGAGATTTGGATTTTTTTTTTTTTCTTTTTATTTCCTTCTGTTTTTAATTTCTCCCACACCTGCTGAGCTGTTTGGAGTTTATATTTCAGAATTTAGTGCAGTTGTGCTGCTTGAGCATTTTAGCTTAACTGGCTCCGTGGGCAGGACAAACAGTGATTCGTTGTTCGGTTATTTACTAGAGTTGCGCTTGGCTTTTTTTTCCCCGTGGTCAAACGGTCTGACTTGTATTTACCTGAGTCAGATCTCACCGAGGGACATTCACTTCGTCTAGCGGGCCGGTTTTTTTACGAAAAAGCCCTCACAC
Organism: Agave tequilana; assembly: GCA_038442645.1. Lineage (NCBI taxonomy): Eukaryota > Viridiplantae > Streptophyta > Magnoliopsida > Asparagales > Asparagaceae > Agave > Agave tequilana. The sequence goes on along the minus strand of JAVJIF010006842.1, from coordinate 137,573 downwards.
TTTTACACTTTAACGGACAATGGGATTAGATCGTTTACACATATTTCCAAGTCCTGTGGAGGAGTCACATGGTGAGATTTTTAACTTTCTCATTTTTCTTTCCGTATTTAATTGAGTTGCTGACCTCTTTAATTTTCTGGTGGAAGAAACTGCTGCTGACGTAACAGTGTCACACCTCGGTTACCGGAAAATAAATGACCCCAAATTGTATGAATCTTCGAAGGGTTTTTAAGATAAACTCTCTCACAAATTTTAAATTTAATATTTGTCTCTAACAAATTATTATTTGAATATTAGTCTCTAGTAATACAAGTCACTTGTCAAGAACCTCTAACAAGTAATTATTTGAATGTTAGTATCTAATAATATGAGACTCACTTGTTAAGAGTCCTTACAGTTAGCAATACGTGATCCACTTATTAAAAGTTCCTAATTAAATAAAATAAAAATTTCTAATAAATTTTATATTTAAATATTAGTTTTTAAATCGTTTCAAAATAATAATTTCTCACTCATTTAGCTTGAGAGAGCATGCAGACATGAGACCTGAAAGGTCATGTATGATTGAGTGATATCCATAAAAAACGAAAATCAAATGTTAATAGGAGGGTAATTTTGTCTAGTATTTAATTATAATTAACTTTGACAGAATATTCTTAACATTTGAAATGATTTTTAACCATAAGGACTCTTAACAAGTAGGTCTCATATTGTTAGAGACTAATATCTAAATAACAATTTGTTAAAAACTAATATAAATTATAAAATTTGTTATAGACTTGTATCTTAAAAGCCCATCTTTAAAACATTGACTTGGTTTACGAAAGTCGATATTAACTGCTACAGTTATTCAGAAAATTACTGGCAACATGTAGCACCGTCAATTGGGCAATTACCGGTCCTGGTGGGCATTATTGTTTAAACTGCAAGATTTGAAGAAGTCCCTCATAGTCATGGCGGAAGTCCACTGAGGGCTGAGGGCCTTGGGTCACTGTTCGAAACAATTGGAAATGTTTGGTAAAAACTCCAGATTTAAATCATGTAATAGATAAAACAGTAATAAACAGAAACAAAATAGAAAAACCACAATAAAAGAAGGAATAATAGAAGATAGATGAGGACACCACCCACAGTGATAGGCTTGCACATAACTAGGGGAGTGGATCTGCAAAGATTTGCCCATGTGGATCGTGGACGGCTATTGCATCGGAAAGTCCTTGAACATGCTGATGACACAACGTATGATAAAAGGTTTTGTAAGATCAACACGATATAGGTGTTGTGTACAGGATTCAATTTAGCTGAGAGATGCGAGCACAAGCATCAGGACCTGAGATGAGAATCTTAAGCATGCAGGCCTAAGGTATACGTTTCAGATACAGAAGCAGTACATTGCATATCTATCAACTCATGGTCCCAAAACGCCACGGTGCCGCTACCTTGAGAAAAAAATTGACAGATGATGATTCTCACAAACCCAGAAGTGTGAAGATACTCGCAATGTTTAAATTCTTTGTGAGGCGACAAACCTCTCGCTGCTCTGGGGCTATCCTTCGGCTACAGCCATCATCTTAGGTTCTGAAACACCTTCATAGCTGTGAGCAATATAATCCGTCTACAGGTACAGATCAATATAATCCGTCTTCCTTCTGTAGGGTGGAGTGAGGGCATGGCCCTCCCTTTAGCATCAAAGATGAGCATGTTTTAATCAATAAGCTCCCCATGCGACGAGCCATTGACTGAAACAGCGTACATCTGATGGATTGGACCCTCTGGAAGTCTCCCGGGTAGAGATGCTTTGGGTGCTTGCAGAAAGATTTCTCGATTTCTCAACATTGCATCCATCCTCCATCACCACATGTCGGACACGGACCACAGATCAGCTTTTGTCTCTGTAGCTCGCTTCTCATTCTGTCTCTCGAATAGTTCTCTCTCATATCCTGTGCAAAAAGCAGGAATGCAAAATAATCAACAGAAGTCATGCAAGTCAAGGAAAACAACATGTGCTACTTTATCTAGCCCCTTCCTATTGTTTCCGTATATGGTAATTCCAATCTCCTTATATGGTAAAACAAACTTTGCATAGACTTGCTCAACAAAATCAGATTCCAAATAACAATATGAAACATACGTCTTTCGGGTGCAAAACTTTTTATAGCCTTTCAACTGTCTGCCTTATAGATACAATGTTCAAAACTCCGTACCAGTTCTTTAAAAGAAAAGAGCGGCCAGATTAGCTCACAGCTTGAGCGCCTGCTTATGACTAGATTGCAGAGGTTTCAATCTTTATCTCGCTTTTAAGTAAATATGAGGCAAATATTGTTCACAAGTTAAACAAATAATGAGCATAAAAACATATCAAATTATCAATGTACCAATTAACAATGAGATGTCAGTTATGCTAATTCCAAAATGAAGAAAAAAGAGGAAGGAGAAACGAGGACAGAAGAGAGTGGAATATGAAAAGAAGAAGAAGAAGAAAAAGAAGAAGAAGAAAGGTAAAGAATGAAAATATTTATTTTGTTCTGTAGCTGGCTTACCAGATAGAGGGCGATAGACGTGACTGCCGGCAGTGGACGTGATAGTTTGTTGGAGGCGGCAAATCAACAGGTAGCGGACGTGGTGATGGTTCATTGGAGGTGGCAGAACGCCATGTTTAGTCAACATCAGCTGATTGCTAGTATGGGTGTCTTTGATTGCGTGTTGTTAGAGCTGCAGTGCAGCTCCAACAACTACACGTGTTTGGATGGGCCTGTTTTTGAGACATTAATTAGTAATTATCAAATTATCAAATTTTTTTTAAATGGGAATTCATGTAAGTATCACTAAGATTCACTGGCATGTCCTTATATTTGCACATCACACAAGGCGCCGTTACAGAAAACACTCCTTTTGAGCTCTGTTGCAACATCAGCTTTTCCAGCCTAAGATGTTGGAACAGGAAGATGGAGTTCCATCAACCGCTAGGCAAACACTTCCTGTGAGGTTTGACTTGTCTTTGGAATCACATGGCAATCCAACACACACACACACAACCAAAACAGAACTCAAGTAGAAAGGGCCAATTGTTCAGTGGAAGCTAAAGCTCAAACAACAAAAATTGTTGGGTTTGATTATTCAGCTCCTATCACGGTGCAGCACAACTCCATAAAAGGCTACTATTGAGTTATGATAATAATGGACAAAAGAGAAACCAGTAATCCACACCTATATTAACATGCACTTCTTACGAGTGTACAATGGGTATACAGTTAATTGGGGGGTGGGGGTTGGGGGGTGGGGGCGCGATGTGAGGACACCAGCGCATAAGCCACAAGCAGCCACTTTCTGAAATATTGGTTCAGGTATGGTGAATAATAGAAAATGATACATGCACACTTCTTAAAGAAATCAAATCACTGACAATGATTTGACAAGAAAATCTTATGGGCGAGATTGCTCATGCACACAGGACTAAACCATTTTAGATGGATGGTGTGAGTTTATCAAATGCTCAGCAAGCCACCAAATTACTGACACAAACCATGTTCCTCGACCAAGTTTGTTCCATGGCCATAAAGTTATTGTTTAGAATAGAACTGGCTAGAACTCAGAATATTGGCAATGTCATAAGAACAATCCAATATACTTGCATCATATGCCAGGAACGAAGCATGAGCTAGCTAAAAAAGAGAAATTGTGAATGCTAGAGAAATAGCAAGGCCAACAAGTTAGACTCGGTTCTGGTTGTGATTTGTTTGTTCCCGAACAATCAAAGTGGAAAGACAAGCAATAAGAAAAGGCTTGGCAAAGCCATTTCTTTGTGATCACAAACCAGCAATCCCACCTGACGGTTCTTCCGGCTTCACAGGTCATCCCGTGCATCTGTTGTTTTACATATTTTTTTCCCTTGATGGGAATAATCCCATGGACAATTTCATCTTCAGTTGTCTTTGACTCTTTGGCCATCGTTATCGGGGGGAAAAATCTATATAGTTTCAACCTATATAGTTTCTGCCTTCATTATGGCAATACCATAGAACACATCAGACAAACCATAATGGAATATCATTGACCATGGTAGTGGAATTTAATGGAACTCTTTCGGCTGATTCAGGTGTGGGAGGAATTGGGTTTGTGATGTGTGACGGTGGGTGTGTGTCATGTAGGAAATCAGTGATATGATCAAACTCGCAACGTTTCACCAAATACAAAGATTTTCGGCAGGAAAGCAATGGAAAACTAACAATGTCAAACAAATAGATTTTACAAAGTATTGTTTGCTAGCTTTGAACATTTCTAATCTCAGTAAGATTAAATTACAATAGCTATATCATGCATGACAAGTTCTATTATCAATATCAATGATAAGCGATCAAAGGAATTGCAGAGTCACATCTCACCATATAGTGGACAACATGAGTTAAAGATAATACTTTAGAAATGAGTTAACTGATGTATAGTCAACTAATAAGTAGAATGCTTTGAAATAAACTTACAGACCAAGAACTCGCTGTCATACTCTAAGAGAAAACTGAGAAGCACGTTTTAGATACCCGTAGCCGCTCCTGTTGCTGTAATTTTGTTGTTGCTGCTTCTGCTCTGCTGCTAGTCTGCTGGTGGTGTGGTGGTTACTGGTGCTGCGTACTGCTGCTGCTGCTCCTGCTGGTAGCCGCTGTTGTTGCTGGAATTTTGTTGCTGCTGCTTCTACTCTGCTGCTAGTCTGCTGGTGGTGGTTGATGCTGCTGCTCCTGCTGGCTGCAGCTGCTGCCGCCTGCTCCTGCTGCTGCGTTGCTGCTGCTGTTGGCTGCTACTGCTGCAGCTTGTTGCTGCTGTTTCTGCTACTGTTGTTGCTGGTCTGCTGCGTCTGTTGCAGCTGATGTTGATTACTTTTACTATTGGGAGGAGGGGATGTTGGGAGAAAAAGAAGAAACTAAAGAGAAGCAGGAGAAAAGGGAGAGGAGCTACATATGCAAGAGGGAGGGTAAACTTTAGCTTAAAACATTCAGTCCAGAGGAGAGAAGGGGGAGAGGAGAAAGGGGAGAGGCATTGGTAGGGAGAAAGCCACTGGATTTCAGTTCGTTCATTCATTCATTCTTGTTCACAAAGGAGTAGAGAGGAGAAGGGAAGAATGCAAAGAGGAGGCAACAAGGTTAGAAGGTAAAGAGCGTTCATTACGTCCATCATCTCCAAACAAGTACACAATCATGCCTCATATAGGCTATAAGTTACAACTACCACACAACTACCCATAACTTCCCACTACATTACACACTTATAACTACACCACTACTATACATGATGGCCATAACTACCACCGCTACAACTGAAATACATGCAAATACAAAAAAAATACAAGTAAATACAGTAAAAAAATACACTGAAATACAAATAAAAGTTAAGGCTCAGATGTTCTCATCAATTCTCCCCAGATAGAAGAGAACTCGACCCCGTCGAGTCAACTGCAAAGCTGCTCTCTTGCTACTGTAAGTTTATTTCTTACATCTCAGATTACTAGTCAAGCTGCATTTTAAATTCATCATCTAAAATGTTATCAATTTTCTCTACTGTATAGGATGAATATCTGGAAGTGGGAAAGTGAAGGACTCTCAAAAATTGAATCAGGATAAGGCTCATCACCCAGTGAATTTTTTATGGATAATCAAAACGTTGTAAACCACTTAGTCTTTAATATAAAATAGAACTGATGCCAAATCTATAACATAAATATTGTAATTTAAGTTCTTTTAAGATTTTGAAAAGTCCAGCACTACGTGCATGCAAATCTTTAACAGTTTCCTAGAGAAACCATTTCGGACGATTCCGAACCATCACAAAATTCTCAACACTAAAAGTTTTAAATTCCTTTCCTGATGTCAGACCATAACTTATAGGTAGCGTTGCTTGTTTAAATGTATCATTGATCTCCCATGTGTAGAACTGGCATGTGTGTGACAAAATATGATGCAGACTCAGATGTTTAAACCTAAAATGCAGACTCAGAAACTCTATAATGAAGTGCAGTAGAGAACTTAACTTAGTGCCTATCATTGCTAAAGAGTCTTCCTAAAAGATAGCCAGTAAACTTTGACTCTCTATTGGTTATTAAAGTTTTAGGCACTTGGTTCAGTGGTCATCAATATACATGACCTCGATCAAAAGGGATTATCAAGCGAATCATCCTAACTGTGTGTGACAATTTACCTGTTATTTGAACGACATCAAGTGAGATCCTAACAGGTAAAGTTTGAAGGAAAGCACATCTAGGTTTAACTGTAATGGCAGAAAAGTTTATGATATGTAGAACATTAATTTCTTCCATAACGGTACCCTTCAAATCTTTGGCTAGATTGACCAAAGATGGTAAAATCCCGGATCTGTCCTACATCCTTTGTCACTATATAGCTCCAAAACTTGTCCTCATAGACATGGATGTTTATTGGGATAAGGAATTGTGGTTTGCCCTCTAGTGACAACTCATCAACTTGCTTTTCAAATTCAGTTTTCTCGGTAGGATTCAACCTAAGGTGTGGCAAGTCGGGAATGCTAGCCTCTGGTGTTAAGTCAACAACATGTTAGATATCATGTGTTGGTGGTACCTTGTGCAGGAGGTCTTCAGACAAGACATCATCAAACTCCATAGTTACAGGGGTAACTTCAGAGAGAAACATAGTATTGTCTTTAGGAAAGACATCAGTAAACTCCGTAGGCACTAGGATCACCTCTAGTGGACTCAAAGTACTAGATTTCTCAATGTCATCACCTGAATTTCTTCGTCAGAGCCATAGTTTTCTAGGTCTTTCACCTAGTAAATGAATTCTTCAGAGTCAGCTAACTCTATTATAGACAATTTATCTGTGACAACTATGAATGGGCTCGGTGTCGACAGTAGAGGAGGAAGGTGCTGACGACTAGGACAGATAACGACACTAGGAGTTGGCAGTAAAGGAGGAAGGGACTCTGAATGAGTGTTCTAAAAAACTCGTTATATAACTCGTTATAACTCGTTATATAATCTAACGTCGACCAATCGTTACGTAACGTACTAAAAAATGCAATATTTCATAACTATAGTTATTTTGCCCGTAACGTTTGTTATGTTACGTTATTAACATAACGCACCGTAACTTACATTACAGTGCAAGTTGACTTAAAAAAACCCAAATTTGCTCGGTCTTGGGCCAAAAAAATCCCCCAAAAAATCCTCTTTGTAACCTCATCTCTGCAACCTTACCGTCGTCTCTGCAACCTCGTCGGCGGCGCCGAGAAGAAAGAAAAAAAGACCTACCTCTGGTGATTCTCGTCGACGTCGTCAAGAGGTGATTCTCCGTCGTAGTTCTTACCGGCGTCACCTCCAAGCACATGTAAGCTTTCTCTTCTCTCCCTGCTCTCTCCCCCTCTGATCTCTCCCTCTCCCGACTCTCTCCGCTCTCTCCGGAGAAAGAGCAGAGAGAGATCTGGAGAGTCTCCCTCTGATCTTTCTCCCTCTCCCGACTCTCTCTGCTCTCTCCAGAGAGAGCAGCGAGAGATCTGGAGAGAGAGAGAGAGCAGAGAGATCATGAGGTTAAGAGAGCAGAGAGAGTAAAATATCAGGGGAGACGGCAGATAGAGATAATTGCTAAAAATACTGGCTGAGATAATATTATCAAAAGATAATTGCTCAAAAGATAATTACTAAAAATTATCATGCTTGTTATCATACTTGTTATAATTCAGTTATCATGCTTGTTATAGTTTGTTATGTTTGTGAACTCATTATGAAATTTGTTATATTTGTGAACTTATTATAACTTGTTAATGTGAGAAATTATTGTGATACTTACTAAAAATTATTATGAAACTTTCAAAATGTGTTATATATTATTTTGATATTTTTTTACATTTTTTTAAAATTATTTTCCTATTTATAAAAATTCTTAAATATAGTATACATATTTATTTCTATTAAATAAATATTAGCTCGCGTAACCTACGTTATGCGTTGCGTTATAACTTATATTAACATAATAAAGAAAAAACGTTACCGTTATGTTATCGTTATTTTAAACGTTGCTCTGAATTTGTAACAGATGGTTCCTTAAGTTTAGTTACTATGACTGGCCTAGGACAGTTGACCACAACGTGCTCATAGCCCTGATACTTGTTACCTTGAATTGCAGGATGATAAGAGGTGGAATTCATTACCTGATCCAACCTAGTTATGCAACTCAAAATTTCATTTAGCCTTTGGAGGATTTTGGAGTTGGTGTCCATATTAGCAGTTTGGGATTCACTAGCCATTTTTTTCCTTTTTATATATATTTTTATGCAAAAGAAAGAAAAAGAAAGCAACAATTTTTTCCTAGAAAATGCCTAAAGAAAAGATTTTTTTAACCTGATGCATGGTGTTCCTGCCTAAACCTTATGCTCTGATACCAAACTGATGTGAAACGGTGAGTGTGTGTCACGTAAGAAATCAGTGATATGATCAAACTCGCAACGTTTCACCAAATACAAAGATCTTCGGCAGGAAAGTAATGAAAAACTAACAATATCAAACAAATGAATTTTACAAAGTATTGCATGTTAGGTTTGAACATTTCTAATCTCAGTAAGATCTAATTACAATAGCTATATCATGCATGACAAGTTCTATTATCAATATCAATGATAAGCGATCAAAAGAATTGCAGAGTCACACATCTCACCATATAGTGGACAACATGAGATAAAGATAATACTTTAGAGATGAGTTAACTGATGTATAGTTCAAATAATAAGTAGAATGCTTTGAAATAAACTTACAGATCAAGAACTCGCCGTCATACTCCAAGGAAAAACTGAGAAGCACGTTTTAGGTACGCGTAGCCACTGCTGTTGCTGGAATTTTGTTGTTGCTGCTTCTGCTCTGCTGCTAGTCTGCTGCTGGTGGTTGCTGCTGTGGCATACTGCTGCTGCTCCTGCTGCTGGCTGCTGCTGCTCCTGCTGGTAGCCGCTGCTGTTGCTGAAATTTTGTTGCTGCTGCTTCTGCTTCTGCTGGTGGTGGTGGTTGCTGCTGCGTACTGCTGCTGCTCCTCCTGGCTGCAGCTGCTGCAGCCTGCTGCTGCTGCGTTGCTGCTGTTGGCTGCTACTGTTGCAACTTTCTGTTGTTGTTCCTGCTACTGTTGCTGCTGGTCTGCTGCGTCTGTTGTTGCTGCTGTTGATTACTTTTGCTGTTGGGAGGAGGGGATGTTGGGAGAAAAAGAAGAAACTAAAGGAAGCAGGAGAAGAGGGAGAGGAGCTACATATGCAAGAGGGGGGTAAACTTTAGCTTAAAACATTCAATCCAGAGGAGAGAAGGGAGAGGAGAAAGGGGAGAGGCATTGGTAGGGAGAAAGCCACTGGATTTCAGTTCATTCATTCATTCTTGTTCACAAAGGAGTAGAGAGAAGGGAAGAATGCAAAGAGAAGGCAACAAGGTTAGAAGGCAAAGAGTGTTCATTATCATCCATCATCTCCAAACAAGTACACAATCATGCCTCATATAGGCTATAAGTTACAACTACAACACAACTACCCATAACTTCCCACTACATTACACACTCATAACTACACTACTACATATGATGGCCATAACTACCACCACTACACAAGTGAAATACATGCAAATACAAAAGAAAATACAAGTAAATACAGTAAAAAAATACACTGAAATACAAATAAAAGTTAAGGCTCATATGTTCTCATCATTTTGTGATTAGAGATTTCCTAAGATGTTTGCTTATTGCAAAGGGGCATTCCACCTCTAAAATCACTGCACCTTGTCCGAAGCAATTGCCTCATGAAACGCCTTTGTTGTGCCTTGTTCAAACCCCGTCCATCTGACCCAAAAACAAACCACTGTATTCACCTCCATGCATGACACAAGGCTTTTGGACCTTCACTCTACGTCTACACATGGGACGGAGGGCCCGGTCTACACCTGTACCCTCAAGAAATCTGGAAAACAAAGGGAGTAGAGTTTATGCAACACTCTCTAGCAACGAGGAAGGTTAGTAAGGAGGAAGTGCTCTTCGTCAATCTACAAATTTTCACAAGCGGTCCTAAATCATCTTCTTTGTGACTTCATTTTCACTTTGCACATTTACCGCATCACTCTCTTTTGCACTTATTTCTTGCTCACGCTAATGATTGGGACATTTAATGGATTAGTTTGTTTTAATTGGTTGGGTCATTTTATCTTAATTCGTTTTAATTGATTGGGTCATTTTATCTTATTGTTTTAGTTGATTGGGTCATTTTATTTATTTTATTTTAGTTGGTTGATTTATCTTATCTTAGTCCAGTATTTGTTGTAGTAAGAATTATCATATTGTTGTAGGCTTATTTAAAGACAAGACTACTTTGTTATCGGTTGATGATTGATAATGAAAAATTTCTACTGAAGCATTTGTAGCCAGTGTGCTTTTGGGTGAGATACCCTAGGGAGAAAGTCACGATAATTTTTTTGGTTTCAAACTCTACGTTGAGATTTTTTAGTGTTCGTTCTCAATTATCCATTTTCTTGTAGTTCGTCCCCCATTACCTAATGCACGGATCTTCCATATATCCATGACCAAAAAGGGTTTAAAATAAAGCGAGTTGGACAATTTACTAGAATCCTATTAGTATTTTCTTCTTCCCATGCAGGTAAGTATGGATAAGTGTTGTGGGTCATAAATTCTTTATATTCATAAGTATTTTGTTTGCGTACTACACCTACAGTAATCTAATGTTACTTTTCTGTTGCTGTCTATGTAAGGTCTCAAACGAAATCCACCACACTAGGAGGGTCTGTCCTGCACAATTGGAAGGACTCGCATTCTCTCCCGTAGTCAAGACAAATCTTAATGGAAGTTTTCATGCCTTCATAGGCACGAGTAACGATCATGAATGAATCGAGGGGTGAGCATTGTTCGGATAAAACCAATCTGAACCAAACCGGTCCAATTAGTTTGGTTTTAAGAATTAGCATGTTTCGCGTTTGAATTCATTGACACTTTTCGGTTCAAGTTTCCAGTTAACTCTTTTTGAGTTTGACCTGTCAAAAATTGAATAAATTGTTTTTTTTTATTTTAAACAGTCCCAATACTATCACATGTCTCCCTATACCTACTTTGCCTCATACCTAATCAAGGCTCAAGCTATTTTAATGAGATAAAGGAGGGGGGAGGGGGAGAGAGGGGGGGGGGGGAGAGAGAGAGAGAGAGAGAGAGAGAGAGAGAGCATATCTCCATCCCAAGCCTCCCCTCCACTTGCCACTCGGAGGGTTGTCGAGCACCGTCAATACGGCCCCGGCGTTCCATTGGCCTCCCCTCCCTTCTCTCCCTCCTCCCCTCCCTCCTCTCCCACATCATAGATTATAGATTTAAGGGTCAATAACCTAATCTCCACCACCACCTCAATCTCCATCACCAACCTCCAAGCCCCACTTGATAATTGATGCCCAAAAGATTAGGGGTGGCAAATGGATCGGGTCAGGTCATATTCGGGTTGACTTGTATACCCTTGACCACCCATACCAGTCGACCTGCATCTGACCCGCATGTCAACGGGTCAAACCTAACCCGACCAATTAGAAGTCTTTTTTCTTTCCAAAAAAAAGATTTTCGTGCCAATTTTTAAGAGACCAAACTTAGGCCAAATATTACATGCCCATTAGCACCAACAGGAAAGCTAGAAATGGAGAAATAAAACCATTACCCACATCTCAATATAGTCGTAAAATCATCTATTGTTAACATGTTACTCTCAAAGTTTAGTAAACATGTAAAACAAGTCGGAGTTGAGGGTTTATAAGTTTACAAATATGCATACATTATAAAATTATATGCTATACTAGAGGCAAACAGGTCATAAACAAGTTAACGGGTTAACCCATCAGCGATCCGGTTATTAAATGAGTTAATGGGCTATAAGGAATAATGTTGACCCAAACCCGTTTAGAGAGTGTCGGTTTTGATTGCACCCTCACTAAAAGGATTGCTTGCTAGTTTAAAATCTAAAAGATGGTGCAATTGTACGCGCGCACCTGTGTTGGGCTTGACTAATAAGTGCTTAATTTTGGAGGGGAAGGAGATGCATTTGGGTTTCTTGATTTAGATGCAGAATTCGGGATGTTGCCCCTTGTTGGTTTCTAATCTAATTGTTGATACACTTATCTTTTCTTTTCTTTTTTTGGCTCACATATAAGTGCTTAATTTAGGACTCAAGAGAGGAGATACATTCAGGCTTGATTGAGATGCACAACTGGATGAATTTATCAATTTATTTCTCTTGGGTTTCGCATTTGATATATTTTTTGGCATACATAGGTTTTTTTCGTGTTCTTTTTCTTCAACATATTTTTTTTTGAAACCAACACTTCTTATAAGAATGAAAATTCACTTAGGGAATGACTTAAATATGAAAATAAGTATTTCTTCGCAACACGGCCTAGGGATGATAATGAAAGCTGCGCTGGAGTGGGCTAGGGTAGCCCTGGCCCTAAAATATTTGAGGCCTTAAATCCAACCTCTAATTCAACCGGACTGGCCCCAACCCAGAGCCTTTGGGTCAGCCCTAAGGCCTCCGTTTAGGCGCCAAGGCTACTTAGAAATTAAAGAAAAAAGAAAACATCCACTTTGTCAACAGAAAAAATGAAAACATTCATTTCTTGATCCTTGTGGAGCGAAAAAAAGAAACTATATTGGATCGCACGGACCTCCTGCTAATATCCATAAATGACTTGTTTTTGGTAATAGATGATCATTAATATATATATGGTTTAGACTACAAAATTTCTGTTTATTTTTTTGTCAAACTCTTAGCGGTTTGTTTTCCATGCTCCAACATCCAAATGCAAGATTCACTCCGTTGAAGTCGATCTACATTATTTTAAGTCTCTAAAAATCAAAAATCATATCATTTGAATACTTTTTGCTTATCCATCAAGTGGGCGCAAAACGAATGGCTGAAAGTAGTGAGTTGTTTAGTTTAACGGTGTATAGTATTTGAAATCTAACAAAAATTGGTTTGTGAGGGTTTTTTAAGTGTTTAGATCATAATGAAATGGTTGGATCGAGAATTTGTATGTCTAAAGATGTAGATCTAAGCAAAATACTATTTTCGACTGTCCATTTTGCGCCTACTTGATGGATAAGCAAAAAGTATTCAAATGATATGATTTTTTTATTTTTAGAGACTTCAAATAATGTTAGATCAATTTCAACGGAGTGGATCTTGCATTTGGATGCCAGAGCATGGGATTTGAACTGTTTAGAGTTGGACCCAAAAATAAACGTTTATTTTGTAGTGCAACTCTATATATGTATATGTGTGTGTATTCATATTCGGATGCATGGTAGACATTGGCACTCCAATGCATATCTCCCTCTGATTCAGAATAAATATTTTCCAAATCTTCTCTTTAAAATGAAAAGTGGACGTTCTGGCACGAATCTTAGCAATCACTTGTTTAGAGTCCACATATTGATCACTTTGCACTAAAATCAAACTTTTTGATGGACTATTCACATTGTGTATATTTTTTCTTCCTTATTTCTCTCAAACAATACATTTTCTAAGATTGGGAGTCTTTACTTTAATTTTTTAATTTTAAAAAGTATGAGATACTACTAAATTATAGTGTAATAGTAATATTAGTTGAAGAATGAGTATATTTGATATTGGATTTAGACACATGAGTAGGGCCTATGACAAGCCTCCTTAAGGCTCGGGTGGGGGTCGGGGCCAGGCCTAGTGTAGACCCGGGTCCCGCCCTAAAATATGACTAACCTAAAATAAGGCCCCAACCCTTATCCATTTTTAACCAGGCCAGTGCCAGGTTTCTTTCTGGCTAATATTAAGTACAAATCATTTTTCTACAGTTTGGCCCAAATCTTTGGTATTGGCCACGGCCCCAATTGGACTACTGAAAGCCGAAAGTCGGTTCGGTTCAATTTTGGTTCTGAGTCTGGATCAGTTTGTTTCAATTGTAAAGAAATTCAAGTCTGCTTCAGTTTTACAAAAAACAAGTAAAACTGAACCAAGTGGATGCTCAGCCGGTCAGCCCAACACATCAATCTCAAACATCAAGCGACAACATCAGTTTCACTTCAGTTTGTTTCGGATATATTCAGTTCCGCTTCACTGTTACAAGATGTAAAACTGAACACTGGATGCTCAGCCCTAGATCAATCTCAAACATCAAGCAACTCCATCAACAGGGTGAACTTTTGGTGGCTACACACCCTTGCCGGTTCATCCTGAGCCTCGCAGTCAATCTCAGACATCTGGATTTCATGATTATGTGCCAATACGATCTCAATTCAGTTAGGCAAGAATACTGAAAGCATAATCATTCTGGAAATTGGGATTAAGATAATAATAGACTTGCTAGTAAACACAGAAATTGACCGAGTGGTGCTCAAACTCTGGAATTATGGGATTGAGGTAGAGGGAAAACTCAGACATGAAAACAAGCTACAAACCCCAATTGAAATCGCAACATTGGCAAGGGAACCAACATCCTAAGTAGCTAAAAACAATTTACTATCAGTCGAAACCACAAGATCTGAATCCAAGGTTTTGTGTGGGAAGGATGCTAAACAGTTAATTCTTGAAGCCTACAAGAGAAACAAGTCAACAGATATATGCTGCATAAGAATCAAATGATGGGAGAGGAGGAAATCAGAAAGATCGTTATCTTCTTATAAATAATATCTGATTAGCTAATAAATTCTATCTATATGCATAATCAGAACCAACTCGATTAAATTTGCAAATCATCTTAAGCTCAGAGGGAGTTAAGGATGCTTTTAAGTGAATCAAGTGTGAACCCCAGTTAACAACATCAGTAAGGAAAAGAACAGTACCTACTCCATATAAATCCATAGATATGCTACTGGCCATAATAAAAATTAGAATAAAGTTGCAAGCACTATCAAAGAAAAATGATACTACTGAGACTAACCATTGCTATGGTCCACTCCATCCCAATGTCACCCAGGCCTTGTACCATAGCGATTTCGAGGGAAATCCATCCCCCGCTTTATCCAGCTGTGACTAGGGATACTCTGAGGAATTAAAAAGCCAGATTCTTTCATTTTCCCACTAGTACCAAGATCTTCCAAAAATGGCTCTGAGTTCTTCCGCTACAATTGATTTAAAAGAGAAATAAGTTAACAATTGTTATATCAACCGACAAAGGGAGTACAAACAGCTGGTCCATGAAATACCTTGACCAAATGTGCCATGGGATCACCCCATCTGATCCTCTCCTTTAACATGCTATCAAGCTCAGGATCATCTCTACAAGAAGTAACCAAACTATAAGATTGATGCAAGAAAATTAAACTAATACAAAAGAGAAATATTAATGTAGCATGCAAATGCACATGATTACATGAACAATAGTTCTCCTAAATAAAATATGAGGTATGATGTAAAAAAAAGTATCACAAGAGTTAACCACAGCATACACACTTCAAACTCAAAATTTAAGATTATCGATCTATTTTTGGAGACTAAATTCTATCAAGAATGCATTGAATCATTTGCAAGTACCAACCTGATTTGCACTACAAACATTCACTGTGTCTGTTAGATTTGGATATTAGATTATTGGGTAATCGGGTTATTGGGCTTAGGCCCATTAACCATCATCTATTGTTCTCTATATGTTGCTTTCCTCTGTAATGAAATATTGAGCTTTGGGGTTTATTTGCTAACATGGTATCAGAGCATAAACCTTAACCCTAACCACCCTCTCTCTTCATCTTTCCTTCGTCTCCACCCCCCCAAAAAAAAAAATTGCTCATCGCCGACTACAGAACCTCTTGTCGCCGCCTCCAGGACCTCGTTCAAGTCTCGACAAGGTTCTCAACCCCGCGAGAGGCCTCCCTGGCCCTTGCTGAGGTCTCCTGAGCTTCCCAGGTCCTCATGAGGCTTCCTGAGCCCTCGCCGAGGTCTCCCAGGTCTCTCGCGAGGCCTCCTGACCCTTGTCGAGGCATCCTGAAAGCTTCAATGCCTGCGTCGACTCTCCTTTAGCCTCTCCTGCCTGTGCCGAGGCCTCCTGAAGCCTCCCCTGCCTGCGTCGATTCTCTTCTGGTAGATCTGGTACTATATGATCTGATCTGGTCTCTCTTACTACTGATATGGCTGTCTTTTATGCTGAAATCAAAGGTTATTTGCATCTGATCTGACATTTATTACTCTTTCTGGTAACTAAATCAATATTATCTAATTTATTGGCTTTCAATTGACTATTTCTGGCTGTTTGATTTTCTATGATTGACTGCGATGTCGGATGATACAAGTTCCTCCTCCACCCTAACTGTGATGTTTGGTCCCAAGACTGTTTTGGGGACTACTATAAAGCTAAATGGGTCAAACTATTTGTTGTGAGCACAAGCTTTTCAAATCTTCATCGGTGCTCAGAACAAATTGATCCATCTACTTAATCCTCTGCCTACTACGACTGATGATACCTGACTTTCTAATGACTATTGTGTGATGACCTCGCTCCTCAATAGCCTAGAGGAGAAAATCAGTACTAGAGTTATGTTCTTGACTAATGTTAAGGAGATGTGTGGATATACCCTGAAGATGATGTATGAAAATAAGAAGAAACCTTCGAGGGTATTTGAGATCTATAAGCGCTTGTTTGAGCTCAAGCAGGCAGATCGATCTGTGCCAGAGTACTATGGAATACTCAACAGTCTAATAGATGGGTTGGAGATGCATCAGCCTGCTATTATTGATGCAGCGACACTAAGAGGATACTGTCAGGATTACGCAGTGTCGAAATTCCTATCTGGTTTGAGTCACTCATTGCAATCACAGGTGTGAGGTTAGAAACTTTGAGGAGATAGTATTGTCACATTGACTAACAGAGTTATGTGGTGTGTTTGTCGGAGCTGATGTGTCCCATGCACCATCTATTGAGCAATCTGCTCTGGTCACAAGATAGGACAACGGTCGTGGTCGTGGTCGTGATCGCGACCGTGATGTTGGAGGATGTGGCTCATTTGGAGGGGGACGTGGATCCTATGATCGCAGACATAGTAGCTTTGATAAGGGCACTAACAATGTAAGCATTGCGAAGGAATAATCATATATCTGAGAAATATTGGGAATAATCATATATCTAAAATAATGTTGTTGTTGGTTGTCGTTGGGTCTTTACTTTAAAGTACCGCCCAGATGGATCTGTGGATAGATATAAGGCCAGACTCGAGGCCAAAGTTATACTCAGACATATGTCTTCGACTATTTTTTAGACATTCTCTCCAATTGCCAGGATCAATTCTATCAGGATTCTGTTCTTCATTGTTGTTAACCTGTCATGGTCATTGTTCCAACTGGATGTTAAGAACGCTTTCTTATATGGGGATCTTCAGGAGAAAGTTTATATAGAGCAACCTCCATGACATGTTGCTCAGAGGGGAACAAAAATCTGTCATCTCAAGAAGACCATATATGGACTCAAGCAGAGTCCAAAAGGTGGTTTGAGAAGGCCAGTCTTATCATTTCTGTTATTGGATTTCACTGGTGTCATTCAGATCACTATGTCTTCGTTCGGCGCACAAAATTTGGCATCGTAGTTCTGACTGTTTATGTTAATATTACTGACTGATAGTGATCCAGCTAGGTTATTGGAGATTAATTAGTATCTTAAGCGTCATTTTGTGACCAAGGACATGGAACATCAATACTTTCTGGGAATTGAAGTTGCACATTAAAAACACAGTATACTTCTTTCCCAGTAAAAATATGCCCTAGATCTTCCTGAGGAAGCAGGTCTTTTGGGATACAAGCCTGCTACCACTCCAATGGAAGCCAATGTGGATATATGGTTTGATAACAATCATGCAATTGATGATCCAGGAAGATATAGAAGATTAATTGAAAAGTTGATATATCTCACAAAAACTAGGACAGACATAACCTTTGTTGTAGGGGTACTGAGTAAATTTATGCATCAGCCCAGAGACTCATTGGTTAGCTGCCACAAAGGTTTTGGCTTACATCAAGAGTCGTCTAGGAAAAGGGATGGTGTATAAAAAACTTGAACATGTACGCATTTTTGGATTTTCGGATTCAGTATATGCTGGTGACCGAGGAGACGGGTAGTCTATTACTGGGTATTGCACCTTTGTTGGAGGAAATCCGGTGACTTGGATGAGCAAAAAGCAGGATGTTGTGTCTCGCTCGAGTGCAGAAGTTGAGTATAAAGCTATGGCTCATACGGCATGCGAGATGGTGTGGTTAAAAAAAATCTACTGATAGAGCTTGGTTTCAGGGAGCCTTGGCTCATGCCTATGCATTGTGATCATCAGTCTGTTATCTATATTGCTCAGAATCTTGTATTCCATGAAAGAACCAAACACATTGAGATTGACTGTCATTTTGTCAGAGATGCTTGAAAAATGAATGTGGTTACGTTCCAGTTCACACCATCTTCAAAGCAGTTAGCTGATCTTCTTACCAAACATGCCTCGCCTCAGGTGTTTTCTAATCTATGTAACAAGTGGGGCATGTAGATCTCTATGCTCCAGCTTGAAGGGGAGTGTTAAGATTGGTTATTGGGTTATTGGGTTGTTACCTATATACACACCTTGTCTTCTATATATACCTTGTACTTTCTTTTATGTAGATCAATAAATTCCTTTCTACGGTTTCTATTTCTCTACAATTCTAATCTCATGACAACTGTTGAATTACCTTATGAATATGTTATTTTGCCGAAATAAACTTGAAATGAACATTTATCAGATCAAATTGCAAGAAAAGTAAGAACTTAACCATCTTGATCAATAGTTTAGATGGATCAAGGGTAAAAAAATCAAAAGTTCTATATCAAGAACTTTTAATTAAGAAGACTGAACCAAAAATATAGATAATAGCATGATGTTCAAAAACATGTACTATTTCATTGCTAAGGATTTCCAGAAAACAAGCTTCAATTTGTTTCTATATTACATGATTCATGAATCTAACTCGTTTACATGCCTTTTCCAATTCTCACATTTCATAGATTGATAGAATTCTTTCCAGCCAAAGGATGCTATGCATGACTGCTGCAATGCTAGAGATTTTGACCAAACACTGCAAATTTCATAGCATGTGATAAATAAAAATCCATGAACTTTCGGAGACTTGTCATGTTTGAAACTCTTAAAGACATCTCAGAACCTTAATAAACTCAACTTTGGTCCAATACATCCCAGGCAATGCCTACCTATATCCAACAAGGGCATTACCAAGCTTTATTTTCATCACCAAAGCACATAGATTAGTGTAAACCCAGTCTTCTGAGCATAGACACTTCAAAATAATGTGCCACACACTGAGACTTGTACAACATTTACAGACACAAAAGAGCCAAAGAAGAAAATAATTGTGTGCAAAAAATTGTACCAAGCTTTAAAAATGATTGAGAAGCAAACAAGCCAGAGCACAAACATTATAGGCCTTTTGACGAAGGTTAGATATTGTTTTGACATAACCTAAACACCTCCCGAGCCTACAAGGAGTATCGTGGGCTTACAATAAATCAGAAAATGAATTGGATATCTGAAAATATTTCATTGGTTTAAGATTAGAATCTACAAGAATTTAATCATTAAGGTCTCAATCTGTCTGCCTTCCATTTTCGATAAAGCATGTCCTACTCCCTGCTGAACACAAGGGTTTGGCACTATATACCTATGTGAAATGTGAACGTGTCTCTATGTCCCAATAATCTAAATCTCAGGGGCTTGTTCTGTCACCATTTTTGTTACCTGTGACATTGTCCATGTTAGAGGATTCCATTTTTTTTGCCTATGCTACGAGCAGTAAATCACAGTTTTTCCATTTTTTAATAGAACTCTATATCACTAAAGCAACAGCAAAAGTTTAGTCCCATGTAACCTTTTCTGTTCTTTTCTGTTCAATTTCAGTCTTTAACTTCTAGGGTAGAAGACTTCAAGTGCAACAAAAAAAAAAAAGAATCCGATTTACCCCATGAGATCTTTTTTACACAATTTCCTAGCCCACTTTTAGTTATACTTGAGTAGGAAATGCCACCGAAAATAACATCCCAGATGACAAGGCATAAAACGCCAATGGTTAGGAAATGCCACCGACTCACCTAGACACAGTCCTCATCAATGGCTTGCATACAAACCACACAGTCACAAAAGAAAAAGGATGTTTGGCCCTTTTCTCCAAAATAGTAGGATATGCATATTTATAAATCTAGATGACAGAACCTTCCAACTTCAACGAACAAACCTTTATTAAACCTCATTTACCCCTAAAAAAGAATATGTGTGGATTCTTTCAATTGAATGATAATACAATATCCCTTGTATGTTGGTTCTATTCATACATCGTGGATAAACTAAACAACAATACTTCCCTACAATTTAGGTTTCAGATGCAAAGAAGTTAAATGCATGTTTACTCATCATTAAGCATGAACATAGATATCCAGGTAACTTTCAGATTCTGTTTTCTCAATTCACAAAATATGTAATCTCATGTCATTGGAAAAATGACGTCATTTAGCCAAGGTTTTTCAGAAGCTACTGTAATTGCTTTTTCACAATAAGGCAGAACAGCAGCAAAATTTCCAGCTACATTTCCTACTAATCATTTCAAGCTTTCACTCCACTAATTTAGAAAAACACAATTCCCACAGGGATCAAAGTTGATAGGGATCAGTATATAGTAGAAATAGCATCCACAAAATGAGGTATGCAAACCTCATATAATCAAAATAGTACATCATTTAGTCAAGGCATCTGGAAACTCTTTTAGTTGCTTTCTCATGACAAGGCAGAGGGCTCCCAAACTTCAAACCATCTTCAATAACTATTTTGAGTTTTCCGCATTAAATTTAAAACCATATAATTTTTATAGCCAATAGAGATACAGAATATGGCATGGATGATGAAGGTCCTTGTTCCATGTGACATTCACACTCCTTCAAAACCGTTTGAACATAACTCACTACTACAAATAGAAACAGCTTTTTAATGGAAATCACTAAATTTTATGTACATTATATACAACGAACATGGACTACTATTACCAAAAAAAAAGAAAAAAATAAGGTTATAAATAATTGTGAAAATATTAGTATACATTTATTCTATAATTTATTATATTAGAATGCTGACATAGAGCGTGCAAAAGGTTTTTCTTTCTCAAGTTCCAACTCTTTCACCTTCGCTTCAGCTTCTCGCTTATGTGCCAAACCTTTACCCCATTCCAACTTCTTTTCCCAAACAATCACAAATAGGACACAAAGCTACCAGTCAATGTAATAAACAATGAGAAAGAAGAAGACTTCAAAGCTCTGAACCAAGTGACAAAGCTCTGTTGTTGAAGATGAAATGCCAACTTGCAACAAAGAAAAAGAACTAATAAACACACGAGTAATTAAACCCTAGTTTTTTCATAATATAAGAACTAAATTGTTCAAAACGCCAATGAACAATTAGGATTTTGCTCAAAACTACCCTCAACCCTTTTTCCCCTCAAAATTACCACAAAGTTTCCCCCCTTTTTTGCTCAAAAGTACCTTCCCCAACTGTTCCATCCAAAATTGTGCCACATGATTAGCATGTGCTCTCTATATGACCAAAAAGCCCCTCCTGAAATAACCCCCCAACCCACACGACTCTTATCCTGACCCCTTTTCTCCAGATCAAGCAAAAGATTGCCATCGCTATCAGCATTCGCGGTCGTCGGTCCGTCGTGTCCAGCGACCGCCACCATTGGTTGTCGTCATCTGTGGCGATTGTGTCCGACGAGTTGTCCATAAGAGTAAGATTTGAGAAGGTGACTCAAGAATTAAAAAGAAAGACCAATGTCAGACGTCATCGATGGAAGGAGGACGTTTAAAGCTACGTTGAAGGAGATTTATCGAAGTCAATAAAAAAAACTATCATCTGGTCGCCATCAAAGGAGGCCACCTCTCCTACTAATGTATATGAACTTTTTTTTTAGCTCTTGTGATAATCTTCTTTTTTTAATTCTAGGTAAAACTTTCTGTACATTGTGAGTGAGAATTGAGAAGGTGAAAAAAGAGAAATTTGGGAAGAGAGGTTATACTGGTTGTCGAGGTTCGTATGACAACTGTGGTCACCGAACTCTGATCACCAGATCGTGGAATCGAGTCGAATACTAACATGTTCGATTGTTCATATTTGATTTGGTTTAAAATTTTCGAATTCGAATACGAATTTATAAATGTGCCTTGGCACCCGAATTTGAATCCAAATTTCCTCCATCGTATTTGAATCAAATTCAGATTTTTCTCAAATATTAAAATATTCTTACATTTACTTGATTTAATGTTTGAATAGTTTGAGAATTATTTAATTAAGGGCTTTTTTATTTACTTCAATTTTATTGACAACATTGTAATTGTATTTGAGAATTATTTTTATTTATGATGTATAAAATCTAGAGTTTGAATATTTGATTAAAAGAATTAATTTTAGAATTATTCTTCTCACTTGTTTTTTGTATTTTCTCATGCTTTCAAGCACGACAAAGATTGGTCTTTATATTAATAACATAAAACTTTATGGGTAGAATGTATATGTGCTAAATGGGTATCAATAATCAAATGAATGATTAAATAATTAGATTTGATTGTTGATTAAGAAGTTTAATGGGTTTAGACTCAGAGATATTTCTATATGAAGTACTAATAAACATTAAAAGGTTAAATGCATATATGCTAAATGAATAGTCTAATAAACAAACGAATCAAATACATAAATGTCCATATTTGATTCCAAGGAAAGAGGTGAAAGGGGTGTTAAGGGAGAAAGTGCCCAACCCAAATTTTTCAAAAAAACCCATATGTTACATAGTACACCGACAATTTGCCTCCCCCACTCTAGAACATGCCCCTCTCCCAACTAAGCTGTGTACATTGATTTTCCCCCATGAGTCTCTTTTCATTTAATAAAACTTTCTCTACAAGGCTTATTCGTTGTTGCATCCCTCCCCTTTCCTTTTCACCTATTAAATTAATAATTATGTGGTCCTTAGTCCCCACCTTTTGTGCCTTGGAAAGGAAAGTCAAAAGCTTTCTTTTGTCTTTCAAACTCAATCCAAATGGAAGATCAACAGAGAAAATCAACCAAGTTCTCAAAAAAAAAGGAAGAAGAAAAAGATGCAGCAACCAACATCAACAGGTATGATTTTTTCTCAAAAATTTTCGCAGTTCAGATTTCAGAAATCATTCTTGTAGAGAAATAAAACCCTAGAAAGAAATTGATTAATTATTCATAAGAGAAGGTAAAAGGTATATATAAAAGACAATGTGGGTATATGGGTAACAAACCAATAACCCAATACGAATAACACAACTTAACATTCCCCCTCCGGGTGGAGTATAGAGATCTAACATGCCCAGCTTGTTACATAGATTGGTAAGGATCAGCCAACTGCTTTGAAGACGGTGTGAACTAGAACGTAACCAACTTTTTTCCAAGCATCTCTGACAAAATGACAGTCAATCTCATTGTGTTTGGTCCTTTCATGGAATACAGGATTCTAGGCAATATAGATAGCAGACTGATTATCACAATACATATGCATAGGCCCAGATTGTCTGAAACTAAGCTCCATCAGTAGATTTTTTAACCACGTCATCTCGCATGCCTTATGAGCCATAGCTCTATACTTAACTTTTGCAATCAAGCGATACACAACGTCTTACTTTTTGCTCCTCCAAGTCACCATCAGATTTCCTTCAACAAAGGTGCAATATCTAGTAGTAGACTTCATATCTCCTCGGTATACAGCAAACCTGAATCCAAATATCCAGAAATACGTACATGTCCATGTTTTCTGTGCACCAACCCTTTTCCTTGACAACTCTTGATGTACACCAGAACCCTTATCGCAGCTAACCAATGAGTCTTTCTGGGCTGAAGCATGAATCTACTCAGTACCCCTACAGCAAAGATTATATATGGCCTAGCAACTGTGAGATATATCAACTTTCCAATCAATCTTTTATATTATTTCCTGGATCATCAAGTGTATGACTGCCATCAAACCATAAATCCACATTGACTTCCATTAGAGTGGTAATAGGCTTGCATCCCAAAAGGCATGCTTCCTCGAGAAGATCCAGAGCATACTTTCGTTGAAAAAGAAGTATATTGTGTTTTTGCTGTGCAACTTCAATTCCCAGAAAGCATTTTGGACATCTCATATCCTTGGTCACAAAATGTCACTTAAGATACTTCTTAGTCTCCAATAGCCCAGCTGAATCAGTACCAATCAGCAAAATATCATCAATATAAACAGACAGAATTACGATGCCAAATTGTGTGCGCTGAACGAAGACAGAGTGATCTGAATGAACACCGGTGAAATCTATTAACAGAAATGGTAGGGTTGAACTTCTCAAATCACGCCTTTGGACTCTGCTTGAGTTCATATATGGCCTTCTTGAGATGACAGAATTTTGTCTCCCCTGAGCAACATAGCATGGGGGTTGCTCCATATAAACTTCCTCCTGAAGATCCTCGTGTAAGAAAGCGTTTTTAACATCCAGTTGGAACAATGGTCATGACAGGTTAACAGCAATGGAGAACAGAAACCTATAGAATTCATCCTGACAACTCACGAGAATGTCTCAAAATAGTCGATGTCATATGTCTTGAGTATAACCTTTGGCCATGAGCCTGATCTTATATCTATCGACAGATCCATCTGGACGGTACTTTAAAGTACAGACCCAGTGATATCCAACAACAGTATCTGCTGGTGCTGAAATCAACTCCCAAATTTCTCTAGAGGCAAGGGTTTTCATCTCCTCATTCATAACTTGCTTTCAGATAGGTACCAATAAAGCCTCTGTATAAGACCTGAGTATAGACTCAGAAGACAAAGATATGGCAAACTGACGAAAAGTGAAGGTGATCATAAGAAACGAAATTCAAAATAGGATAATCAGTGCAAGACCATTTACTTTTTCGAAGGGTAATGAGAATATCAAGATCAGAGAGGTACTGATGGGGAGGACCATCTACTGGAGAGTGTTAGCCAAAACTAGTTTCGGAGGCAAGAACCTTTGGGCGATGAGTGTAGACATATCTGAAATCCCGAACTGAGTTGGTTGCGGGGGGATTCAGAGTTTCTATTAACGGTACTGGCGAAGAACAGTAGGAGCAAGTGTAGACAACGGCACAGACAGTGAAGGAGGAACAGTCTCAAATATAGTGATAAGAACTTATGGAGAAAAATATAAAACAAACTCAAATAACATAACATCAGCAGACACCAAATACGTCCTAGTGGAGGGATTATAGCACCGATATCCTTTTTGTGTTCTAAAATACCCAACATAGACACACTTTATAGATTTAGGAGATAACTTGTTTAACCCATATGACAAGTCCTGAACAAAACAAGTGCAGCCAAAAATAGGAGAATCATGGAGAAAGGTATTCTGTTAGGAAATAGACAAGAAAAAGAAATTTTTTAGCCGAGAACAGAAGAGAGCATCCTATTAATCAGATGACAAGTACTTAACACAGCATCAGACCATAAATATTTTGAAACACTCATATGGATCATTATGGCTCTAACGACATTCAAAATTTGTCTATATTTGCGTTCAGCAACTCCATTTTGTTGGGATGTATGAGAACAAGAAGTCTAATGAATAATCTCATTTTTTGAACAAAAAATAGATACATTTTTTTAACATACTCCAAGACATTGCCAGTACGAAGCACACGAATTAAAACAGAAAACTGATTTTTTATTTCATTAAAGAAAAGTTCAATAACACTGAAGACTTCTGAACTCTCTTTTAGGAGATACAACCACGTCATGCGAGAGAAGTCATCAACAAAGAGCAGAAAATATCTAAAACCCTTAATAGAGGGTACACGACTAGGACCCCAGACATCAGAATGGACCAACTCAAATGCAGAACTACTACGATTATTGACTTGACTATGAAAGGTAGCACAATGATACTTACTTAACTCATAAGACTCACAACTTAAAAAAGAAATAGAGAACTCAAAAGGAATAACAGACCGAAGCTTTTGCGCCGAAGGATGATCCAAACGGCAGTGCCACAGTAAAACTGAATCAGGCTGACCTGCAACCAAGCCAATAGGGGTCACTCGATCGTCTAAATAATAAATGTCTCCATGCCCCGAACCAATCCTCTTCCCAGTCGACAGGACCTGAAACAAACAATGAGAAGAGAAAATGTTATTTTACAGTTATTATGTTTAGTAAACTGGCTGATAGACAAGAGACTAACAGGAAATCGTGGAACATATAGGACATCAGTAAGGGTCAAAGATGGAGTAGATTGAACTACCTATTTTCTAATATAAGAGAATGTGTATCATCAGCATTTTTAACAGAGGGGTGCACACGTGACAAATTTAATGAAACAAACTCTTATTTAATACCTGTCATATAGGATGAAGCTTTTGAGTGTAATATCTAGGGCTTTTGAGGAAAGGCAGTATAGGCGTGCATACCTGAAGCAGATGCATGAGTTGCTGAAAGATCGTTCTGAGAGAACTCTAGTTGTCGGAGTCTATCATACTCCTCCTGTGACAGTACGATCGTGGAAGAGTAACGAATAGCAGATGAAAAACTCTGAGAGATATTACACATGGTGGCAGAACCAATATCAGATAGTTGTGCTCACTCAAGTCGACCAAATTTCTCCTAGTACTTTTCGGAGATGTGGTTGCTACGTCCACAATACCTACATTGCCAAGGCATTTTCTCATAGGCACTATGTCGCCTCAATAAGATCCACATCCACCTCCAACGAATTCACATCCTCGTCCTCCAAAATCGCAACCACGACCTCTGTCATAACCAAAAATCATGGCAGACTACTCAATGGATGGTGCAGATGAAACATCAGATCCAGTAGAAGCCAGCATAACTCTTGAGAAGGTGGCAATCAACGTGAGAATACTATCTCCTCCCAGTATCTGACCTCGCACCTAAGATCGTAGTGTAGGACTCAAGCCAGATAGAAATTTCGATACCGCTAGATCCTGACGATATCCCCTCAGTGTTGCCACATCAATAACAGCAGGCTGATGTATCTCTAACTCATAAATAAGACCTTTGAGTTCGCCATAGAACTCAGGCACATATCTGTCTCCCTGTTTGAGCTCAACCAGACGCTCATGGATCTCAAACACCCTCAAGGGATTCTTCTCATTGTCATAAATCACTTTTAGTGTATCTCACATCTCTTTAGCAGTAGTAAAGAACATAACACTACCACTAATCTTCACCTCTAGACTGTTGAGAAGCCATGTCATCACAGAATAATCTTCAGTTGTCAGGTCACATAAGTAAAATCTGTAGTAGCAGGTGAATTTTGAAAGAGGTGGGCCAATTTATTTTGAGCGCCAATGTATATACGGAATGCCTGCACCCATAACAAGTAGTTGGATCCATTCAACTTCACCATAGTCTCCAACATTTGTTTTGAGAACAGAAGTCTTAACCATCAGAGAGAAGATCATAGTAGAGGAGGAACTTGTAGTCTCAAACATAGTAGTCAATAGATAGATCACCAGAAATCAAACAGTAGTAGCAAGAAACAGCCAGTAAGTAAGAGAAACAAACAACTTAGTTACCAGATACAGACATAAACAGCCAGAATTGCGTCAAGGAAACAATTTCTCAGCCTGAAATTGCCAGATCAGATAAAAAATCTGATTTTTGAGCAGTAAACAGATCAGATCTCACCAGAGAAGTCTTATGCATTCAAATAGCCAGATCAGATGTAAAAAATCTGATTTTTTGAGTAATTATTGCCCTGATTGAGATCTCTGGATAAGGCAGAACGGACGACGGCACCTCAATGAGATGGTGGAGGTGGGGTCACCCTGGAGAGTGGGTGGCTCCTTCTGGAGATGTTGGGGGAGGTGGCGAAGGTGGTAGGAGGGTGGCGGCACCTTTTGGATGTGTTGGCGGAGGTGGCAGGGGGCGCGGCATCTTCTGAATGTGTTGGAGGAAGTGGCAGAGGTGGTAGAGGGGCGGCGGCAATATATGGGGAGGTGGCGTAGGTGGTATTTGAGGAGAAGAAGGAGAATTTTGAGAAGAAGGTGGTGGATTTTAGGGTTAGAGTTTACCTTACTCTGATATCATGTAAAGAAATAGAAACTCTAGAAAGAAATTTTATTCATAAGATAAGCTACAAGGTATATATAGAAGACAATGGGGTATAAGGGTAATAACCCAATAACTCAATACTAATAACCTAACTTAACAATTCTTTTGACTCCTGATAGGCACTAAATGAGTAAATACAGATTTTTTTTTTTCTTTTGTTGATTACTAGTAATCTGCCTTCCCCTTTTTCTAGAGAAAAAATTCAACCAAGTTCTCACAAAAGAAGAAAAGGAAGCAGCAGCCAACATCAATAGGTATGATTTTTTTCCGGAAATTTCTCATAGGTCAAATTTCAGAATTTCAGATCTTAGTTCGAACTTCATTCTTGGACTCTTTATATTCACTAATTACAGATTTTTCTTTTCTACTACTTTTTCATAGTTCTAGAATTCTAGTATTCCAAATTTAGCTAGCAGGTATTGTGGACCATTCTCAAACTTAGGGAAGAGATCAATTAAATCAGGTAATATAATTGGCATGACCTTGTTGATTACTAGAACTTTATTTGTTGATATGAATAAATTTGTTGTTTATCTAAATAAGTTATATTCATGATTCATCAGCATGTTTAATGGACTTGCATTGTTGCATTTGATGGAACTGTAAAAATTAGATTGCATTTTTTTCTGCAAATGAATGGAAAATGGATCTAGAATTAGAACTTTTAAGAAAACATAATCAAAATAATTAGATTGGTTTTTAATCATTGTGTTTCTTTTCTTTTTCACTTCACCAGCTATGGAAAAGTACTTTAAAAGAGTGTCAAATGTGAATTGGCTTCCTCTTCACAAGCACCTAAAGATGCTAATAAGGGACATTTGGCATCCTCTACACAATCACAAGCATGATTCAATGTCGTGGTCTCGGCCGTCGACTCGGCCGGCACCGAGATAGGTCAGTCTCGGCGACTCGGATCGGACTCGGACAATGCACTCAAAACGCTCCATAGAAAGCTCAAAAAATTATGAAAAAAATCATGACAAATCGTGAAAAAAATGTAAACGTCAAAATTCATGTATCACATATTCAAAACATATCACCTAGCACACAAACAGGGGCACCATGTTCCCATCCAATATCGCGTTGCTTTGAAACCATACTAAAATTTAAAAGTTTATTTGTTACATTAAATTAAACTAAAATTAACTAAATTAAAACTATATTAAATTAAACTAAACTAAATTAAACTAAACTAATTTATACTAAATTAAATTAATTACCTAACTTCAATAAAATTATTAAATTACCTAACTTAAATAAAATCAAAAAATTATATTAAATTAAATTAAACTAAATTAAGTTAACTAAACTAAACTAAATTAAACTAAATTAAATAGAAAGAGACTGAGGGGAGAGAGGAACAGAGGGGGGGAGACGGCGAGAGAACAGAGAGGGGAGAGGGCAGAGAGACTGAGGGAGAGGGGCATAGGGAGAAAGAGACGGAGAGAGAGAGAGATCGATGGAGAGAGAAGACAGAGAGACTGAGGGGGAGAAAGGGACACAGGGACAGGGACAGAGGGGAGAGATCGACGGAGAGGGTGAGAGATCAACGAAGATATTGAGGGGGAGAGAGGGACAAAGAGAGAGATGGAGAGGGGGAGAGATCGACGGAGAGAGATGGAGAAAGAGATCGACGAAGAGAGGAAGAGAGAGGGACAGAGGGAGAGAGACGAAAAAAGAATTGGAGAGAGAAGACAGAGAGACCGAGAGAGGAGGGACTGAGGGAGAGACGGAGAGTTGGGAGAGGGACAGATGGAGAGAGAGAGAGAGAGACGGAGAGGGGGAGAGAGAGAGACGGAGAGGGAGAGAGAGATCGACGGAGAGAAAGGGAGAGAAAGGGACAGAGGGAGAGAGAGACGGAGAGAGATTGACGGAGAGAAGGGGAGAGAGAAAACAGAGAGACTAAGGGAGAGAGAGGACATAGGGAGAGACGGAGAGAGTTGGAAGAGGGACAGAGGGAGAGAGAGGGAGAGAGATCGATGGAGAGGGGGAGAGGATAGAGAGACTGAGGGAGGGAGAGAGCTCAGAAGGAGAAAGGGAGTACCGGCGGAGCAATGGCGGAGCGACAGCGACGTGGAGCAACGGCGACGGCGGAGCCCTCAGTCGGCGACGGCGGATCTGGAGGAGAGGGAAGTATATGTTTTTTTTCTCATTTTATAGGCGACAAGCCACGAGCGTTTTCAGCAGATCCGAGTCGAAACTGATCCGGGCTCGACTCGGATCTGTTCAATGACTCGGGCATCCGAGTCATCGCGGACCCCGCCGAGTCGATACGACTCGGCCGAGATTGCGATCACTGATCACAAGGACCTAAGTGTTCTACCGATGAACCTACCACTACTATTCAAGGATCTATTGTTTTTGAACAAGGATCTAACATTCCAAAGCAACCACTACAGAATGGAAGAGTGTAGAAGTTGGTTTAGAAAATCTTCCTTCAGATCCTAAACTACGGCCTCAAATTTCTGTTTATAACATCAAGCAAGATGAACAGTGTTCTAAAAAAATGTTTTAAACGTCCACTTAATAGGGCGCTTAGGCGTTGGCGGGAAGCAAATGCCTACGATTGGCAAAAAAAATGGCTTGTCTATGTGGAGTGGCCGTGTAAAATGCTTAATGAGCGTTTTAAGCAATATATTTGCCCGCTTAAACTTGTAACCGGAGCAGGGTCAGTTAGGAAGGCGGATCGGGCGACCCGCTTGTGTTGGATAAAAGAGAAGTGGGGAAGAAAACTACCTGAACTCTCTCCCCTCAAGCTCGAGCTAAGGCGCATCCCGATCTCTTCTCCGATCATCGTCGTCGTTGTTGTCGAAGACGCCTCAAATCGTCGTCGTCGATCTCCTCGCCGTCACTAGTCTCCTCTCAATCTCTCTACTCTCTTTGCTTTCTCGATCTCTTTCTCCCACGATCTCTCGAGAAAGCAAAGAGAGATTTCGAGCGAGAGAGAGAGATCAGGAGAGAGCAAAGAGAGATCGCGAGAGAGAGTTCGTGATCTTGTGGTTGTTGTCACAAAGAGACTCGTCGTCGCCGATCCCGCCGTAGTTGAACTCCTCATCGTTCATGATCTCGTGGTTGTCGTCGCAGAAAACCTCGTCGGTCTTCATCTCGATCAAGAGACCCTTGTTCATCATTCGTTCATCGTCTCGATCTCAATCGGGGGGAGAGAGAGATCCAAAGATATGTGTATAAAGAGAGAGAGATTGGGCTTGGGCTTGGGCTCTTGGGATTGCGGGCTTGGGCTTGGGCTGATGAGAAAGAAAAGAGAGATTTAAGTATTATAAAATTATTATATATTAAAAAACTAATAAAACGTGAAAAATGTTTAAACTGTTTAAGTCTTAATCACTCTCGGACCACACGCTACTGAAACCACCTTTTAGAACATTGAAGATGAAGTTCGAAGACCACATCTTCTAGAGGGTCCTTGTCAGCCTCAAGATCACAAATTTCCGCAATTCAATAAAGCTTGGTTTGATAAGTACACTCCATGGATAGAGTACAGTATAACATTGGATGTAGCATATTGCTTATTTTGTTATCTGTTTAGAACAGAAAATCAAGATAGAGCAGGGAAAAGACCTCTGTGAGTGAAGATTTCAAAAATTAAAAAAAGAAGAGAAAATTTGAAACTCGTGGGAGGTCGTGGAAGTGCCCATAATCAAGCCCGAAGGAATTGTGAAGCTCTCATGAACCAAAAACAACATATTAGGTCTTTTACTATTAAATTACATGATCGTGACCAAGATGGATGTTGAACTCATCTGATTGCGTGTGTTGATTGTGCTAGATTCCTTTTGCGACAGGCCTGGCCTTTAGAAGGAATGATGAATCTAAAAGCTCAAAAAAAAACAAGACAATTTCCTTGAACTTTTGAAGTTTGTTGCTGATCACATTGAGTAGATTAAAAGTGTTACATTATGAAATGCACCTGATAATGTTCAAATGATCACCCCAGAATTCCAGAAAGATATAGTTGATGCTTGTAGAGTTGAAACAATAAATGTCACTATTAAAGAGCTTTGGGGTGGGGGGGAGAGAATTATTTTCTAGTTTGGTTGATGAAGTCCTGATATATATCAAATAAGCAGCAGATGACGGATGCATTGCGTTTCGTAAATAATGAAAGATGTGACATTGAGCGCTTCATTGGCATGGTCCATGTTTTCAAATACCACTTCTTTATCACTTAAAACATCAATTGAAGAACTCTTCTCTAAGCATGGGCTAAATATATCAAGACTTTGTGGACAAGGTTCAGATGAGCAGTATGCGAGATGAATTTGGTGATCTTAAATTCCTTAAGGAGAATAAGACTGCTTATTATATTCATTGTTTTGCTCACCAACTTCAATTGGCATTAGTTGTTTTTGCAAAAGGTCATGTTCAAATTGCCTTGCACTTTAATATAGTTGTTAATGTGTTTAATATTGTTGGAACTTCATGCAAACGTCTTGACCAGCTTCCAGATAAACATTCTGCAAAAGTCTTGGAAGCTTTGCACAATGGTGGCTTGCCAACTAAACAAGGCTCAAACAAGATATCAGTCTCAAGCTTTCTGGTGATACTCGTTGGGATCACATTATGGTACACTTACAAATTTGATTGTTAAATTTTCATCTATAGTTGAAGTATTTGATTTGTGATTGTAGATGGCTCAAATTCAGAACAAAAGGAGGAAGCATGTAGTTTATTGAAGGTTTTACAATCTTCTGATTTTGCATTACGGCTCCATCTTATGCGAGATATTCTTGGAATTACAAATGAACTATCACAAGCCATACAAAGAGTAGGATTGTGAATGCAATGAAGTTATTTGAAATATCCAAACAAAGATTGCAGGATATGCAAGATAATGGTTGGGATTCTCTTCTTACGTGTCATTATGTTGCAACACAATATTATTGTTTCAAATATGGATCATACGTGGATTGCTCGAGAGAGGTCGTGAAGAACTCAAGATGCAACAAACCTACACCATTATAGTGTTGAACTGTTCTATACGGTTATTGATATGAAACTTCAGGAGCTTAATGATCGCGTTACAGAAGTGAATACCAATCTTCTCCTTTGTATGCCTTGCTAAAGTCCAGGCAATGCATTCTCTGCATTTAGTGAAGAAAGTTTAAATGCCTTTGCAGAGTTTTGTCCGCATGATTTTTCTGTTACAGATCTTATGGAGCTCAAAAATGAACTTCAAACTTGTATCATTGATATGCAATCAGACACCAAAAATTTTGAACTAAATGGCATTGAAGCTCTTGCACGGAAAACGGTTTGAGAAAAAGAAAGACGAGGCATATCCTTTGGCTTATAGACTTGTGAAATATATAAGAAATCACTGTCATGTCAACTAAGACTCTTTTTTCCTCCAAAAAAGATCATACAGCTACATTGCCAAGTAAGGAGCCGTTTGTTTCGCGTAAAAGTCCGTAATTCGTAAATGACTTACAACCCAATTATAACTACGGCGTTTGTTTGGACCGTAATTCGTAAAAGACTTAGACAACTCAATTACCACTCACTTGCAACCCAATTACCACTCACTTACAGCCCAGTTACAGTTAATTTTGTGGTCATACAAATTTGTATTATTTTTTATGTTAATATTAAATTTTTTTAATATTTAGCATTTTTAATATTTATTTGCAATATTAAAACTTTTTACATCACCAAATAGTTCATTTTGTGGTCAACTTTTTCACTTACGACTTACATGTTATGACAACCAAACACCGTAAAACACAATACACTTTTCCACTTACAACTTTATATTACCAACCAAACACCATAAAGCTTACATGCATGTAACTCATTTACAACTGTAAAAGACTTTACCAGTTACGACTTACGAATTACGGCCAGTTACGATAACCAAACAGGCCCTAAGGCAAGATATTGAGCGCTGTCCATCAATGCATTTTCACTTAGCCATAGTACTAAATGTTTTGTTATGTTGCTCACTTTATATAACCCTCTTTCATATTTTTGAAATTATTTATCATAGTGTAGAACCTTCTACAACCTAACGAGGATTTGCAGGTCCAGCAGCAAAATACTTGGTCCTCTGTGGTTCCTTGTGATCAATCAATGGGTCTTGAAATTAAATATTATTTTGAGTTATATAATTCAATTCCTCTATCGTGGAGAAATATTGTGAGGGTATGTTGCAAATCAGTTGAATCCTCATATAATCATAAGCCATTACATAGTAATCAGCTAATCATCCTTACTTAGCTTACCTTCCTCCTTTCTGACTTTTCATGTGAAAATTTAATTTCTGCATTTAATTTCCTTATAATTAATATATAAAGCACCACCATATATGGAAGATAAATCAGCAGATGCAACTGATATGTCTGATAGTATGACCAACAAATTGCCCAATAGTTTTGGCTGTTACAGACTGATAACAAATTCAAATGGTTATTTGCTGTTGTTTTAAGATAAGCTCCATCGTAGTCATCTAGAGTTACAAAAATTAGTTGTTATTTTTGTCATTGGTAATAACCATAGTTGCAACTCGAGTTATGTACCACTTCAAATCTTAGGCAACATTGGAACTAATTAGCTAGCGCTTACGACAGTGTTCCAGTGGCATATACAAGTTGGATCTGGTTTATGGAATCCTATAGAAACAAGCTATCAGATTTTCTCATTTTTAATAGACCAACAACATAACGTGTTACA
This sequence comes from Agave tequilana, assembly GCA_038442645.1. Taxonomy (NCBI): domain Eukaryota; kingdom Viridiplantae; phylum Streptophyta; class Magnoliopsida; order Asparagales; family Asparagaceae; genus Agave; species Agave tequilana. The sequence goes on along the minus strand of JAVJIF010006842.1, from coordinate 102,734 downwards.
AAATGAATTATACTGAACAAGTACTAATAGTTTTTTCAACTAGAAAAATCATGTCATGTACCTTTGGTTTCTCTTCCCCTTGTGATCTCAATAGCTCCTCCCTGCTAACCCTCCTTCCTGTAGCAACATTAATTTAATTAATAAGTATCATATACAATTAGCTCTCGAAATCCATTAGACAGACATTGATTTTACCTATAAATAAGATATGCAATTGACTCTCAAAATCATTAAGCAAATGTACAGAGATTTAAGTCAATTCAATTAACAAACCTTCCCTATCAAAAAAAACTGGTTCTGCACCTCTCCCACTCACAGATGGATCCATAGAAGCAGACCTGTATAATCATGCAAAACCAATCACTTCTCAGCTTCAAGTGTAGACATTTGAATAACAGAAAGCAAAGTAGAATTAACTTAATACATGAATGAAGAAAGAAATAGCACCTTGATATCTCCTCCTCCTCCTTCTCATTCTCCTTTCTAATTTCCTCAGATGATAACAGTCCAGTCCTCCAAGTCTCCTTTGCTATAGAAGGTTCCCGTTTCTTTCTCGACAGTGAAAGGTCTTCATTCTTCGCCACAGATGGCTCCTTTCTCTTTCTTGAAGGTGAAAGATCGTCATCCTTTGCCAAAGATGGCTCATTTCTCCTTCTTGGGGTGAAAGATCAACAACAGGAGATCCTTGTCTTCCTGAATCCTCTGGCAATCGCCGCCGATCCCTGCAAGGACAAAGGTCATTAACTGCAGCCTTCCTACTTCTCCTCGGTGGAGAAAGATCACCAGCAATTTCAGGCGACCGATTCCTATTTCTTCGAGGTGGAGAGAGGTCATCTACTGATCCCTTCCTATTCCTCCTTGATGGAGAAATATCCAAATCCACTTCCGATGATCGATTCCTGTTCCTTTGAGATGGAGAAAGATCTTTGGCAGTTTTCCTTCGAGGCGGAGAGAGATCATCATCGACCTCCCCTGAATCCAGTGCCTTGTGTCTCCCTTCCGGGGCGTGTTAAGACGCCGCCGGTGCTGACGCGGGGGTGAGAGACCGCCATTTTTAAAACCATCCGCATTCGGTTCCGTCCCCGGTGAGCGCGTGTCAAATCTCGGCCGTCGCTGGCGTGGTGGAGAGAGGTCGGGGTCGCAATTTGAATTATTCAGTTGATCGGAGATCGAAACCCAACCGCTTCCGTCCTCAGAAATCACGCGGTTTCGAGCACGAACCGCGTCGAGCCTCTTCATTCGTTTAAATTCAATATTTTCGTCAATTTGAGGCATTCCGTCCTCTGCAACAACAAAAGAATAATCAGATAGCAAGAAATAGGCAAAAAGTGTGATGATCTCAAAATTAGGGTTAGGGCTTGGGAATTTACCGGCGGATTCTTCTTCTTCGACGGCGACGGGCTCGACAACGAGAACATCGGCGCCGACGGATTGGGTTTGGTCTTGGTACTTTTTGAGGTACTCTATGAAAGAGGTGTAGGGTTGGCCAATGGTGGCGGGTCGCCCCGCCCCGCACCGCACCGTGCGATTCGTTGGAGTCGCACAGTGCGGGTCACGGGTCAATCCATACCTATTCCGTTTAGGGACGGGTCAGAGTGGTTGACCCGTCCCGTTTATACGGGACAAACCCGATTCGTCCCGTGACGAATCACGGGACGAATCGAGTCGGGAAAATTTCCTCGACCCCTCTTCTTTTTTTTTAGTCCAATATTTTTATATTACAGTTAGAGAGGAAAATTACTCTGCGACCCCTGGATTCGAATTTAATTTTTTTTAAACCTTAAACGGCTCAAAAAAAAGCCGTTGGGGGTGAAAAAGAGTGTGCACTCTTTTTTCACCCCCAACGGCTCAAAATGAGCCGTTGGCCCTTTAAAAAAAAAAAAAAAAACTAACCTCTAATCCTCTATAATACCCCCCACCCTCATTCATTTTCATCTCACTTCACTTCAACCTTCTATCTTCTATTATAAATCACTCTTATTCTCTTACCATTACAAATCTCTACCAACTTTCAGTCTAGTCTAATGGAGCCCAACTGGAGTACTAGCGGTACCTTATCCGAAACCGGTGGTAGCTCTTCATCAACACACAATCCTTCAACTGCCACACCTTACACCGATGTTGGCGGTAGCTCGTCGTCAACATATGCCGCTTACCTACCATACAACTATGCTCCACCAACATCCGCATTTGCTCCCTATCACAGTTCGTCAAGCTATGCAATTGACTACAGTGGTTTTGCACCATATACACATGCTGCATATGCGAGTGATAGTGGTACAGGTCGGCATTCTATTTCCTTCCCTCATCAATATTCCTCGTATTCTCAACTTTTAATGTTAACATCACCAATGCACGCACAATCTCTGGCTCCTTTTTTTACTGAAACACAAGAACAACACGATACACAACCAACACAGCATGATACTATAGTTTCAGAGACACAACAACCAACTAGCACAACCACTAAAGTAAGAGTCAAAACTTCTCTAGTGTGGAACCATTTCGTAGAAAAAGTTGTTGAAGGTAGAAGAAAGGCAGAATGTAAGTACAGTCATCAACTATTTGATCATAAAGATGGATACGGTACAGATGTTCTTAATAAACACTATGAAAAAAAACATGCTAAAAGTCACGGTTTACCACCACAATAAGCACAAATATTAGCTGATTCAGGCACACTCTCCACTTGGAGATATAAGCCTAAAATAAATAAACATAAGTTAGCTGAATTTATTGTTCGAGCAGAACTTCCATTTTCTTTTACTGAATCAGATGTATTAGTTGATTATCTTAAATCTGTTTTTTCTCCTGATTGTAAGAGTATTAGCAGACAAACTATAACTAGAGAAATTGAAGATTATTTGTAAATAGAAAAAATATTTTGAAGACTCTTTTTACTAGTGATGCTAGAAAATTTTCATTAACTTCCGATATATGGGAAGCTCTTAATATATTCATTATTTATGTTTTACTGCTCACTTTATTGATGACAACTGGATTTTACAAAAACGTATTTTATCATTTTCTAAATTTTATGAGAAACATTCTGCTACAAATGTAGCAAATTCAATTTTTCTTACCTGTAAAAATTATGGTATAGAAAATAAAATATTTTCTATTTCTTTTGATAATGCAAGTGAAAATATTGCTTCAATAAGACAAATGAAAACGGTATTAGATCCGATTTTAAACGGTAAACTTTTTCATGTTAGATGTGTTTGCCATATATTGAATTTATGTGTACAAGATGGTCTAAAAATCTTAGACAAATATATTTATAAAGTTAAAGAAACTATTTTACATATAAAACACAATGGACCTAGAAGACAATCTTTTAAAAGTTATTGCCGACAATGTGGACTAAAGGAAAAACTACTCCAAGCAGATGTGAAAACTCGTTGGAATTCAAGCTACTATATGATTAAAGATTGCCTTCCTTTTAAACAAGCAATTCAATTTTTTACAATAAATGAATGTTCATCTATTTATATTAGCGATGAAGAGTGAAAATTATATGAAAATTTTTGTACTTTTCTATAAAAATTTGACACTGCCACAAAAGCACTTTCTGGTACATATTATCCCACACGTAACTTAGTTTTTTATAATCTTAATGAAATTGCTCAAGTATTTAATGACAGTCTTGAAGAGGCTGCACATGATATAGAAGAAAATTTTCAAAAATATTTTGAAAATATGCCTTTTTTATTTTACTTAGCGGCAATTATGGATCCTATAATTAAAATAGATAATTTAAAACTTTTATTATCCAATTTTATTTTATGTTTAAATTATGAACAAGATATAGATAAATTACTTTTAGAAATTAGAACTCTTTTAGAAGAAATGTACTCATTGTATAGAGGTGAGTTATTTCCCTCTTCTTCTTCTGAATTTAGGGCACCTACACCATCACAAACTTCTTCTAGTAGTATAGGTAACAGATTATCTAATTTTAAAAGTTTACTTTCCTCTAATACTAGAAAGAAACACTCTTCAGGAGCAGGTTCATTTGATGAACTTAATTTATATTTGAACACAATGCCTGCTGAAATAAATGAAAATGATGATGAACCATGGGAAACATTTGATGTTTTGTCATAGTGGAAAGAACAGAGAAAACAAGTTCTTGTTCTTTCTACCATGGCCCGAGATATACTGACACCTCCGGCCTCTACAGTAGGGTCCGAGAGCGCATTTTCTGCAGGTGGTAGAGTTTTGACACCTTGGAGGAGCAGGTTGACGCCGAAACACTTGGGGATGGCTGTTTGCTTAAAGGACTGGTTCGATGCAGAAAGACGCACACAAGGAAAAGCTATTCTAGATGAAGAATTTGAACAGGACGATGATGACGAGTAGAGAACCACCAAAGTTTTTATGTACATTATATGAGATGAGCACCAGAGTTTTGTTATGTATATTATACGAGATGAGTTTTATGTACATTATATATGTGATGAGCATATTGGTATGTGATTTTTTCATATTAATAAAATAATTTGCCTTACAAAAAAACTTGTAATTAGTGAATATCAATTCTATTTTTTTTTATAATTTTAGACATTTTTAAAAAAATTTCCTCTTTTTTTACTATTTTTTCCTAATTTCTTTATAACTTTAAATTTAAAATTTTAAGAAATTTCGAATTAAAAAAATAAATTAAAAAAATTGCCAAGACGGGTCCAACCCGTCTCGGCGAATCCGGACCCGATTCGTTACCCGGGTTTTCAACCCGTCCCGTCTAACCCGTGACGAGACGGGTCCAACCCGTCTCGTCACGGCTTCGTTGGCCTGACGGGACGAATCAACCCGATTCATCCCGTTGGCCACCCCTGGAGAGGTGGAAGCGGCCTCTCGGTTTGGGCGTGTGTCTGCGATGGGACAAAATCTTGGTTTAGCGGGATTAGCGAAAAGTACAATCAAAATTTTTCTGTCTGAACCTCATTTTTTTTTAAGTACCTAGATTGTACATTCGTGTCGAGTTGTATCATGAAATATTAAAAAAAAACTAGAATATACTTATTTAAAATTTTAACAGCACTTGAATGAGCTCCGTAACTGTGACTGCGACATTATGAGAACCGTGATTTCAACTTCGAAGCGCCCCGTTATCGTACTGCGACTTTTTGAGAATTATCTAGTTGTAGTTTTCTTGGTCGCAGTCCTTATTATGAGGACCGCTACTCATAATGAGAATTGATATCATGTGGCAGTCCTTATTATGAGGACTGTTCATCATAATATAAGGATTACTGTCATGGACGCAATTCTTATTATGCGACTATCTTTTCTCTCACTGTTTTACTCCCCTCTAAAATCTTAATTTCTCCAGAATCAAAATCAGGTTATGAGTCGCATTCCTCACATAAAAGGTTTCCTCATATCTCAGCATCGTCATCTTCCATCATAAAACAAATCAAAAACTCAAGGTCGTGATCCTTTATATGAGGACTTTGTGAGAACTTCGACAGCAGTAGTAATGATCCATATATAGTTCAGATCTAAATACCACATCGATCACAAACATGAAAAAAATTTCATCGCGAGAACGAACAAACGAGATCTACAAAAGATTGATCTTTAAAAAAAAAATGGTTCAAGGGCTCCGCCCTCGAGCCCCTAGTAGGGGGCTCCCCGCTCCTTTCCAACCCCCACACGACCTGACTGCGCAGGTCGATCCGCGAATTACTCTGCGTCAGGGTCAGGGAAGAGGGGAGAACAAGGTCAAAAGTAATGGGGATCGGTAAAAGAGAAAATGAAAATATACAAAGAAGTGGTGATTAGGAGGAATCGATTTATGCTGACGTGGATTGAGGCTGGAGAGGAAATAAATTTATAATTAAGGTTTTCCCTAAATTAATTGAAAAAGAGGAGTTCAAGGCCAATTTCTGTTTATATTGTTTAGGATTGTAAACAGAGAGAGCTCGGACCGGATCATATCGCACCGGAACGCTAACCCGATAAGTTACTCTCCATCCGCACCCAAATCCATACCCGATAAGAAAGGAAGAATCTGAAAAACACCTAGAGGGGGGGTGAATAGGTGTTTATGCTAATCTAATGATCTTTTTAAACTTTAATTAAATGAGTGATGCAACGATCTCTCAAAACACGACTAAGAGCCGAATACCCCTTGCGAGGTTCTGAACTCCTTCCTCCCAATTCCCCTTAAAATGGGTTAGAGGTGCGCAATGCATCCGTGTTGTATTGAGGTGTGATCGATCAATGCCAAGTATGATGATGAGAAATGAAATGCACACAATGTAACACAACAAGTATAGCAAGTAAAGTAAACAAGATAAGATTGCACAAGTAGAGGGTTAGTTCTCAAGCAAATAATTCAAGACAATATAAAGCAAGAGAAATTGAAAGCAAGAATAACGCAAAGGCAATCGCAAACAAGATGATTTGTTTCGAGGTTCGAGCACACTTGCTCTAGTCCCCGCCTTCACCTCCGTGAAGGGTTTCCACTATCCACCGAGGATGCCATTACAATTGGTCTACCGAAGACCGAGCACCGAGCTCCACCAAGTACAAAGGACCTCTACCGAAGAGGTTGCTCCACAAGAAGGAATTACAAGAACAAAGTGATCACAACTTGATCACTACACTTTTTCTCAATCTCTTTTACAAACACTCTCACTTCAATTACAACTTCACTATAGAATGATTATAGGATTTTTGGCTCTATGAAGTGTGGTGAGAAAACTTCAGTTGTAGAGTGATATAGAGAATCAAACACAACTGAAAAACAATCTTGAAAGAGTAGGAATTGAAAGCTTCAAACAATTTTTTTTTTTTCTTTTGAAAACAACGAAACTTGAGGATTTTTCTCAGTAAGAAGAGGGAGAGACTTCTCCTCTATTTATAGGGTTGAAAATAAGTTAAAAACATTTTCTTTTCACCTAATTCAACCTGCAAAAGCACCCCAACAACTCTCCAAAAGTCTGTTAAAACAGAAAAAGAAAACAGATTTTCAGAAAATCCCAAAGAGGAAAGAGCCGTTGCTAAGTTGCAGGCTTGGCGGTCGACCGGTCCGGTCGACCGCCAGCCTAGCTGGAAGTAGCCGTTGGCTCCCGGTCGACCGGTCCGGTCGACCGACCCAAAAGGAGGAAACACAGTTTCCTTCTTCCGGTCGACCGGTCCGGTCGACCGAAAATTCCCGAGAGCAGAATGCTCTCCGTCGGTCGACCGGTCCGGTCGACCGACGGACATGCACAAACAGTGCATGTCCAGACACAGCGCCGGTCGACCGGGCCGGTCGACCGATGTTGCCTGAAACAGAAAAACTGGGCTGTTTTGAGTTAGAAAAATTTTGATAAATATTTTAAAAATACATATAGCTAAGTATTATGCAGAAAATAGTTTATACACATGTTTTAAACAAGTTTTTCAGGATATAAAGCTTTGGTACATGTATATATAAACTAAGGCATAAAACTTAGAAATAACCATTTTCAATAACTATTTTCAAAACATAGGAAATACATGAAACAAGTGTGTGTGCAAATCCTAGAGCCAAATTTCCTATATTCAAATTTTAACATTCTATACTTACAAACTTCTAAAGGACTTCAAAACTATTCTTCAAGGTGGGCTATCTTCACTTGATCTTCAACATTGCAACTTGAGCCCAAATTGAATTGTCTTGAGTCCAAAAACCTTGTATTTGAGTGAGAGTACTTCTAGTATGATAATAAACCTGAAACACACTTAAACAACAATTGTTATTAGTACAAATAACTAATATGTTTTGTAATCATCAAAATACACTAAACAAGGGTGATTGTAACCTTGGGCCAACAATCTCCCCCTTTTTGATGATGACAAAACATATAGGTTATTGAAACAAATAAAGGAGGAAAAGCTTGGAAAGCTCCCCCTCAAACAATGCTATGTATTTATCATGAATATGAAAAGCTATGTAAGCATAAAGCAAATAGTTTTTGTCCAAAAACTCAAATAAACACAAACTTTCTTTTTCTTCATGAAATGAAACTCAAATAGTAGTATCAAACTTTATCAAACTTAGAAAGTTTAAACTTAAACACTTATTCTCCCCCTTTTTGTCATACATCAAAAGGGTTAAAACAAAACAATTGAAAAACAATTTTTAATTTTAAGAATCCATAATACAAACATTCAACTCACCACAAATAAAGGAAAATCTAGCATAGTCTAAAGTTTAGTAAAAATATCAGCAAGTTGAAAATCGGTAGAAACATAATCAATATCAATATCACCTTTCTCATAATGATCTCTAAGAAAGTGATACCTAATGTCAATGTGTTTGGTTTTACTATGTTGATTTGCATTCTTTGTCATGTGAATAGTGCTAGTATTATCACAAAATATTTTAACATGATCAAAGTGTAAATCATAGTCAAGGAGAGTATGTTTCATCCAAAGAACTCGTGCACAACAAGCTCCGGCCGCAACATACTCCGCCTCGGCGGTTGATAGGGCTACCGAATTTTGCTTTTTGGAAGACCAAGATACAAGACAATTACCTAAGAATTGACATGTTCCACTTGTGCTCTTCCTATCTACCCTACAACCCGCATAGTCGGCATCCGAAAAACTCTTCATTTCAAATAATCCGGTTTTAGGATACCATAAACCCATTTCAATAGTGCCCTTAAGGTATCTAATTATGCGTTTAACCGCTATTATGTGAGATTCTTTAGGACAAGATTGAAAACGTGCACAAAGACAAACGGAAAACATAATATCCGGCCTACTAGCCGTCAAATAAAGCAAGCTACCAATCATGCTACGTATAATTTAATGTCTACACTTTTACCTTGTTCATCCTTATCAAGCTTTATAGTTGTTGCCATGGGAGTTTTGCTTACTCTTGATCCTTCAAGCCCAAACCTTTTGATTAGTTCTTTTGTGTACTTGGCTTGATTGATGAAGATCCCATCCTTCCTTTGCTTGATTTGGAGTCCAAGGAAATAGTTGAGCTCCCCCATCATAGACATTTCAAATTCATCCTTCATGCATGACTCAAAAGCTTGGCAAAGAGATTCATTAGTAGAACCAAAAATAATATCATCTACATAAATTTGCACAATAAGAATGTCATTTTCTACATGTTTTGTAAACAAAGTTGTATCAATTTTACCTTTCTTAAAACCATTTGAAATCAAAAAGGAGGAAAGTCTTTCATACCAAGCCCTAGGAGCTTGTTTTAAACCATAAAGAGCTTTATCTAATTTAAAAACAAAATCCGGATGTGTAGGATCAACAAACCGGGGGGTTGTTCAACATACACCTCCTCTTCAATAAATCCATTTAGAAAAGCACTTTTAACATCCATTTGAAATAATTTGAAATCTTTATATGAGGCAAATGCTAATGTCATCCGTATGGCTTCAAGCCGTGCTACGGGTGCAAAGGTTTCTTCAAAATCGATCCCTTCGATTTGAGTGTAACCTTGGGCAACTAACCTAGCCTTGTTTCTAACTACATGACCCGATTCATCCAACTTATTCTTAAAGATCCACTTAGTACCAATTGTTGGTCTATCGTGGGGCCTAGGAACAAGGTGTCAAACTTGGTTGCGCTCAAATTGATTGAGTTCCTCTTGCAAGGCTAGCAACCAATATGAATCGGCCTCGGCTTCGAGCACATTTTGGGTTCTATGTGTGAAATAAATGCAAAGTGGCCACAATAATCTTGAATTTTAGAGCGAGTAGTTACCCCTTTTGATACTTCACCTATGACGAGGTCCTTGGGATGATGAGGATTGAATCTCCAATCCTTAGGTAGTGGTTGAGTAGGCTCAACCTCATTTGTTTGATGTTCATTTCCTTGGGCCTCTTCCACTTTGGCTTCACTTCCATCATCATCCTTTGGCTTGTCTCCCATGGTAGAAGCATCCTCCAAGGTGACTTTCTCCAAGCCTTCATCCAATGCATCTATTTCTATAACATTCTTAACAAACTTGTTAGATTCCTCAAACTTAACATGAATAGACTCTTCAATAGTCAAAGATGATCTAATGAAAACTCTATAAGCCTTACTAGTATTTGAGTAACCTACAAAAATAGCCTCATAAGATTTAGGATCAAATTTTCCCAAATTATCTTTTGTATTTAAAACAAAACATTTGCATCCAAAAACTTTGAAATAAGAAACATTTGGTTTTCTAGAAAAGTACATTTCAAAAGAAGTTTTTGTAGTATTTTTACATAAGAAAACACGATTAGATATGTAGCATGATGTATTAACGGCCTCGGCTCACAAATAATGTGGTAGACCGTATTCACTTAGCATTGTCCTAGCCATCTCTTGTAATGTTCTATTTTTCCGCTCAACTACTCCATTTTGTTGTGGAGTTCTAGGACAAGAAAGTTCATGCTTTATTCCATGTTCATCACAAAAAGTGGTAAAGGGTTGGTTAATGAATTCACCTCCTCTATCACTTCTTATTCTCAAAATCAAAGAATCCTTTTCTTTTTCAACTCTTTTCTTAAAAGTTTGGAAATACGAAAATGCTTGGTTTTTGCGTTCAAGAAAGAAAACCCATGTAAATCTTGAAAAATCATCAACCAAAACATAAGCAAATCTATTCCCACTTAGACTTTTGGTTTGTGTTGGGCCAAATAGATCCATATGGATTAATTCCAAAGGACGTGATGTCATGATATCCTTAATTGACTTGAAAGAAGACTTAGTTTGTTTCCCAAATTGACATGCGTCACAAACTCGGTCCTTTTCAAAATTCAAGTAAGGAATACCTTTCACCATTTCCTTTGAATTTAATCTAGAAATATGATCAAAAGAAATATGCCCTAATCTCCTATGCCACAACCAAGAGTCATCATCGAGGGCTTTCAAACAAGTAATATTACAAGACATATTCAACATATCAATCATATAAACATTACTTTCACGAAAACCGGAAAATACACAAACATTAGAAGTTCTATCAATTACTTTACAAGAAACATTATCAAAAACAACATCAAACCTTTATCACAAAGTTGACTAACACTCAAGAGATTATGCTTGAGGCCATCAACTAAAACTACATTTTCAATTAAAGGAGAGGTGCCAAGTTTTACATTACCAATACCGATGATTTTACCCTTGGCGTCATCTCCGAAGGTGACGGTGCCACCTTCATGATATCTTGATAGGGTTGCAAAGTTGTTAATGTCCCAAGTCATGTGCCTTGAGCAACCGCTATCAAGATACCACAAACCTCTACGTCGTTGGGTTTTGGAAAGTACCTACATCATTTAAAACAATAGTTGACTTTGGTACCCAAACTTTCTTGGGTCCTTGAAAGTTAGTGTTACGAACCCAAACATTATGATGTGATGCACTTAGTCTATCATAACAAAAATTAGCTAAGTGTCCTTTCCGCCCACAATGTGAACATGAGTACACTTTTCTATACATGAAAGCATGATGTGTAGTGTGAGCATGTTTTGGGGTTTTGCCATGTTGTTTAGGTTGTGTAGCATGAACATGAACATGAGCATTTTTCTTTGGGGCTTGCTTCTTAGGAAACATAGCCTCAATTTTCTTCTTGTTAAATTCACAATTTTTCAAAATAACACTTAATGAATCTAATCTTTCCTTAAGCATAGAAACTTCATTAAAATCAATTAGTGGGGCCTTATCTTTGCAAGAAATCTTATATTTTTCAAAATCATTTTTAGTAGTGGTCAAGGTGGAAACCAAATCATCCTTTTCTTTTATAAGAGTAAAAACTTGATGACTTAAAGATTCATTTTCCTTTTTCATTTTTAAATACTTTTTCTTCAAGAAATCATAATTTTGTGATAACTCAACAAAAGCTTCTCCTAGTTCATCCATGGAGAGTTCATCATCAAAAGGGGTGGAAGGGGTTACCTTGCTTGTGCTTTCATTGGCCATGAAGCACATGTTGGCGGTGTCAATCTCTTCTTCGGATTCGGTCTCCGAATCCCAAGTTGCCTTCATAGCCTTCTTCTTATAAGGCTTCTTTGAAGTGGAAGGCTTTGCTTTTTCCGGACACTCCGTCACAATGTGTCCCGGTTTTTGGCAATTGAAGCATATGATCTTTCTTTCTTCTTTGCCTCCTTGCCATCTCCTTCTACCTTGGTACTTCGCCTTGTTGTACATCCTCCGGACATTCTTAACAAGGAGTGAGAGCTCCTCATCATCTTCTTCTTCATCATCTTCATCGGAGTGTGTAGCTTGACTCTTGAAGGCGATGGTCTTCTTCTTGGTAGGAGCCATGTCCTCCTTGCTTTCCTTTCCATCTCATGGGTTTTGAGGTTCCCAATGAGACCTATGAGCTCCATCTCTTCATTGTCGTTGAGTTCCTTCAAGGTTGTAGCTTTAACTTCCCATGAAGGAGGAAGAGCCCGGATGATCTTCCTTACTCTTTGATCATTGTTGATATCTTCACCTAAAGAAGAGAGTCCATTAGTAATCTTGGTAAATCTTGTAACCATATCATCTATGGTTTCATTTTCTTGCATGCAAAATGTTTCATATTGAGACCGAAGAAGGTCAATCTTAGCCTTCTTTACTTGTGAGGTCCCCTCATGTGTGACTATCAAGTGTGACCAAATCTCATATGCGGATTTGCAATGTATAACCCTAGACATGTCATCATCATTAAGGGCTTGTAGAAGTGCATAGTGAGCTTTGGCATTGGCATCGAATTCCTTAGTCTCTATTTCGGACCAAGTGGATTCGTCACCGGGGGGTACACTAAAGGACTTAGTCACGGCCTTTGCAACTCGGCTACCTAGAGATTGCAAAAACACGGTCATCTTAACTTTCCATATGGGAAAGTTAAGTCCATCAAACTTAGGAGGGGTCTTAATTCCATCGGCCATTTTTACTTATATGAATATGAATGAAATGATTAGCAAATTAGGATCTTCTCTAAGGTGGTTAAACCAAATCCTAGAGTCCAAGCTCTGATACCAATTGAAAAACACCTAGAGGGGGGGTGAATAGGTGTTTATGCTAATCTAATGATCTTTTTAAACTTTAATTAAATGAGTGATGCAACGATCTCTCAAAACACGACTAAGAGCCGAATACCCCTTGCGAGGTTCTGAACTCCTTCCTCCCAATTCCCCTTAAAATGGGTTAGAGGTGCGCAATGCAACCGTGTTGTATTGAGGTGTGATCGATCAATGCCAAGTATGATGATGAGAAATGAATGCACACAATGTAACACAACAAGTATAGCAAGTAAAGTAAACAAGATAAGATTGCACAAGTAGAGGGCTAGTTCTCAAGCAAATAATTCAAGACAATATAAAGCAAGAGAAATTGAAAGTAAGAATAACGCAAAGGCAATCGCAAACAAGATGATTTGTTTCGAGGTTCGAGCACACTTGCTCTAGTCCCCGCCTTCACCTCCGTGAAGGGTTTCCACTATCCACCGAGGATGCCTTTACAATTGGTCTACCGAAGACCGAGCACCGAGCTCCACCAAGTATAAAGGACCTCTACCGAAGAGGTTGCTCCACAAGAAGGAATTACAAGAACAAAGTGATCACAACTTGATCACTACACTTTTTCTCAATCTCTTTTACAAACACTCTCACTTCAATTACAACTTCACTATAGAATGATTATAGGATTTTTGGCTCTATGAAGTGTGGTGAGAAAACTTCAGTTGTAGAGTGATATAGAGAATCAAACACAACTGAAAAACAATCTTGAAAGAGTAGGAATTGAAAGCTTCAAACAATTTTTTTTTCTCTTTTGAAAACAACAAAACTTGAGGATTTTTCTCAGTAAGAAGAGGGAGAGACTTCTCCTCTATTTATAGGGTTGAAAATAAGTTAAAAATATTTTCTTTTCACCTAATTCAACCTGCAAAAGCACCCCAACAACTCTCCAAAAGTCTGTTAAAACAGAAAAAGAAAACAGATTTTCAGAAAATCCCAAAGAGGAAAGAGCCGTTGCTAAGTTGCAGGCTTGGCGGTCGACCGGTCCGGTCGACCGCCAGCCTAGCTGGAAGTAGCCGTTGGCTCCCGGTCGACCGGTCCGGTCGACCGACCCAAAGGAGGAAACACAGTTTCCTTCTTCCGGTCGACCGGTTCGGTCGACCGAAAATTCCCGAGAGCAGAATGCTCTCCGTCGGTCGACCGGTCCGGTCGACCGACAGACATGCACAAACAGTGCATGTCCAGACACAGCGCCGGTCGACCGGGCCGGTCGACCGATGTTGCCTGAAACAGAAAAACTGGGCTGTTTTGAGTTAGAAAAATTTTGATAAATATTTTAAAAATACATATAGCTAAGTATTATGCAGAAAATAGTTTATACACATGTTTTAAACAAGTTTTTCAGGATATAAAGCTTTGGTACATGTATATATAAACTAAGGCATAAAACTTAGAAATAACCATTTTCAATAACTATTTTCAAAACATAGGAAATACATGAAACAAGTGTGTGTGCAAATCCTAGAGCCAAATTTCTTATATTCAAACTTTAACATTCTAAACTTACAAACTTCTAAAGGACTTCAAAACTATTCTTCAAGGTGGGCTATCTTCACTTGATCTTCAACATTGCAACTTGAGCCCAAATTGAATTGTCTTGAGTCCAAAAATCTTGTATTTGAGTGAGAGTACTTCTAGTATGATAATAAACCTGAAACACACTTAAACAATAATTGTTATTAGTACAAATAACTAATATGTTTTGTAATCATCAAAATACACTAAACAAGGGTGATTGTAACCTTGGGCCAACAGAATCCGTATCCAATTTGTGCCTGACAAGGAAGGTGTAATCCACTGAAAACCCTCATGAAACTATATTTATCCTCTAGGGGAAACCTAGAGGCCTCAAGGCTTGTTGCACATGCTCAGTACACTTGTGTGACCTGCGAAAGTGGCTCAATAATATCTTAGTCTTTTGATTTTTGCACAAGGATGAGCAAAAGGTAGGTGTGGGCTGTGATTATTCACGTGCATTGCATATTTATGTCACATTTTCATATTTATTATTATTTAAACTATTCTATTTAATCAGTTTAATATTTAATAATGTGCAAGTGTAATTAATGGAAAAAGAGGAAAAAATGGACCAATTTATCATAATTAATCTGATTAATTAGAGATAAGATTATCTAGCTCAAGATTAACGTGAATTTTCTGAAGATTAGAGCGGCCCGAATATAATTCTATCTGAAGAAATAACAATAACAAAAAGAGAAGGATCTCACGCTTTAAGATCTGGCCCAACTGCCAGATCTGAGCCGCGAAAACGCAACTATTGTCGCATTCTCGTGGCCTGGATGCGGCCCTTGGGCCAGTGATTTGATCCCATCTTCATTTGCGTTTTCTCCATCCCTCTCCTCTTATAAATATATCACCCTGCAGAGCCGAGAAGGACAAAACAGAATTAGGATTTAGGCTTTTATTCTAAAGGTTAAGATTTTGTTAGTTAGTTGCTGATCAACAGTAATTTTCGTTTTTTTTTCTTTATTACGTTCTAACTTAGTCCAGCAAAAAAAAGAGAGAAAGAGTGTTGTAATTCATAATTGAAGTGACATCAATAAAGATTTAACGTGTTTTTCTTCATCTCGATTTCTCTGCATGTTATGCTTTAATTCCTTTATTTGCTTCCATTCTTCTACGAGTAGCTAAACGCTTTCTTCTAGGCTTGTTAAATCTCTCTCCTCTGCTTTAACTTCTTCTTGATTAATTTTATAAACTCAGCGGAATCATATGAATGCCTTAGCTCAAGCCTTGCATTATGCGAGTATTCTTGAAGGCACATAAGGATGAGTATTGGACTTTAACTCTTTCTTTAAAAACAATTTTTTTTTTCTAAATCATTTTTATTCTGCACTTGCTCTCTTTGGTTGATGGTTTAACATTCTGTCTTCAAAAATTGTGTTAAAATAAGAAGTTAACTTTCAAACATTCATCTTATTTGTTTTTTTTTTGAACTCTTCAGAGATTAAGTCTTAAACTCATGCTTATGATCATGCTGAGGCACTAAGAACTTCAAGAGAGGAGTAAGCAGCTGAGTAAGTAGATTAGCGAACCCGGATCTTTCCTCCTTCTAAAAACAGACTCATTTTTCCTTCGCTCGAGTTTTCTTCGAATTCATTTTTTCCAAATTATTTCTTTATTCTCAATTTTCCTTAAATCAACTCTCAATCAAAACATTTTCATTTTCTTTCGTTCTTTTAAAAAAACAGAAATATCACTTGTTTTTTAAATGAAAAAATACCGAAAAACTTGCATTGCATCTCTCATCGTAGACACAACCCGCTAGCCTTAGGCTACAAGGTACACTTAATCCAATCACCACATAAGACTTTCTACTTTCATTTTTTCACTATATTTGGTGTTTTTCGAATTGCTCGGCGCGAACCAAACTGGGATTCAAACGCTTAAAAAGAAGCTTAATAGAATTGAATATGATCTCATTTGTTCTTAAAGGCTGCAAATAGTTATCCTTGGTTGCATTTGAGGTTAGAGGTTTACTGTGAAAAGGCAAAGAGAATCGCGATGCCGCAATCGTGATGGTGGTTGTTGTTGAAATTTGTACGAGGAAATAGTCCAACATCGGTTAGATGTAGGGATAGTTTTGGAATATAAGGAATTAGATAACTTCACCTAAAATGTTAGTCTTTGGGATAGTGTACTAAGTCTTTACAAGTAATATCAGAGTCATGCCTGAACTTAGTCGTGTGTGGGGGAGGGGGGTGCTATTCAATCCCCCAGGGCAAAAGGTGCAGTAGGCCCATGTGAAGCTAGTTAGCTCTCGAGAATTTTAGAGTAGGGCTCCTCCTCCATGTAAGGCGTGCTGATCTCCAACGCGGTAAAGAGAGTAACAAGGCTACAATTTGTGCTTCACGTAAGGCGTGCATACCCAACATAATGAAGATGATCTCGATGGAGCATATGGTCTTCCAGGCATGAAGATGGTCTTCCAAATGTGAAGATGAGCTTACATGGAGACTCTTTGTCTGAGGGGGGGTATTGGAATTTCTATAAACAAATAGTCCCACGTCGGCTAGATATAGGGATAATCTTAGATATATAAGGATTTAGGTAACTCCACCTAGAAGGTTAACCTTTTGGGATGGTGTCTCAAGTCTTTACAAGCACATGACAAAGGGCTTGCTAGATCTCAATTGTTGTATGAAAATGCCGACACAACAAGAGAGAAACACTAAGTGGGAGACTCGACAACGGAAGCGTGGAAGCGATCTACCACTAGCAAGTAATAAGACTAATCATCACAAAATACAAGAACACCGAATTTAACATGGTTCGGCAAGAGTGCCTTCATCTACGAGGAGGAGGAGAGAAAGTATGTTGAAAAAAGAGAAAAAAATAGAAGAGTTGCAAGAATATCTCTCTAACAACTCTCAGTAGTGGAAATTTCTCATAAACTTGACTTGCCTTCAAAAGGCCAACCCAAAGGGTTTATATAGACTCCTAGAACTATCCTAGCCTAACACAAACTCCATCAATACAAATGGCACCACCTCAGAGAAAGAAAAAAACTCGAATCCAACTCGAACTCAAATAGAACTCGAAAAGGAAACAACTAGAACCGTAATTAGTCGACTTTACTGATGTATAAGATGACTAATCTGTATATTAGTCGACTATACTAATGTATCAATCAAATAACCTGAGATCCTCACTATCTGTTGCAATACCAGTCAACTATATTGCCATGTATAAGTCGACTAACTTGAACATAAGTCGACAATACAAAGTATAAGTCGACTTATCCTGTGCATAACTCCTCGTGCATATCCCTGTATGTTCAATCTTGATCTCTGAAGTTTGTATCTCCTCCACCGGAACCTGAATTATCCTCTAATAAATATGAGGCACCAAAATGCTAACAATCTCCACCCTAACTCATGTTCATTGAGTCCTCTTGTAGAAATTGGCCTCCGCTTCATTCACCATGCTTTCTTCCCCTTTTGTGACTTCACATGATTCCCTCCCAAGAGCCTACTCTCCACCCCACCTTTTTAGAATATTGATGGAATTCAAAGATGCTCAAAACTTCTCCACGGGGATGGTCTTCGTCATCACATCTACTGGATTCTTCTCTGTGTTGATCCTCACCAAGTCGATCGCCTTGTCATCTACAGCTTACTGACATATCTTGTGTTATCTTATATTAATGTGTTTCATCCGCTTAAGATATCTGTGATCCTTAGAAAATGAATAGCACTCTGACTGTCGCAATGAATCCGAACTGAATCTTGTATGATGCCAAAAGTATCGATTAATCCTCTCAACCACAAAACTTTCATTGATGCCTCAACTGCAGTTTTGCAACTTTGCCTTCCAAATAACAGTACACTCAGCTACTATGAATACATAACCCGTCGTAGATTTTTGTTGATTATGATCTCATGCATGATTCGCATCATCATAGCCTTGTATTACTCTAGGCTTCCCCATTTTCAATCTCTGAAATATCAAGTCTAGTCTCGCAGTCCCTCGTAAATATCGTAACACCGACTCACTGCGTCCCAATGTTGTTTTACAGAATTCAATATAAATAACTTACTGTACTAACTGCATCGGTTAAGTCAGGTTATACATGGGTGATCCCACTGCACTAGCATATGGTACTTGAGATGTCTCATCATCCTCTTCCAGTGTTTGTAGACACTGCTTGAAAATAACTTGAAGTGACCTCCCAAGGAGTGGTGATCGGTTTTACTTCTGCTGTGTTGAGTTTTTTCAATATCTTCAGAACGTAGTTCTCCTGGGATAGCCAAAGTCTACTTGAGCCTCTGTGTCGAGTATATCCATACCTAAGATCTTCTTGGCTTCTCCCAAATTCTTCATGTTGAATTCCCTCTTTAGCTGAGCTTTGAGCTTCGAATACATGTCTTTTTTTTTACAGCAATTAGCATATCATCCACATATAACCACAAAAATATCGGGATTATCAATCCGTTTGAAATAGACACAATTGTAATACTTACATCAGTTGTATCTGGCCTTAATTATGAAAGAGTCAGACTATTTGTACCACTGCTTGGGAGACTGCTTGAGTCCATAACGGGACTTTTTGAAAAACATGCCTTATTTTCTTGACCTTTCCGAATATAACCTTCAACTTGCTTCATGTATTTTCCTCCTCCGGCTCACCGTTTAAAACGTTGCTTTGACATCCAACTGCTCTAACTCTAGATCAAACTGAGCGACTATCATCAATAACATCTGAATAGACATATGCTTAACTACAAAAGAGAAGATCTCATTGTAGTCGGTACTCTCCTTCTGAGCATATCCTTTGGCAACTAACATTTTCATGTATTGCTCATTGTTCTTCTTGCGAAAAACCCATCTGCAACCTATTATCTTAGAATTCATTGGAAGATCCACTAATTCTCATGTTTGATTTCTCTCCAAAGACTCTATCTCCTGTTACATGATTGTAATCCACTTATCGTTATCATTTGCCTCGATAACTGCTAGGACGCTTCCGTTATCAATGCGAAAGAGGCATGATTATCTTCCTGGTTATACTTTATTGTTGGCACCGTAACTCTTACTGGCCACCTTAACGATCTAAATTGCTCTCAAGTAGCCTCCTGCTTGACTTCATCTGAACATGAGGAGTCCTCATCCGATCCATCAGGCCTTTTAGGGCTCTCTAAGAACTCAACTCCCTTTACCTGAATGTCTGATAAATTGTCTGAAGCTCCATCTTGTGCTTTATTGTCCGTCTTTGACCTTTCTTGTAACATTGATTTATTGTCAAAACTACATCTCTGCTGGTAAAAGCGCTTATTGTCTCGAAATCCCAAAGTCTGAACCCTCAACTCCTTTGATGAACCCGATAAAGATATACTTCTTAGACTTGGACTGCAATTTGTTCATGTATGACTATCAGCCAAACTGTTCGCCGGGCAACCGAAAATTTGTAAGGTTGAACAATATAAAGACTCCTCTCGCTATATACTTCTAGAACCTGGATCAAAGACTGTAGATGGTGTCCTATTTATAAGATAGCATGCATGAGTCACCGCTTCTACTCAAAATCCTGCTGACATGTCATCCTGTCACCTGATACCGCGGGGACACCTTTTAAGTGTCTAATTCATGCGTTTTGCTACTCCATTTTGTTTTGATCGCTCTGGAATACTTAGTTGATGTTCGATATCTTCACCTACCAAATATGCTTTAAATTATGTGGAGGTATACTCGCCTCCATTATCGGACCTCAAAACTTTCACCTTTCGCCCCTTCTGATTCTCCACTATAGTTACTCCTGAAATACTTCCGATTTCTGCTTCAAGAAGTATACTCAAACTCTCACATAGAAGTTATCTATGAATGTGACATAATACTTAGCACCTCCAATGGATGTTACCGGCGAAGGTTCCCACACATGTGCATGAGATCAAGCAAGTCTTTTAGTGTTCTGTGATGTAGAGAAATCTACTCTACGTTGTCTACACATGATGCAAAATTTACAAGGAATGAGTTTGCAATATTTGATACCTGGTAGAGCCCCTTTGTTGTGTATGGTTTAAAGACCTGGCTTGTTCAAGTGTTCAAGACACATGTTGTAGCGCCCCGATCCGGCGGGTACGGAGACGCCACTGCGACGTATATACGCAGGTCGAAAATACCCTCACGTATATACGTCAAGCTTCAATACATGTAAGAATCAGAGGCGGAAGCACGGTGGTAATATACATTCTAACAGAAACAGCGCAAGTACATGGTTATCGCAGAGAATGATACAACATTACATGAATGTTACATCACCAGAAAATACAAGAGTACATAATACATGAAGAGATACACAAAACAGAGAGGTGCTCACGAGTAGCAAGAGGGCCTCGGGAGCCAAATAGGAGAGGTACTGGGAGGAAAAGCTATGACAACGTCCAAGTTTCTGCTACACTCTGGCCACCACGGAAGGATCCGCTGCACACTCTGATCAGCTCCAGCCAAGCCACCAAGGTCCAGACTTTAGGATCTGAACATGAGAATCCAGGGTTGTTAGCAACCCTAGCGAGTACATAAACTAAAGTCAGGTGGCATGCATATCAGGTACATGTGTACAAGAAAGGTATACCGTGAATATAAGCATATAAGAACATGAAATAAGACAGTGAGTAAAGTAACTACAGGAAATCAGTTATATAAGCTCACATTACCGATCAGTGAGATTAGTACGTCGAAGGAATAATCCAAACAAGAAACCCTCATATATATATACCCTATACCTCACGTCACTGTAATCTGAGTTTATATAATCTGTCTTTACCTTCACAATATAATAATAAAATAGTATGGAAGCAATTAAGTAATCCTATCAGATAACATATGTCTAAGTTGTGAGCAGTATAAACCAAGAGTATAGCTAGTCATATATCAGGAACATGTTATTATTAAATTATTAAGACTCATCTGATTTGTATACGTCGGTATGTGTCCTATCCTACAGACCTCAGCATACAGATCCAAGAGTAAGTTATTGGAAACTGATGGGGATCGGAACCATGATTAGAATGGGTCCCGTACATGCCCGGGACAACGGTCAAGGAGTATCCGGTGCTGAGCCGGAATGTACTGCTAGGTACCGGGACTTATTGTACGCCCGAACAGGAATAGGATGTCACCGCTCCCACAGGAATAGGCCCAGGGGCTTATGGTACAACCGACAGGCAAGAGAGTAGGGGTGCCAGTACACCCCACGGAAATGCCTGGTGGCCTCAAGGTCGAATCCAAGTATATGGCCGCGCGACACTATAAGACCATCATAAACATGGAGACTATATCGGTACTCATCAGTTTCCCCCATCCCGGTGTAAGTTGTCCGATTATTAGAATTTATCCAGTAATAATGTCCACATAGTATTCATAGTAATCCTATATTCATGGTTATCCTATTACGGGGATCAATATGAGTATGGTATCAGGAGTAAAGTCAGGAGCCTCCCTATTTCAGGGGTTCAAGTGTACAGGAGTTCAGGAGTACCAAGTATCTGGTAATAATACAATAGTCATGCCAAGTCCCCATAACGGTGATAGTCATGAACATGTCATATAATACACAGGTATCTGGGTGGTAGTGTCCGGTCAAGAGTCACGATGTCAGGTCCAGGTATTTGTACCACATGGAAGCATATCATATACCGTGTGTCAAGAGCAGGTGTCAAGTACGACATATCAAGTATCGGTGTCTAATGTCAAGTGATAAGTACAGCATGGCAAGTACTGGTGTCGGGTATCATATGTAAATATAGTATGGCAAGTACCGGTGTCGGGTATCATGTGTCAAATATAGCATGGCAAGTACCAGTGTAAATACCGTATGCCAGTGTAAATTGTAACGCCCCGATTCCGCAGGTACGGGGACGTTATGGCGACGTACGTACGCGAGGTGAAAACACGCTCACGAGTACGTTAAGCCTCAATACAGTACATAATCTCCATAAATACCTGGGGTCCAGCATGATATAAGTACAAGAATACCTGCAGTAGAGGGTCAGTAATCATAACAGATATGAAAGATGAAGACAAACAAGATAACGGAAATAAAATACTAAAATACCTAGGAATAGTCCCGATGAGGAAGCTCCAATATGACTCCAGGGTTCTCTCGGATACTACGGTACGCGGATCTCCAATCTGGGCATGCAAACCCAGGGTCGTCAGAAAGCGACCTAGTGAGTGGTAAAACTGAAGGAGGCAATAATATATAATAGTAATACAGGCACGATACTAATATATAATACATGATGTGGTACAAGTGATATTCTCTCATAAGCATATAGGAAGCAGTAGAGATATAAAAGCATGTCATCTTTTAGTATCATCACTACCTAGCCGGTTATCATCAGGTCATGACTCTAATCATATCTAGTTTATATAATAAATACTGTTATCTACAGTGACGTAATAGCAGTGAACATGGTAGTGATGTAAATGAATATGCAGGTGGACATATGCAATATGAACATGCTACTGTGTTGACTCTAGTTATCACATAAGCAATGCATAACAGAATGTTTATGAGGCAAGGTATACATGAGCATGAGTAGTATGTCACTATATGAAGTGTAATCAGTATCAAGTAGTGTAGCAAAGTCTACAAGTAACATGATAGCGGATACAATAACATGATCATGAATAGTACAAGTAAGCAAGATCACAATGAACATGATAGTAGACAAAATGACAGGAACAGTAACATGTATCAGGTAAGTCAAGTACAACAATAGCATACATGTCTGAGGCAAGTCATGTGATTGATACAATAGTAGCAATCAGTACCACCTGATATTTTAGTCACTCTCTTCCAGTGTCCCATACCACTGGCAGTTCATACTGGAGCCCGCACTCCAGTCGAACCCATCCGGACATGGCCTACGGGTACCATTATCCAAATGAGAGAGTAACCAAATAACAAGTGTTCCCGATGTCACTACTATGTATACTGTTTTATTATGTTAATTGGAAACCCGTGGTCGAAGAGTTCTTATCGGGTGGGTGTATCCCGTGCATACCCGGGACAACGGCCTTAAACAGATCCCTGGCTGCTGAGACCAGGGCCAGCCCGCTAGAGCTGTAACATGTAACATGAGTAACAGATGGTAGCCAGCACTACCCGGTCCCTTGCAGTGGGACCTCAATATGGATCCAGTACATCCACCCGACAAGATCTAATCAACCGTCAAGTCTCCCCCATACCCAAGTTATCTTTATGATCTGATATGTGATATGTCAAGTATACAATGTAACAAGAACAATTACAGTACATGGTACGGGTAACATGATTACTGGACCTGAGCTCTGTTGATAGCATAGCACAATATAACAGGAAACGGGAACAATATAACGGGAAACGGAAACAATATAACGGGAAACGGGAACAATAGATGTGGGATTCTAGAGGTGGCCCCCGTGGCTTGGATCCACGTGGCACTTAGTTCCACACATCGCATATCAACAGCACTTATGTCCAGTAACGGGAATATCCATATCATGTCCAGTATCGGGAATATCCATATCATGTCCAGTATCGGGAATATCCATATCAGTAACGGGAACATGTATCCAGTAATGGGATCAACAATATCAGTAACGGGAAACAAGCATATAACATGTATCTGATAACATGGAACAATAATACAGATAATCGGAATAAAGATCCATATGACAAGAATAAAGAAATCATACATGCAGGTGTAACAGTGATATGCCGAGAATCCATAGTATGATGAGAATAATAATATGAAATGTGGTAGTTATTTATGTGTAGCAATAATCTGTGTAATCTATCATGACTAGTGAACTACTGTAGCCGTGGAAAGATGATACCAGTGCATGAAATAACGGTATCTAGCATGCATGTCTAGTAACAATGTAGTGTCACCGAGTATCGTGAATCAGTATTCAGGTGACGATAGTTATCTAACTGTGAGCTACTACATGAAGTAATAGTATACACTAATATGGTGACCCAATGATCCGTGGGACAGTGGCGGTACAATACGACGTATGTCTTGTTACTATGGTTACCTCATCTCATTAATTAACCCATCAATCTGTATACTTATTGTGCCTTAATTGCAGGGATTACCATAATTATCATGATTTACCAATAATCATATTTTATTTTTAATTAGGCAATCAACCAAGATATGAATCATGATAAAATATAATTTATAAAAAGAAAACACTTACAAACTGGCTACAGGACTGTAGCTCTCGTTCCCACGATCGTAGCGGATCCAGAATCGCCCGAATCGGAGTCCGGATGCTCCAGTTATCGCCCGAATACTAAAAGTAATAGAATGGGGTTAAATATGTAATAATAGAAATTATCCAGGGGGCTATATGTAAATTTACAGGGGCCTAAAAGTAATTAATATTTTTACAGGGGCTAAAATGAAATATACCTTTTCGGGTCGGGTTTGTTGCAAATGGGTCGGGTTTGGGTTTAAACCCAAACCCATTTGGGTTTCACCCAAATAGGCCAACAGCAGCAGCGCACGGCTGCTGCTGCCGCCCCCCTTGCGCACCGGCCGCCCGGCCGGCGCGATAGCCCCGCCGGCAGGGCCGCCCGCCGGCGCCTGCGCCGGCGCCTCCCCGGCGCCGCTCCGGCGCCACCACGGCCGCCGGAAACCCCTGCGAGAGGGAAGAAAAGAAGAGGGTGGGGCTGGCGCCCCCACCCACTAGCTCCGCCGGCTGGGCCGGCCTTCGACGCTGCCGACCAGGCCTGGCCGGCCCAGGTGCTGTCGGCCTGGCCTGCTGACCTCCGGCGGGCCGCCGGCCGTCCTGTGCTGGCGGTCCACACACTCCGAGAGAGATAGAGAGAGGGAGAGAGAGAGAGAGGGAGGAGAGAGAGAGGGAATTGTAAGAGAGAGAGAGGGGGATTGTGTGGATTTAAGGGAGAGAGAGAGAATTAGGGGAAGAGAGAGAGAGAGGTCGGTGGAGTTTAAAAGAAGGGGAAGTCGGTGCTACAGTAAGTCGGTGGGAGATGTCTCCCGAGACGTGGAGAAGAAGAGGGAAAAGAAAAGAAATAAAAAAAATGTTTTAATTTAATTAATTAATATTAATTTAATATGATGAAAAATTGACTAATTCCGAATGATGCCCGAAAATTACAGAAAATAGAGAATATTATTCGGAGACGTAAGATGAAGACGGTTTGCAGAAAATCCCTCCGGTTTGTAAATTAAAAATCCCGGAGTGTCTCGCCGATACGGGCGACACCGGTTTGGCCGGATTTTCAATAAATTCAGAAAATCCTCCAAAATACCCGATCATAGAAAATATGATTCTAAGACATCTGGTGAAAGCGGATTCTCAAAATTGTACTCCGTTTGTGAAATAAAAATAGGAAGGCTGGTTATCGGTATCGGTCGACACCGACAACGGAGATTTTCCAAAATAATCCAGAAAAATTCCAGAAAATCCTGAAAAATCTCAAATATTATAAAATGATTTTTGAAACCGAAATCAGGTCAATCGGAATACTACAGAGGTCAAATCAAATTTGTACGTCGTATCGCGTACAGATACGTTGATACGTACACGGGGATCAGGGTGTTACATAAATACCGAATGCCGGTGTCATAAATCATATATCAAGTATAGTATGCCAAGTGCCGGTGTAAATACTGAGTGTCGGTGTGAATACCGAGTGCGGTAACATAAATCATATATAAAGTGGAACATGCCAAGTGCTAGTGTAAATACTGAGTACCGGTGTAAATACCGAGTGCAGATGACATAAATCATATATCAAGTGTAACATGCCAAATGCTGGTGTAAATACTGAGTACCGGTGTAAATACCGAGTGCCGGTGATATAAATCATATATCAAGTGTAACATGCCAAGTGCCGGTGTAAATACCGTGTGTTGGGGTCATAAATCGTATATCAAGTATAACATGTCTAGGGTCGGTGTCAGATGTCACGTGCCAAGTATAACATGTCTAGGGTCTGGTAAATACCGAGTGCAACATCATATGTTAACTAGCATAGCATAAAATCGTGTACTAAAATTACGGTAACAAGTGCTAAGCATGCTAAAATATCCACATATCAATTCCATGCTTTAAATATAATAGCGTTTATTTTTAGGTGTATTAAAAAGTACTCGCCTAAAATCGGGGTGAAATACCGGTTAAAAATCCGAGAAATCGGCGATCCGCACGAGAAATCCACTAGCCCGTAGTTGTATATTAAAATATATAATTAAAAATATTTATATAAATATTAGAGAGAGGAAAGAGAGAGAAAAAGAGAGTGAGAAAATGTGGTGTTTTTAAAAGGAAAATAGAAAATAAAATGGAAGGGGTAGAGTTGTAATTAAAGGGAAGTAATAAGGGATGAGGGGAGGGGTAATTTTGGAATGAGAGAAATATGTGTTTATTTAGGGAATGAATGAAGTTTGAATGAAAGAAAGAAAGAAAGAAAAGAAGAAAGAAAGAAAGAAAGAGAAGGAGGAGGAGGGAGGCCGGCGGCCACCGCCACCGGTGGAGCTGGGCGCGCGCACGCGCCTCCCCCAAGGGGAGGGGAGGTAGTGTGGAGTGTTTTCTCGTTGTGGTGGTGGTTGTTTTGGTGGAGGTGATGATGGTGGTTGGTGGTGGTTGTTGTGGTGATGATTGGAGGTGGTGGGGAGTTAGAGGAGGAGGAGGAGGTGATGTTGGGTTGGTTGGAGTGGAGAATTTGGTGGAGGGTGTGGTGAATTTTGGAGAAGAAGTGGTGATAATGGAGATGGTTTTTGGTGAAATTGGTGGTGGTGGGAGGTTGTTGGTGGTTGAAGGAGATGGTGGTGTGAAGAGGAGTTGTTGGGGAGTTGATTGGGTGGCCTAGGAGTGGCCGGAGGCGGTGGTGGTGAAGGTGGAGGCGGCGGCCAAGAGGATAGCGTGAGTGGGTTGAGTTTGAAGGACATGAAGCTTGGTTTTTTTTTTCTTTTGATTTGGATTTCTTTTGAAATGAATGAGGATGCTGGTGATTTAATAGATGATGAGGGAGGAAGATTTGATAGTTTTGGGGGGAGGTGTAGGGCGCGGCAGCAGCCCTATGGCTGTCGGTGGCGGCAACGGGCGGCTTAGCGTGGGTTAAGCTGTTGATTACGAGGGAGAAATCAAGGTGAAGAAAAGAAAAAGAAAGAAAAGAAAGAAAATTCAAAAAATAAGAAAAAGGAAATAAAATGTTTAAATTTTTTTATTATTATCTATTTTATTTGCTATAATTTCTGGTAGTATAAAGTAGGACAGTAGATGAGGGAAAAGCGAGAAAAGAAATCGTCGGTAAAAATATTATTATTTAAATAAGGCGAAAAATTGACTGTTTCAGAAACGTACCGAAAAATTCTCAAAATAAAAAATATTATTTTAAGATACACGGTGAAATCGGATTTAAAAAATCTGATGTAGTTTTCAAATTTAAAATCCTGAAATCTTCCGGCGATACCGGCCGACACCAGAATCGGTCAAAGTTTGATAAATTTAGAAAATCTCAAAAAAATGTATTTAGATAGAAAATAAAATTCTAAGAAGTATTGTGAAAACCGTTTCTAAAATTCAAACCCATTTAAAAACTAAAAATCTGGGAATCAGTCAGCGATGCCGACCGACACCAGATTTGGAGATTTTGCAGAAAAATTTTGAAAAATTCCAGAAAATCATGAAAAATCTTAAATATTAGAAAATAGTATCTGAAACTAAAATTGGTCAAATCGGACTACCGAAAAGTCAAATCGGGCTACTGGCTGGTATCGGGTTCCCGGTCCGGGTAAGGGCTTACTCTCGGTCTGAGAATCCGGATCCGATACTCAAAAATATAAGTAATCACAGCTGAAAAACGCATACTGGAAGAAAATTAAACAATATGGTCAAAAAAATTTGGGACACGTATCAGGGTACGTATCCCGGGAACGGGGTGCTACAATCTACCCACTTTACAAAAATTTCGTCCTCGAAATTTCTATAAGGTAAGAGATGAACATGGAAGAGATTACAGTCAACGATGATAATATGATAACTTGAAAAGGATAAGGGAGATTACAATCTCAGGACACAAAAGATTGGGGAATAGCGGTCACAGAGACATTATCAAGGCTCCTGATCTGGGTACTGAGCTCCTTGTCTTTCCGCTATCACAACTGACGGCTCGGCTTCTCCTGCTAACAAATGGTAAGCTTGGCCTCTCTCGCGATCAGCTCCAACTCTTGCTCCTCGCTGCTGGAGAGGGAGTGGAGCTCTCCTACCAACTGGCTCGGGGTTCCTTCTCGGCGGTAGTGCTGGAGGTGCTAGAGGTGCTGGGGTAGCATTCCACGTCCTCTTGAATGGACAAACACCTAATGAATGATCACCAGATCCACATGCCAAACACAGCCTGTTAGCCCTCCGGCAATTGCTCTGGATGTGTCCGGGCCTTAGGCAATATCCGCATATCGCCTGCTGAGGGGGAGGTCAGAATGGTTGCCTGACTATCGGGCCATCGCTGGGTCTAGTCGGGTCTTCTTCATCCATCATTTGAAAGGATCTCTTCACTGGCTTGTTCTGCATCTGGCGCTTGTCCTTCTTCTCCAGTCCCGTTCTACCTCACAGGCAATAGAGAGAACCTGAGAGTACGTCTTAAGCTGCTGAGGGATAAGGAATATTTGAATGTCCATTTTCAGCCCCTGTTGGAATCTGCTGGCCCGCTTCTCCTCATCGCTCACCATGTAGGATGCAAATCGACTAAGTCTCAGAAATTTAGCAGCGTACTCATCCACAGATCGGTTCAACTGCTACAACCTGATGAACTGCTCCTCCATCTCTTTTTGAGCCGTTGCAGGGAAGAACCTCTCATAGAAACCCCTCGAGAACTGATTCCAAGTAATAGGCCTCTCCAATATTGCTTCTTCTGCCAACCACCAGGTTCTGGCCACATCCTTCAGCTGGATCTTGACCACTTCCACCGGGTTCTCATCAGGAATCTGGGCTGCCTTTAGAAGATCTGCAGTATCAATCAGCCACTGCTCAGCGTTCAACGGCTTCTCTGTACCCGAAAATGTAGCCGGCTGCAGTCTCCTGAAATTGGATACATTACCAGGCCTCTGCTCTTTAGGTGCTGTCAATAATGCTTGTCGCAGAAGCTCTGTCTGCTGATGCTGACTCTCCATCATGCCATGCAGTACCCTCATCATATTGTCGTCATCTCCATTAGAACTGTCGCGAGAAGTGCCAGCACTGTTACGGGTTCTTCGTCCTTCCATATCTGAGTTGGTTGAAGGATGATAGGAAGAAACTGAAAGGAAAAAAATAGAAGGGTTTCAGGTCCAAGGAAAAGATTGTAAGGAAGGAATAGATAACACTGTACTTGCGATTGGAATGTATATTCAAGACTCATGCTCTCCAGCTGCAGATTAATACATCATTAATCTGCCAACTAGTTGTACTGAGGATGTCAGAGCCTAGGCTCTGATACCAACCTGTAGCGCCCCGATCCGGCGGGTACGGGGATGCCACTACGACGTATATACGCAGGTAGGAAATACCCTCACGTATATAGGCCAAGCTTCAATACAGGCAAGAATCAGAGGCGGAAGCACAGTGGTAATATACATTCTAACAGAAACAGCGCAAGTACATGGTTATCGCAGAGAATGATACAAGATTACATGAATGTTACATCACCAGAAAATACAAGAGTACATAATACATGAAGAGATATACAAAAAACAGAGAGGTGCTCACGAGTAGCAAGAGGGCCTCGAGAGCCAAATAAGAGAGGTACTGGGAGGAAAGGCTATGACAACGTTCAAGTTTCTGCTACACTCTAGCCACCACGGAAGGATCCGCTGCACACTCTGATCAGCTCCAGTCAAGCCACCAAGGTCCAGGCTCTAGGATC
This sequence comes from Agave tequilana, assembly GCA_038442645.1. Taxonomy (NCBI): domain Eukaryota; kingdom Viridiplantae; phylum Streptophyta; class Magnoliopsida; order Asparagales; family Asparagaceae; genus Agave; species Agave tequilana. Next base: position 72,377 of record JAVJIF010006842.1, on the reverse strand, counting down.
TGGATATGAGAAGCCAGGGTTGCTAGCAACCCAGCGAGTACATAAAATAAAGCCAGGTGGCGTGCATATCAGGTACATGTGTACAAGAAAGGTGTACTGTGAATATAAGCATATAAGAATATGAAATATACGGTGAGTAAAGTAACTACAGGAAATCAGTTATATAAGCTCACATTACCGATCAGTGAGATTAGTACGTCGAAGGAATAATCCAAATAAGGAAACCCTCATATATATAACCTATACCTCACGTCACTGTAATCTGAGTTTATATAATTTGTCTTTACCTTCATAATATAATAATAAAATAGTATGAAAGCAATTAAGTAATCCTACCAGATAACATATGTCTAAGTTATGAGCAGTATAAACCAAGAGTATAGCTAGTCATATATCAGGAACATGTTATTATTAGATTATTAAGACTCATCTGATTTGTATACGTCAGTATGTGTCCTATCCCACAGACCTCAGCATACAGATCCAAGAGTAAGTTATTGGAAACTGATGGGGATCGACGAACCATGATTAGAATGGGTCCCGTACATGCCCGGGACAACGGTCAAGGAGTATCCGGTGCTGAGCCGGAACGTACCGCTAGGTACGGGGACTTATTGTACGCCCGAACAGGAATAGGATGTCACCGCTCCCACAGGAATAGGCCCAGGGGCTTATGGTACAACCGGCAGGCAAGGGAGTAGGGGTGCCAGTACACCCCACGGAAATGCCTGGTGGCCTCCAGGTCGAATCCAAGTATATGGCTGCGCGACACTATAAGACCATCATAAACATGGAGACTATATCAGTACTCATCAGTTTCCCCCATCCCGGTGTGAGTTATCCGATTATTAGAATTTATCCAGTAATAATGTCCACAGAGTATTCATAGTAATCCTATATTCATGGTTATCCTATTACGGGGATCAACAGGAGTATGGTATCAGGAGTAAAGTCAGGAGCCTCCCTATTTCAGGGGTTCAAGTGTACAGGAGTGCAGGAGTACCAAGTATCTGGTAATAATATAATAGTCATGCCAAGTCCCCGTAACAGTGATAGTCATGAACATGTCATATAATACACAGGTATCTGGGTGGTAGTGTTTGGTCAAGAGTCACGATGTCAGGTCCAGGTATTTGTACCACATGGAAGCATATCATATACCGTGTGTCAGGAGCAGGTGTCAAGTACGACATATCAAGTATCGGTGTCTAATATCAAGTGATAAGTGCAGCATGGCAAGTACTGGTGTCGGGTATCATGTGTCAAATATAGCATGGCAAGTACCGGTGTCGTGTATCATGTGTCAAATATAGCATGGCAAGTACCAGTTTAAATACCGAGTGCCGGTGTCATAAATCATATATCAAGTATAGCATGCCAAGTGCCGGTGTAAATACTGAGTGCCGGTGTGAATACCGAATGCCGGTGACATAAATCATATATAAAGTGGAACATGCCAAGTGCCGGTGTAAATACTGAGTACCGGTGTAAATACCGAGTGCCGATGACATAAATCATATATCAAGTGTAACATGCCAAATGCTGAGTACCGGTGTAAATACCGAGTGCCGGTGGCATGAATCATATACCAAGTGTAACAAGCCAAGTGCCGGTGTAAATACCGTGTATTGGGGTCATAAATCGTATATCAAGTATAACATGTCTAGGGTCGGTGTCAGATGTCACGTGTCAAGTATAACATGTCTAGGGTCGGGTAAATACCGAGTGCAACATCATATGTTAACTAGCATAGCACAAAATCGTGTACTTAAATTATGGTAACAAGTGTTGGGCAGGCTAAAATATCTACATATCAATTCCATGCTTTAAATACAATAGCGTTTATTTTTAGGTGTATTAAAAAGTACTCGCCTGAAACCGGGGTGAAATACCGGTTAAAAATCTGGAAAATCGGCGATCCGCATGAGGAATCCACTAGCCCGTAGTTGTATATTAAAATATATAATAAAAATATTTATATAAATATTAGAGAGGGAAAGAGAGAGGAGAGAGAGGAGAAAGAAAGTTGTAGGAAGAAGAGAGAGAGAAAAATAGAGAGAAAATGTGGTGTTTTTAAAAGGAAAATAGAAAATAAAATGGAAGGGGGTAGAGTTGTAATTAAAGGGAAGTAATAAGGGAATGAGGGGAGGGGTAATTTTGGAATGAGAGAAATATGTGTTTATTTGGGGAATGAATGAAGTTTGAGTGAAAGAAAGAAAGAAAGAAAGAGAAGGAGGAGGAGGGAGGCGGCGGCCACCGGTGGAGCTGGGCGCACGCGCGCCTCCCCCAAGGGGAGGGGAGGTAGTGTGGAGTGTTTTCTCGTTGTGGTGGTGGTTGTTTTGGTGGAGGTGATGATGGTGGTTGGTGGTGGTTGTTGTGGTGATGATTGAAGGTGGTGGAGAGTTAGAGGAGGAGGAGGTGATGTTGGGTTGGTTAGAGTGGAGAATTTGGTGGAAGGGGTGGTGAATTTTAGAGAAGAAGTGGTGGTAATGGAGGTGGTTTTTGGTGAAATTGGTGGTGGTGGGAGGTTGTTGGTGGTTGAAGGAAATGGTGGTGTGAAGATGTAACCCCCTGCTCCCTGATGTACGTATCACAGTATCAGTACGCGATACGACGATAATATTGATTTGACTTCCGTGGTAGTCTGATGGAGCCGATTTCAGTTTCAAAAATTATTTTCTTATAATTGAGATTTTTCAGGATTTTTTTGAATTTTTCTGGATTATTTTGGAAAATCTCCGTAGTCAGTGTCGACCGATACCGATAATCGGCTTTACGATTTTTATTTCACAAACGGAGTAGAATTTTGAGAATCATCTTTTACCGTATATCTTAGAATCACATGAGCTACGTATTGGTATTTTTGGGGATTTTTCTGAATTTATCGAAAATCCGGCCAAATCGGTGTCGCCCGATATCGCGAGACACTCTGGGATTTTTAATTTGCAAACCGGGTTTAATTTCTTCAAACTGTTTTCATATTACGTCTCAAGATAATATTCTCTATTTTCTATAATTTTTGGGCACCGTTCGGAGCTAGTCGAATTTTGGGCCGAATTAAATAATATTATTTTAATAATTTATATCTTTTTCTTTTCTTTTCTTTTCTTTTCTTTCCCCTTCTTTCTTCTTCTACACGATTCCTCACCTACTGCCATTCTCCACCGCCTTCTCCCCCCTTAAATCCTCTCTCTCTCTCCCCCCTAATTCTCTCTCTAATTAGCTAAAACCCCTCTCTCTCTCCAAACTCTCTCTCTACCTCTCTCTTTCCCCCACACTGTGCAGACCCAACGGAGGCCGGTGTCGCCGCCGCGCCCCAGCCCGGCCGGCGCCACCCCCTTCTCCTCCTCCTCTTCTTCTTCCCCTTCTTTTCTTTTCTTTTCTTCTCCATCTCTCTGTTTTTCTCTCCCCATCTCTTTTTCCCTCTCTTTTCCGGCGCGGTGTCGCCGCCGGCCAGCGATGCTGGCCGGCCATGGTGCGCACAGCAGCAGCAGCGCCTCTGCTGCTGCTGTGTGTGTGTGTGTATGAGTGTGTGAGTGTGCGCTGTGTGTGTGAGTGTGTGTGTGTGCTGTGTGAGTGTGTGAGTGTGCGCTGTGTGTGTGAGTGTGTGAGTGTGAGTGTGTGCTGCTCTGTGTGTGTGTGTGAGTGTGAGTGTGTGCTGTGTGTGTGAGAGTGTGAGTGTGTGTGTGTTGTTGGGTTCGGGTGTAATCCTATTGGTTGATTGGAAACCCGTTACCCAATAAGCCCTACCCATTAACCCACTAATCCTGCTTGGGTATCGGATCTAAACCCGACCCGTTAACCCGTCTACCCACATCCAACCCAATAAAGGTAATTTTGCATAAAAACCCCGCTACTTTTTAGTATTTGCATTTAATATTTTTATTTACATATTTAACCCATTTCCGTTACTTTTAGCGTTCGGGCGATATCGGGAGCATCCGGACCCCGATTTGGACGATTCTGGATCCGTTGCGATCGTGAGAAAGAGACCTACCGTCTCATTGCCAGTTTGTGAGTGTTTTCATTTTATAAATTATATTTATTCATGTTAGATGGAGTGACTACTTTAGTGCATAAATCGTAAATGTGGATAAATCACGATACATGGTACTTAAGCGATACTTCATGATAGAGACGTCTAGAGCATATACATCTATTTCACGTGGTTTAGGTACATTCCTCACATCACTTGCCATTGCCACTTCGTTACTGCTACATGTATACTGTCACTATGATATAGTCACCGTTACAGACCCACCACTACACTCGACCAGTGATTGCATGTCCACCTCTGATACACGAGACAGGACACTATCATTTCATGTTCATGACCACTGTTCCATGGATACGCGACACTATTATGTCATGTACTAGTATCACCGTCCCACAGACATGCTAATGCACAGACACTGTTATGTCATGAGGTCCCTTGTGCATGCTTCACTCATACATTGATACGGCGCATCATTACATTATTACTGCATATTCGTGAACCACAGCTACGCGGATACGCTATTACACCGCTACATGGCTAGGTTATACACAGTTACTTCATGTCCTTATACCACTGGACCCAGCGGCCTATATGCATTGCTTGTCTATGTATTCCTGTTTGCATTGATCATGATTTATATTAGTACTTCATGGCTATGCCTGGATTCCCGTTATATGGAACACTGTTTTTGTTACATGTATTATTGTTTCATGTTACTGATATGGATATTCCCATTACTGGACATGAGAGCTGTTGATATGCTATATGTGGAATCCCACATCTATTGTTCCCGTTTCCCGTTATATTGTTCTATGCTATCAACAGAGCTCAGGTCCGGTTATCATGTTACCCATATCATGTACTGTATTTGTGCTTGTTACATTGTATACTTGACATATCAGATCATAAAGCTAACTGGGTATGGGGAAGACTTGACGGTTGATTAGATCTTATCGGGTGATGTACTGGATCCATATTGTTCTCCCACTGCAGGGGACGGTAGTGCTACCTACCAATTGCTCCATGAGCTCTCGTTACTTGTTTCATGCTCCCCTCTTAGCGGAGGGCCCTGGTCTCAGCAGCCAGGGGTTTGTTTAAGGCCGTGATCCCGGGTATGCACAGAATACACCTACCCGATAAGAGCTCTTCGACCATTTGGTTTTCAATTAACATCATTAAACAGTATACACAATAGTGACGTCGGGAACACTTGTTATTTGGTCACTCTCTCGTTTGGATAATGGTACCCGTAGGCCATGTCCGGATGGGTTCGACTGGAGTGCGGGCTCCAGTATGAACTGCTAGTGGTATGGGACACTGGAAGAGATTGATTAAAATACCAGGTGGAACTGATTGCTACTATTGTATAAATAACATGACTTGCCTGATACATGTCTACTATTGTTTAGATGTACTTATTACTGTTCCTGATCATTTATCCGCTATCATATTACATGTATGCGTTGTTACTTTACCTGTTTCATGCTATACTTTCTGAGGTGGCGTACTACTCATGTACATGTATACTTTGCATTACTTATATTCTGTTTTGCATTGTCTATATGCTGCCTAGGCACAACACAGTAGGATGATTATGTTGCATACTTCATCTACATGTTCATTTCCATCACGTCACCACTAACATGGTCATTTCTATCACATCACCACTAGACAACACTATTTATTATATCAACTGGATACGACTATAGCCATGACCTGATGATAACCGGCTAGGTAGTGATGGTATTAAAAAAACTGACATGATTATATATATTTCTACTGCTTATGATATACTTATTATATGGTATCAGTAGACAACATCATGTATTATATATTAGTATCGTGCTTGTATTACTATTGTATATATTACTGTCTCCTTCATTTTACCAGTCACTAGGTCGCTTTCTGACGACCCTGGGTTTGCGTGCCCAGGTTGGAGATCCGAGTTATCGTTTTGTCAGATAGGTCATTGGATTCCCATAGGAGACTCATCATCGAGCCCATTCATAGGTATCTTTGTGATTTGTTTCTATTATCTTATTTATCCCTGTTTTCCTATCTGTTATGATCACTAACCTCTTTCTGCAGGTATTCTTATACTTATTAATGCTGGAACTCTTGTGTAGTTGGAGGATATTTCTTGTACTGAGGCTTAACGTACGCGCGAGGGTGTTTTCACCCTGCGTATGTACGTCGCCATAACGTCTCCGTATCCTTGGGATCGGGGCGTTACAGAAGAAGAGTTGTTGGGGAGTTAATTGGGTGGCTTAGGAGTGGCCGGAGGCGGTGGTGGTGAAGGTGGAGGCGGCGGCCAAGAGGGTAGCGTGAGTGGGTTGAGTTTGAAGGAGATGAAGCTTGGTTTTTTTTTCTTTTGATTTGGATTTCTTTTAAAATGAATGGGGATGTTGGTGGTTTAATAGATGATGAGGGAGGAAGATTTGATGGTTTGGGGGGGAGATGTAGGGCGCGGCAGCAGCCCTATGGCTGTCGGTGGCGGCAACGGGCGGCTTAGCGTGGGTTAAGCCGTTGATTATGAGGGGAGAAATCAAGGTGAAGAAAGAAAAAGAAAGAAAAGAAAGAAAAATTAAAAAAATAAGAAAAAGGAAATAAAATGTTTAAAATTTTTTATTATTATCCATTTTATTTGCTATAATTTCTGGTAGTATAAAGTAGGAGAGTAGAGGAGGGAAAAGCGAGAAAAGAAATCGCCGGTAAAAATATTATTATTTAAATAAGGCGAAAATTTGACTGTTTCAGAAACGTACCGAAAAATTATCAAAAATAAAAAATATTATTCTAAGATACACGGTGAAATCGGATTTGAGAAATTCGATGTAGTTCAAATTAAAAATCCTGGAATCTTCCGGCGATACCGGCCGACACCAGAATCGGTCAAATTTTGATAAATTAGAAAAATCCCAAAAAATGTATTTAGATAGAAAATAAAATTCTAAGAAGTAATGTGAAAGCCATTTCTGAAAATTCAAACCCATTTGAAAACTAAAAATCTGAGAATCAGTCAGCGATGCTGACCAACACTAGTTTTGGAGATTTTGCAGAAAAATTTTGAAAAATTCCAGAAAATCATGAAAAATCTAAAATATTAGAAAACAGTCTCTAAAACTAAAATCGATCAAATCAGACTATCAGAAAGTCAAATCGAGCTACTGGCTTGTATCAGGTTTCCGGTCCGGTCAGGGCTTACTCTCAGTCTGAGAATCCAGATCCGATACTCAAAAATATAAGTAACCACAACTGAAAAACACATACAGGAAGAAAATTGAACAATATGGTCGAAAAATTTTGGGACACGTATCAGGGTACGTATCCCGGGAACGGGGTGCTACACACGTGCCAAAGTCTTGTAGTGTCCTCCTTCTTCATTGCTGTTAAAGTGTCACCAATAACAACGCTTCCAATCATATTGTACAAGTTTGTCGATCGTTCTCCTTTGAGAATCGTCATGGAGTCTTTGGTAACTTTAATACCTCCACCTGCACCTGAAAACTCGCACCTTTGAGCTTCTAAAGCTCCAAACGAGAGAAGATTCTTCTTTAAATCTGAAACATTATGCACGTTTGTGAAGGTTTAAAGCGTCCATCAAACATCCTCATACAAATGTTACCAATGTTAACGATCTTGCACATGACATCCTTACATATTAAGACAAAGCCTCTATTGTAAGACTTGCATGTACTGAACCACTCCCTTTTTGGGCACGTGTGGTATGTGCACCATAAGTCAAAGTAACCACGCTTTTGAGTACCTTTCCTTTTTTGAATGAGCTATCAAGACATCGCATGGATTCTCATACGCAAACACCGGCTTATTCTGTCTTTCCACTGGTACTAGCCCTATCGGAGTCCTTACCGTCTTTTTCTTCAACGTCTCCTTGTATTTTGTAACGCCCCGGTCCCGTAGGTACGAGGACGTTATGGCGACGTACATACGCGAGGTGAAAACACGCTCACGCGTACGTTAAGCCTCAGTACAGTACATTACCTCCATATAAACATGGGTCCCAGCATGAAATAAGTACAGGAATACCTGCAGGAAGATGTTAGCGATCATAACAGATATGAAAACAAGGATAAATAAGATAACAGTAATAAAGCACTAAAATACCTATGAATAGTCCTGATGCGGAATCTCCCATGTGACCCCAAGGCACTCTCTGAAGCTATGGTAACTCGGATCGCCAATCTGGCATGCAAACCCAGGGTCGTCAGAAAGCGACCTAGTGAGTGGTAAAACTGAAGGAGGCAGTAATATATACTATAGTATTACAAGCATGATACTACTATCGATACGTGATGGTGTATACCATATAATAAGCAGTAGAAATATATCAACATATAAGCAGTAGGAACATGTAAACAGGTCATCTTTTATTACCATTATTATCTAACCGGTTATCACCAGGTCATGTCTCTAATCATATCCAGTTTATAGAATATATAATGTTATCTAGTGATGACGAGTGTACATGCTAGTGGTGCTGTGATAACAGTGAATATGCAGATGGGCATATGCTACCTAACCAGTATCCGGTGTAGTGCATAGATAGTAATGATGTATGCAAGATATACATAAAATAGACTATATGCACATATGCATGAATAGTATGCTACTACAGAAAGTGTAACATGTATCGGGTAAAGTAATAAATAGACGTGTAACATGATATCGGATAAATGATCAGGTACAACAAGAAGTACAACTATACAATAGAGAACATGTATCAGGTAAGGAACAGTAACAAGTACAACTATACATGTAGCAGGCAGGTCATGTCAAGGTCATGTCATTTATACAATAGTAGCGATCAGTACCACCTGCTATTTTAATTACTCTCTTCCAGTGTCCCATACCACTGGCGGTTCATACTGAAGCCCGCACCCCAGTCGAACCCATCCGGACATGGCCTACGGGTACCATTATCCAAACGAGAGAATAATCAAATAACAAATGTTCCCGACGTCACTATTGTGTATACTGTTTTATTATGTTAATTGGAAACCCATGGTCGAGGAGTTCTTATCGGGTAGGTGTATCCCGTGCATACCCGGGATCACGGCCTTTATCAAACCCCTGGCTGCTAAGACCAGAGCCCTCCGCTAAGAGGGGAACAATAATCAAGTAACAATAGCTCATGGAGCAATTGGTAGGTAGCACTACCATCCCCTGCAGTGGGAGAACAATATGGATCCAGTACATCACCCGATAAGATCTAATCAACCGTTAAGTCTCCCCCATACCCCAGTTATCATTATGATCTGATATGTCCTGATATGTCAAGTATACAATGTAACAAGAACAAATACAGTACCTAATACGGATAACACGATAACTGGACCTGAGCTCTGTTGATAGCATAAAACAATATATCGGGAACAATATACCCGGAAACGGGAACAATATCACGGGAACAATATAACGGTAACAATATAACAGGAACAATAGATGTGGAAGTCCACATATCGCATATCAACAGCTCTCATGTCCAGTAACTGGAATACCCATATTAGTAACAGGAAACAATCATATAACATGAATACGGGAACATGAAACAATAATACATATAATATGCACGGTGATCCATATCACAAGAAGATAGAGAGACCATATAGGCATGTGTGACAGGGATATAGAACATGACATGCATGTGTAACAGTGATATGTAAACATGAAATGCAGGCATGTGTAACCGTGATATGTAAACATGAAATGCAATAGTCCGTGCAGTGGTCTATCAGTGTACCAGTGGAACATCTATGTGTGGTAATACGCCGTGTAATATCTCTGTGCACATGCATGTCATAACAGTGATCAGTGCGTCCATGTAACGAGGATATCAATATAAATGACGGTATCCAGTGTCCTAGAATATCCGTATATTGGTAGGTCACAGACATGCAGTATTAGTGTCGTGAATCTCAGTATCTATGTAATGGTGTATATGAAATACCGATATCCAGTGTAACCGATACATGCACTACGGTATTTAGTGTACCAGTGGGTCGGTCAGGATGATAGTGAGTATGCGTGTCTTCGTGTCCATGTAGCATTAGTGTGGAACCATACTAGTTATCCATGCAGTGACGGTGTCTAGTGATTCTTTAATTGATCATCTATCTTTATGTCTATGTTTATAACACATGCCGTTTCTCGAGTTAAGTTACTAATTTAACATAAGTACGATTTCATAACTAAAGCAATCACTCACGACTTTAATAAACATGAATAAATAAATATAATTTAGAAAAGAAAAACACTCACAAACTATCCACTGAAAGGTAGCTCTCGTTCCCACGATCGCAACGGATCCAGAATCGTCCCAATCGGAGTCCGGATGCTCCCGATATCGCTCGAACACCAAAACCGAAATAAAAGGTTAGTTACGCAATAACAGAAATTATTCAGGGGGCTAAATGTAATTTTGCAGGGGCCTAAAAGTAATTAAAAATCTTACAGGGGCTAAAATGAAAATTTACCTTATTGGGTCGGGTTTGATGCAAATGGGTCGGGTTTGAGTTTAAACCCAAACCCAAACCCTATTGGGTTTCACCCAATAGAGCAAAAGCAGCAACAGCTTTGCTGCGCTGCTGCTCACCTGCGGCGCCGCCCGCGCGAGCGGCCGCCGCCCGCCTGCGCCCGCCGGCGGCGCGCCCCCGCCGCCGGCGCCGGCACTGCTCCGGCGCCCAAGGCCGCCGGAGCAGCCAGGGCCCATCACCAGAGAGAGAAGAGAGAGAAAGAGAGGTGGGGGGCTGGCGCCCCCCCCACCTGCGCCCGCGCCGCCCGGCGCGCGCCCGCCGCCCGGCGCGGCCAGCTCGGCCTGGCCAGCCTCCGGCGCCGCTCCGGCGTGCCGCCAACCGCCCAGTGCTGGTGACCAGAGAGAGAGAGAGATGTTTAGAGAGGGGGGAGAGAGAGAGAGTAGAGAGAGAGAGAGTTTGGGAGAGTGAGAGAGAGAATAGAGAGAGGAGAGAGAGAGAGGGGATTTAAAAGGGGAAGGTCGGTGGATGAACAGTAGGGCGGTGGCATGGAGTTCGCTGGAAGAAAGAAGAAGGAAAGAAAAGAAATGAAAAGAAAAACATAAAAATTAATATTTATTATTATAATTTGGCTCAATATTCAACGATCTCCGAACGGTACCCAAAAATTACAGAAAATAGAGAATAATATCTTGAGACGTAAGATGAAGACGGTTTGTCGAAACTCAATCCGGTTTGTAAATTAAAAATCCCGGAGTGTCTCGTCGATACGGGCGACACCGGTTTGGCCGGATTTTCAATAAAATCAGAAAAATCCCCAAAATACCCGAACGTAGATAATACGATTCTAAGACATACGGTGAAGGCCGATTCTCAAAATTCTACTCCGTTTGTGAAATAAAAATCGGAAGGCTAGTTATCGTATCGGTCGACACCGACAACGGAGATTTTCAAAATACTCCAGAAAAATTTCAGAAAATCCTGAAAAATCTCAAATATTAGAAAATGATTTTAGAAACTGAAATCGGCTCAATCGGACTACCACAGAGGTCAAAACAATTTTATACGTCGTATCGCGTACCGATACTGTGATACGTACACCGGGGATCAGGGGGTTACATTTCTCCCCACCTTACAAAATTGCGTCCTCGCAATTTCCATTAGGTGTGAGAACAAGATTGTCAACCCCAAGCCGAAATGTTACGGGTACACGACCCTTCCGCTGCGCACTCTGATATCTCTAGGAACTCGGGATGAAGTATGGGAGTGAACTAACAGTAACGGATGGGAAGCAAGACGATACAAGAAAGTGAGAAGGAAATCGGATGCTCTGGTTGACAACTGAAAGAAAGGAAGGAATAAAACAGAGTCAAGAAATGAATTATCAAGGTCATGGTATTCTTGTACTTGTTGCTGGAACCCCAAATTCAGATACAGATTAGTTAATCTGAACCAGACTGTACTGTTGGTAAGAGCCCGAGTATTGACCCAGGTGGTTACCCACACTAGGTGTGAAACCTAGGCTCTGATACCACTATGTAACGCCCCGGTCCCGTAGGTACGAGGACGTTATGGCGACGTACATACGCGAGGTGAAAACACGCTCACGCGTACGTTAAGCCTCAGTACAGTACATTACCTCCATATAAACATGGGTCCCAGCATGAAATAAGTACAGGAATACCTGCAGGAAGATGTTAGCGATCATAACAGATATGAAAACAAGGATAAATAAGATAACAGTAATAAAGCACTAAAATACCTATGAATAGTCCTGATGCGGAATCTCCCATGTGACTCCAAGGCACTCTCTGAAGCTATGGTAACTCGGATCGCCAATCTGGGCATGCAAACCCAGGGTCGTCAGAAAGCGACCTAGTGAGTGGTAAAACTGAAGGAGGCAGTAATATATACTATAGTACTACAAGCATGATACTACTATCGATACGTGATGGTGTATACCATATAATAAGCAGTAGAAATATATCAACATATAAGCAGTAGGAACATGTAACAGGTCATCTTTTATTACCATTATTATCTAACCGGTTATCACCAGGTCATGTCTCTAATCATATCCAGTTTATAGAATATATAATGTTATCTAGTGATGACGAGTGTACATGCTAGTGGTGCTGTGATAACAGTGAATATGCAGATGGGCATATGCTACCTAACCAGTATCCGGTGTAGTGCATAGATAGTAATGATGTATGCAAGATATACATAAAATAGACTATATGCACATATGCATGAATAGTATGCTACTACAGAAAGTGTAACATGTATCGGATAAAGTAATAAATAGACGTGTAACATGATATCGGATAAATGATCAGGTACAACAAGAAGTACAACTATACAATAGAGAACATGTATCAGGTAAGGAACAGTAACAAGTACAACTATACATGTAGCAGGCAGGTCATGTCAAGGTCATGTCATTTATACAATAGTAGCGATCAGTACCACCTGCTATTTAATTACTCTCTTCCAGTGTCCCATACCACTGGCGGTTCATACTGAAGCCCGCACCCAGTCGAACCCATCCGGACATGGCCTACGGGTACCATTATCCAAACGAGAGAATAATCAAATAACAAATGTTCCCGACGTCACTATTGTGTATACTGTTTTATTATGTTAATTGGAAACCCATGGTCGAGGAGTTCTTATCGGGTAGGTGTATCCCGTGCATACCCGGGATCACGGCCTTTATCAAACCCCTGGCTGCTAAGACCAGAGCCCTCCGCTAAGAGGGGAACAATAATCAAGTAACAATAGCTCATGGAGCAATTGGTAGGTAGCACTACCATCCCCTGCAGTGGGAGAACAATATGGATCCAGTACATCACCCGATAAGATCTAATCAACCGTTAAGTCTCCCCCATACCCCAGTTATCATTATGATCTGATATGTCCTGATATGTCAAGTATACAATGTAACAAGAACAAATACAGTACCTAATACGGATAACACGATAACTGGACCTGAGCTCTGTTGATAGCATAAAACAATATATCGGGAACAATATACCCGGAAACGGGAACAATATCACGGGAACAATATAACGGTAACAATATAACAGGAACAATAGATGTGGAAGTCCACATATCGCATATCAACAGCTCTCATGTCCAGTAACTGGAATACCCATATTAGTAACAGGAAACAATCATATAACATGAATACGGGAACATGAAACAATAATACATATAATATGCACGGTGATCCATATCACAAGAAGATAGAGAGACCATATAGGCATGTGTGACAGGGATATAGAACATGACATGCATGTGTAACAGTGATATGTAAACATGAAATGCAGGCATGTGTAACCGTGATATGTAAACATGAAATGCAATAGTCCGTGCAGTGGTCTATCAGTGTACCAGTGGAACATCTATGTGTGGTAATACGCCGTGTAATATCTCTGTGCACATGCATGTCATAACAGTGATCAGTGCGTCCATGTAACGAGGATATCAATATAAATGACGGTATCCAGTGTCCTAGAATATCCGTATATTGGTAGGTCACAGACATGCAGTATTAGTGTCGTGAATCTCAGTATCTATGTAATGGTGTACATGAAATACCGATATCCAGTGTAACCGATACATGCACTACGGTATTTAGTGTACCAGTGGGTCGGTCAGGATGATAGTGAGTATGCGTGTCTTCGTGTCCATGTAGCATTAGTGTGGAACCATACTAGTTATCCATGCAGTGACGGTGTCTAGTGATTCTTTAATTGATCATCTATCTTTATGTCTATGTTTATAACACATGCCGTTTCTCGAGTTAAGTTACTAATTTAACATAAGTACGATTTCATAACTAAAGCAATCACTCACGACTTTAATAAACATGAATAAATAAATATAATTTAGAAAAGAAAAACACTCACAAACTATCCACTGGAAGGTAGCTCTCGTTCCCACGATCGCAACGGATCCAGAATCGTCCCAATCGGAGTCCGGATGCTCCCGATATCGCTCGAACACCAAAACCGAAATAAAGGTTAGTTACGCAATAACAGAAATTATTCAGGGGCTAAATGTAATTTGCAGGGGCCTAAAAGTAATTAAAAATCTTACAGGGGCTAAAATGAAAATTTACCTTATTGGGTCGGGTTTGATGCAAATGGGTCGGGTTTGAGTTTAAACCCAAACCCAAACCCTATTGGGTTTCACCCAATAGAGCAAAAGCAGCAGCAGCTTTGCTGCGCTGCTGCTCACCTGCGGCCGCCGCCCGCGCGAGCGGCCGCCGCCCGCCTGCGCCCGCCGGCGGCGCGCCCCCGCCGCCGGCGCCGGCACTGCTCCGGCGCCCAAGGCCGCCGGAGCAGCCAGGGCCCATCACCAGAGAGAGAAGGAGAGAAAGAGAGGTGGGGGGCTGGCGCCCCCCCCACCTGCGCCCGCGCCGCCCGGCGCGCGCCCGCCGCCCGGCGCGGCCAGCTCGGCCTGGCCAGCCTCCGGCGCCGCTCCGGCGTGCCGCCAACCGCCCAGTGCTGGTGACCAGAGAGAGAGAGAGATGTTTAGAGAGGGGGAGAGAGAGAGTAGAGAGAGAGAGAGTTTGGGAGAGTGAGAGAGAGAATAGAGAGGAGAGAGAGAGAGAGGGATTTAAAAGGGGAAGGTCGGTGGATGAACAGTAGGGCGGTGGCATGGAGTTCGCTGGAAGAAAGAAGAAGGAAAGAAAAGAAATGAAAAGAAAAACATAAAAATTAATATTTTATTATTATAATTTGGCTCAATATTCAACGATCTCCGAACGGTACCCAAAAATTACAGAAAATAGAGAATAATATCTTGAGACGTAAGATGAAGACGGTTTGTCGAAACTCAATCCGGTTTGTAAATTAAAAATCCCGGAGTGTCTCGTCGATACGGGCGACACCGGTTTGGCCGGATTTTCAATAAAATCAGAAAAATCCCCAAAAATACCCGAACGTAGATAATACGATTCTAAGACATACGGTGAAGGCCGATTCTCAAAATTCTACTCCGTTTGTGAAATAAAAATCGGAAGGCTAGTTATCGGTATCGGTCGACACCGACAACGGAGATTTTCCAAAATACTCCAGAAAAATTTCAGAAAATCCTGAAAAATCTCAAATATTAGAAAATGATTTTAGAAACTGAAATCGGCTCAATCGGACTACCACAGAGGTCAAAACAATTTTATACGTCGTATCGCGTACCGATACTGTGATACGTACACCGGGGATCAGGGGGTTACATATTTTATATAATTTTTCTTGATGTGCTCTGATTTCCTGCAGTAGTAGCAAGCATTACTGTTAGAAGCATCTGGATCCCTTTTTGGTCCCCTACTATTTGATCTCCCCTTTGGCCCTTGACAACCAGTCCCGAGGCTTCCTCTATAGAATTTGTCTTCTTCATCAGTTTGTTATTCTGGAGCACCTGTTTGACATCTTTCAACTCTAAGGTCTTTTTATCAAACATGACGGTGATCGCCAAGTGGTCGTAACTCGATGGAAGAGAAGAGAATAACAAAGAGCTTTGCCTTCTTCTTCTTCTTCTAACTTAACCTCCTGAGCCAACAAGTCGCTCAAATTCCTATTGAAAGCATTTAGATGTTGTAAAATAGGCGAACATTCCTTCATTCGAAAGTTGTATAACTGCTTCTTCATGAAGAGCTTATTTGACAAACTCTTCGTCATGTAAAGGTTCTCCACCCCACACCAAAAATCAATAGTTGTATCCTCGTTCATGACGTTGTAGCGAATCTCATTTGATAGGTATAGTATGATTGTCACCTTTGCGCGGAAGTCGATGTCGTTTCACTCATCATCTTTTATCTTCAATGGCTTTTTCTCAATACCAAGTAGGGCCTTGTGTATGCCCTCCTTCACAAGTAGCGACGTTATTTGCATTTTCCATAATAAGAAGTTGGACTTTCCGTCAAATTTCTTCATCTTGAACTTGGT
Organism: Agave tequilana; assembly: GCA_038442645.1. Taxonomy (NCBI): domain Eukaryota; kingdom Viridiplantae; phylum Streptophyta; class Magnoliopsida; order Asparagales; family Asparagaceae; genus Agave; species Agave tequilana. The sequence continues at coordinate 55,935 of JAVJIF010006842.1, read as the reverse complement.
TATCGTGGCCTTCTTGCTAACCATTACTCTTATACCAATTTTGTGTGAAAATGCCGACACAACAAGAGAGAACATTGCATGGGAGACTCGACAACGGAAGCGTAGAAGCGATCTACTACTAACAAGCAATAAGACTAATCACTATAAAAAACGAGAACACTAGATTTAATGTGATTCAGTAAGAGTGACTATGTCCAAGGAAAGGAGGGGAGAAATTATACTGAAAAACAGAGAAGAAAAATATAAGAGTTGCAAAAATATCTCTCTCACACAGCTCTCAATGGTGGAAATCTCACATAAACTTGACTCAACTTCAAAATGTCAACCTAAGAGGTTTATATAAACTCTTAGGACTGTCTACTCCAACACAAACTCCATCAATACAAATAACACCACCTCAGAGAAATAAGAAAACTCGAATTCAACTAGAACTGAAAACAAAACCCGGAAAGAAAACTGCCAGAACCGCCATTAGTCGACTATATTGATGTAAAATTGACTAATTTGCACATTAGTCGACTAACCTGAGATCCTCGTTTTATGTTGCACTATCAGTCTACTATACTGCATGTATAAGTCGACTAACCAGATTATACGTCGACTATACAAAGTATAAGTCAACCTATCCTGTGAATAACTCCTCGTGCATATCCGTGCATGATCTCTAAAGTTTGCATCTCCTCTACCTGATTCTGAATTCTTCTCCAATTAATATAATGCCCCAAAATGCTAGCAATTGTAGTTGGAGAGGGGGTTGAGAACGTAGGAGCATACAATGATGACGTGGAGATGGAGGTCGAGGGAGGTGGATATTGTGTATAGAAGAGTACATTAAGTGAAAATAAGTGGAGAGAGGGGTAAATGTCCCAACATATAGCATGCATTGGTCACATGCTATATGGTTTTAACAGTCAACTAATAGAATGTAGTAATTCATAACTAATTTAAGATTGCAACTTGTACTGAAAAATAGTTTAATTTATTTAATCAAAACCGACCAAAGGGAGGTTTTCTCCCGTGACTCCTTCAAAAATTGGTTGGTCGGTCCGTTTCATCTCTCTCGCTTTCTGCCTCTCCCCTCCTCCATCTGGCCTATGGCTCTTCCCTTTTTCCCTTTCTCTTCTCTGCCTCCCTTTCTCCCTTCTCTCTCTAGCTCCTTTTCCTTGTCCTCTCGCTGGCTCTCCCCTCTTTCCTCTTCGCCCTCTCTCTTTTTCTCATCGTCGCCGCCGCCAGTCGGTTTCTGATCTCCCGATGACGGTATACTTGATAAATCGACCGAAGAGAGGTTTTCTCCTGTAACCCCTTTAGAAGTTGTGTTCGTCCGTCTGTCCTTCCCATCCACAAAGAGAGAGAGAGAGAGCGAGCAAGAGAGGACACCCGAAGCTCTTTCCCCTCTCCTCCTTCTTCCCCCCACCCCCCCCCCCCCCCCCCCCCCCCCCCCCCCCCCCCCCCCCCCCCCCCCCCCCCCTCCTTCTTGCTCTTCTTCGTCAGTAGAAATTGATCGATTATCTACCGCATACGTGGTATACTAGGTTAATTTAAATTCCTCATAGTTTAAGGTATTTGGCGTAATTTTCCCGATCCAAAATCCAATAAAATAGTGTTCGGACTGTCCGTTGACTCCGTTCATTGCAACAATCAAGGGCCCGGTTGGGCCTAGTCAGTCCAACCCGGCTTCGGCCCATTTACTTTCTTTTCCTCTCTCCAAATTTCTCACTCTGCGGCGTTTCTGTTTACCAAAAACCCGGGGGAGGACAAAAAACAAGGAAAAAAAGGGGGAAAAGAGTGCTTCTCTCGAGATCTCCTTTACTAGAGCAGAGATCTCGCACCGAACCCCTCCGCTACGCATCGGAGCACACGAGATCTCGCCGCCGTCGACTGATCCGGCGAGGGTTTCGTCGAATCGGCTTATTGAATTCAATACCTAAGCAAGATCCATTGACAAAGAAAAATCCTTTGAGAGGCGGAAAGATGATGGAGTGGGCGACAATCCAGCATTTAGACTTGCGGCATGTCGGCCGCAGCCGCAAGCCCCTCCAGCCTCACGCCGCCGCGTTCCACCCGAATCAAGCCATCGTCGCTGTCGCCATTGGGAACTACATCATCGGTGAGCTCGATCTATCAGTCTGCCTAATTTTCTTCGAAAGATGTTTTTTGGTTGAATTTATTGGAATTTGAGCTGGTGGTACTGACGCATATTTTTGTTCTTGGTATGTTGATTTTCTGATGAAGTCGAGTGCTCATTTTGCAGAATTTGATGCGCTCACTGGAAGCAAAATCTCCTCGATTGATATTGGCGCTCGTGTTGTGCGCATGTCATATAGCCCTACCAGTGGGCATGCTGTGGTTTCTATTCTAGAGGTTGGTACATAGATAGTTTTTCTTTTTCTTCCTCTTAACTTATTGTGCATACTGCAAATTTTACACCGCCTTCTTGCTTGCGATTTACTGTTAGTGGTTTTTATTTCTGGTGCGGATAAGATTTAGATATACTGGAGTTCTACCTGGGCATTCAATGGATGATTGCCAATTTGAGTTTTTAAACTTATGCCTAGCATGAGCAAATTTTAGGTTATTTATTTGTTTTGAATAGCTTATACTTCAATGCCGAAATAATCTCTAAATATTGGTTTTAGGGCCACAAATAGTTATAATTTACAAGATCATTAACAATGTTAAAGACAGACCTGGGAATGTGCTGTGGACTTCGAAACTCGGTAGGCATGCAATTAAGGTGAAGCATGGACTAGTTTTGCGAAATGCAGTCATGGGGCTGGACACCTCTGATCTGTCATGTTAAAAGCTAAATGTTCAAGGTATGTTTTAATGACCCATGACGGTCCCGACGAGTACCAATTAAAGGATGATACTGGCTCTAGTCCATTGAAAATTAAGATATCAAATTTACCTTGGTGGGAGTCTTGGTGGATAAGGGTTCAAGTTTACTGAAATAGGTTTAAGCCAATGTTGAAAATGGCGATAGCGTGAAGCGCAACGCTTCCCTCTCAATAGCATAAAGCGGCAAAGCCTAAATAGTATTGCGTAATGTGTAGGCTACAAGAACTTATATTTTTTTATTTGACAATATATAAAACAATTCTTAATAATTATAATAAATAGGAAAATATTCTAAAAATATTAAAAAATCTTTAAAAATTAATAAATTAAAAAAAAAAGATATTTTAACAATTTTCACATTAAAATCTGCAAAAATAGCATTATATATTCACACATCTAGTTAATAAGTTCACATTCACACTTCATAAAAAGCAAATTAAAATTCATAAGTTTACAATTATTTCACATAACATTCATATTCTCACTAAATAAGAAATAGCACATTGTTTCTAAATATTAAATAGTAGTAACAATACCAAGTACCAACAAAAAAGTACACATCAAAGCTTAATAAATAACCTATAAGCATGTGCTTAGCTACTTTAAGTCTTAGTTAAATAACTTCTAAGACTCCATGAGTTATACAAAACAACATGGGTTAAATTCGATGGTTGCTTGTCCCTCTTCTCTAACAAAAAAAAAATGGCACTTTTGCCAATAAAAAAAGATGAGAGGTATCCTCTCCTGTGCAGGTATACCCAATGTTCTAAATGTCGGATATTGGGCAAATTTCGGACAGCGAAACTAAATATTGGATTGCGAATATCGGGGAAATTTCGTAAATTTTGGTGTTAATTTCAGAGGTTTTATATCATATAATATGTCCGAAATGTCCTAAATGTCTTAAAGTATCACATACATAATGTATCAAAGCAATTCATATATAACCCATCTTGTCTAGGGTATATTTACCTCGAAAAATTGCATTAAACCTATGGCTATGAGTACATGATCCCTAACCGAATTCCAAGTTGTACCCGATTGAATATCAACCTACAAAACATGTAAACAAAATCAAATTCAATAGATAAAAAAGATCAAAACATCTAAATAAACAATGAAAAACAATACTCTAAAAAAAATAGACAACACAAAGCAATAATCCAAAGAAACATAAACCAATATTTTGCTTAATAGTCCAAAGTTAAACAACACAAAGCAATAATCCAAACATGGTTCTCAAACATATTCCAAAAGCAAATTCAAAAGCAATTAATTCATAGCATGAAGGATGTGAAATCTCTTTCTCAATCTTCCTCCGAAACTCTGGTTTTGAGTGCTCCGAATCGATCACATCAATCCATCGTAATGTTGAGCTCCACCTCATCGACCTCATCCTCCGATGATGACTCTGAACTGGATGATTCCGTGTCTTCTTCACGTTCATTTGTCGGTTCTTTGGACATTGATGCCGATGCTCCCCCGCCTTTTGCTTTTCTATTTAAAATCTTTAACTTTATTCTTGAATTCTTTCTTCTTTTGGTAGTAGGTCTCTAGGATTTTCCAATTTGCCTCCAAGTTGACGCTTCTTTGGGAAAGACTTCATCACCCCTTTCTGAAGGCACTCCGTTATTTTTTGGAGGCACCAACCAACAAGTGACCATATCTTCATCATAATAGTGCCCAAACGATCCATATTGATCAAGGATGTTTTGTTTTTGATGTTTGCATTGAACTTGGCGAAGACTAAATTATGCAATTTCTTGTGACTTAATTAATTCCTCTTTTCAGTATGAATCTACAAAAGAGAACCATTTAACAAATAAAAAAATGCACAACTATTTAGAATTCAAAAGGAATTACTATTAGTCAAAATTTTCTATATTTTTATACCATCTCAAAAGTGCTCCAATTTCTCACACCAGAAGAGCTTATCAAGTTCAAGACCCTCATTGCCATTTCCCTCAACTTGGGAGTATCAGTCCCATGTATCATCCACTAATTAGCTAACAAATTAGAAGTTATTTTTAGTTTAGATAATAAGTTAATTGGATTATTGAGTTTACATTACCCATAACCCAATACCCATTTGTATTCTCTATATATAGATGATCTATCTCTAATAAGATATGCTTTTTAAGGTTTTATTTATCCACATGGCATCAGAGCATCCAAAACTCTAACTGTCATCGTCTAATCATCCTCTTCTTTCTTTTTTCTCTTTAGATCTGATTGCCGCCCCTTTCAAGCCCTAACGTCGCATCCCCTCTTCCTTTTTCTTTTTTCTCTTCCAGATCAAGCCGCCGCCCTTCTGCAATTGCAGGAAGGGTCCAGCAGTCTCACTAGGTCCAGCCGAACCTCACCACCTGCAAGGAAAGGTCCAGCCGGACCTCTCCAACTGCAGACAGGTCCTATCGGACCTCCCTGAGTCTCCCCGATGCTTCCCAGGTTTAACAGAGCATTTAACAGGCTCTGTCCAGGCTTAATAGAGCCTTTAACAAGCTCAACAAAGCCTGTCCAGGCTCAATAAAGCCTTTAACAGGTTCCTGCCCTTAACAACGGCTTCCCCGAGCCTCGCTGAAGTCCTGCGAGGCTTCGCTGATGATCTGCGAGGCTTCTCATGCCTAATGATTGCTGCCCTGAGGTAATGTTGAGTTGTCTTTTATTGCTGCCGTTTTTTATTTTGCTTTTTATTTGTTGTTGATGCTAGATCTAGTTGCCATATAGCCTTCCCTTACTATTTCTAGTGTTCATAGACTTTGCGGAGGCTGTTGCTGCCTCTCGAGTCCTTCACAGACTAGATCGGCCTCTGCTAAGCCTTCCCAGGCTATTTACGAGCCTTTCCAGGCTATTTCTGAGCCTTGCTACTTCATGATACATCTACCGTGCTCTTCGGTGATGTTTATGATCTGATCTGCTTCTTAACTCCTCCTGTGACTCTGATCTGATTGCCGTTGCATCCTTCTGGTAATTAAATCAGTATTTCTCTTTGATTGGTTGAGATGTCAGATGATACAGGTTCTTCCTCCACTCTGATATCCTCTTCGATCGTCGAGATTTTTCATTTTTGTACCCAAGACTGTTTTGGGGATTACCGTGAAGTTGAATGGCTCTAACTAGCATAAGTTTTTCACATATTTATTGATGCTCAAAACAAGTTGGCTCATCTTCTTCAGTCTCCGCTGGCTGCATCCCACTTATGCAACGTGGTTATCTGGTGACTATTGAGTGATGATATGGCTTCTAAACAGTATGGAAGTCAAGATTAATGGTAGTGCATGTTCTGACTACTGCTGAGGAGATGTGGGATACCCTGAATGTGATGTATGGGAATGGAAAGAATTTTTCAAGGGTCTTTAAGATCTATGAGCATCTGTTTGAACTCAAGCAGGAAAATAAATCTGTCCCCGAGTTTTATGGAGAACTTAAGGGCCAGATTGATGAGCTAGAGATGCATCAACTTGGTGTCACTGATGCCGCGACACTGCGGGGGTATCGTTAAGATCTCGCTTGCCAAAATTCTTGTCTGGCTTGAGTCCATCTCTTCGATCCCAGGTGCGGGGTGGGTTAGATACTGGGAGGAGATAACATTCCTACTTTAACTGCCATCTTCTCGAGTTATGCATATTTCTATTGGAGCTGATGTGACAACTGCACCATCGACTGAGCAGTCCGCCTGGTCTCCGGACGTGGCAGAGGTCGCGATCGTGGTCGCGAATGTGATTTTGTAAGAGGACGTGACTCATTTGGAGGAGGCCGTGGTTCTTTTGGCGCAAGACCAACGGTTAGTGATAAGGGGCTCGGGCTATGTAAGCACCGCGAAAGGACTAACCACATATCTGAAAAGTGTTGGGGAAATTTGGTCGCCTTGAATGGGCACAACTAGTTGATACTGATACTACTCCCTTTGGTGATAGCACTTATGCTGTTGTTTCCCAACGACTCATTCTGGTGCAGCTGGATCTTTCACTGTAGTTCTATCACAGGAGTATGATAGACTGCATCAATTCGAGTTCACTCAGAAAATCAGTCAGTGACTCATGCATCTTTTTCAGGTATGAGTGCATATAATGCCTCTTCTCACAAGCTTTGGATATTAGATTCAGGAGCCTCATCCCATATGACACGTATTAAACAGAAATTTGGTTTATTAAACCTTTCCAATAAATTTCCTCTGGTTAATAACGCTGATGGTACCAAGTCCCCTGTATTAGGCAATGTGGTAGTTCAAGCTGCTCCATCCTTAACTCTTACTGATGTCCTATTTATTCTCATTGCCCTTCGTAAAGATAACCAGTCTTGCACTAATCATCTTATTTCAAAGTTCATTTTTTATGATCATCTTAACCCCACTTTTTGCCAGTTTGCTCTATCCGTGTCTTCTGAGTATATACCTAGGTGTTGTGATGAGGTTTTGTTAGTACCTGCCTGGAAGCAAGCCATAGATGAGGAGATTGATGCTCTTGTCTCTCGAGAAACTTGAGAGTTGGTTTCGGCACCCACAAATGCTATTGTTGTGGGAGGTAGCTGGATCTATACCTTAAAGTATAATCCAGATGGATCGATGGATCGATATAAGGCCAGACTCATGGCCAAAGGTTACACTCAGACCTATGGCATCGATTATTTTGAGACATTCTCGCCAGTCACGCGAATGAATTCCATAAGGACTGTTAACCTACCATAGCCTTTGTTCTAGCTTGACGTAAAGAATGCCTTCTTATATGGGGATTTTCAGGAGGAGGTATATATGGAGTAACCTCCAGGTTATGTTGCTCATGGGGAGAATAAAGTCTGTCATCTCAAAAAGGCAATTTATGGCAGCAAGCAGGGTCCACAGGTGTGGTTTGAGAAGTTTAGTATTACCATCTCTGCCATTGGTTTTTACAAGTGTCACTCAGATCACTCTGTCTTCGTTCCATACAAAGTCTGGCATCATAGTTCTGACAATATATGTTAATGATATTCTGCTAACTAGTAGTGATTCAGTTGGGCTATTATATGTCAAGGAGTATCTTAAGCGTCATTTTGTGACTAAGGACATGGGAAGACCTAAATACTTTCTGGGAATTGAAGTTGCACATCAAAAACATAGTGTACTTCTTTCTCAATGAAAGTATGTTCTGGATCTTCTGGAGGAAATAAGATTTTGGGGTGCAAGCCTGCTAGCACTCCAATGGAGGCCAATATGGACTTATTGTCTGATGACAGTCAAACACTTGAGGATCTAGGAAAATATAGGAGATTGATTGGGAAGTTGATCTATCTCACTGTTACTAAGTCAGATATAACTTTTGCTGTGGGTGTACTGAGCAGGTTCATGCATCAGCTCAGAGAAACTCATTGGTCAGCTGCGCTAAGAATTTTAGCTTATATCAAGAGCTGTCTAGGAAAAGGCTTGGCGTACAGGATACATAGACATGTACGCATTTCTGGATACTTCAATTCAGGTTATGCTGGTGACCGAGGAGACAAGAAGTGTACTATTGGATACTGTACCTTTATTGGAGGAAATCTTGTGACTTAGAGGAGTAAGAAATAAGATGCTGTATCTCGCTTGCAGAAGCAGAGTATAGAGCCATGATACATACTGCATGCGAGATGGTTTGATTAAAGAATCTACTGGTGGAGCTTGGTTTTTACAATTTGGACCAATGCATATACATTGTGATATGCTATCTACATTGCTCAGAATCCTGTTCCATGAAGCACCAATCACATTGAGGTTGACTGTCATTTCGTCAGAGACGCTTGGACCAAGAAGATGGTTACTTTCCAGTTCACACTTTCTTCGAAGTAGTTAGCAGATCTTCTTACCAAAGCTGTCTCACCCAAGTGTTTTCTAACTTATGTAACAAGCTGAGCATGTTGTATATCTATGCTCCAGTTTGAGGGAGAGTGTTTAGTTTAGATATAAGTTAATTGGGTTATTGGGCTTACATTACCCACAACCCAATACCGTTTGTATTCTTTGTATATAAAGATGATCTCTCTTATAAGACATGCTTTGTAGGGTTTTGTTTCTCTACAGTTATCAAAGAAGTTAGCAACAAATTAAGCTTACTAACTTTTCCATTAAACTTAATAACACATTTATTAGCAATATACCTTGATTAAGATTAGAATTAGTTGCTTCTTTTTTGCCCAATCTCTCCCAAAAAAGCCTTTTGATATTGATACATAGGCAACTATTCAGTCGTCATCTTGAGAGTTTTGGGCCTATTTAGATTGAACCTATGCATGACCTTAACATGCCCGTCCATAAAAATGCCGCCTTTTCATTCTCCGCCTTCTTATAAAAGGTGTATAGGTTCAAGTAGTGTCATGCTCTATGTAAAGGCCCTTTAAGCTTATTTTCCCTTCTTTTGTCAATGATATTTCATATAGGAATATATTTCTTCTAATTTGAGTTGAGGTTTTCTTTGATTTCTTCTCTTGCCTTTTCTAAATCACCATAAATAAATTCCATGTATGGATTATCACTATCAACTCGTCGAAGAACTTTCACTAGTGGTGAAAAGAGTTTAAAAGCACGGTCCATATTATTCCAAAATCTATTAGAACTAACAATATCAACAACTTGCGAATACAAATTTAAAACAAGAATTTATTATCATATTTGATCAAGAATCAAGATAAAGTAAATTCTAATTATTATTTAAGAACTAGAAATTTATAGACTTACCTTCTTTCCCACGTTCGTTTCAGAAAGAGGATGCATCAACTATCTTTCGCAAGTGAATATTCGCTTCAAGTCTTTCCTTTTCCCCTCATAGTAAGAAATATAGTGGCAGACCTAGTAGCCCTAGGCTTGAAGAAGTTCTCCCGTGGTGGTAACTCTTATCAAGCTAAGAGTGATTGTGTGGCTATAAATGAAACCGACATGATTCTCCCTTTTATGATAGCACTTCGGATGTGGTTTGATCTTGGCAATGTCGTCTAACATTAAGTTCACCGTGTGTGCAACATAAGACGTCCAAAAGATGCTAGGCCTTTTGATTGCATAATATTTGCAGCCACCATGTTGTTTGTTGTATTCTCCGTGACAATCTGCACCATATTTTCTGGTCCTGTATCTTTAATTGCTTTATCAACAAACGGGAACATATAGTTCACATCATCCTTTTCTACTGAAGTATCCTCTGAATGCAAGAAGGTTGTTCCTGGACAGTGTGCAACAATGTTCGTGAAGCTTCTATTCTTTCGATCCAATCAAGTGTCAGTTATTAGTGTGCATCCACAAACAACACAAGTCTCCTTCAATGGTTTGAGATTCCCTTTCGTCTTCTCCACCTCTCTTTCGAGAAAAGTCTCGCTGAGCTCATAAGGTGATAGGGCCTCCAACGTTTCACCAAATCTTCCAATGGCTAACAACATCTGTTGGAGCGAGGGAAGGGTAGCGGTATTGAATGGATTGCCATCGCTGTCGACCGCTTTATTCTAGAAAGGTAATTCTCTCTCTCTCGATCTCGTCTTCTCTCTCTTCCAGCCTTTCTCCCTCCGTCTCCCTCTCTCTGTCTCTTTTTTCTGATCTCTCCCTCTCCATCTCTCAGATCTCTCCCTCCCCCTCCCTTTCCCTCTATCTCTCTTTGTCTCCCTTCCCCCTCCCTTTGTCTCTCTCCCTCTGTCTCTCTCTTTCCCAATCTCTCCCTCTCTAGTTAATTTACCAATTTAAGTAGTATAATATGTCATGGAATCCAAATTTTATGCCATGCAAGATCCAAATTCTAGAAATGATTATTCGAGTGGACATGGTAATTACTCACGAGGTTATCATAGTCTTGAAGGTCATATGCAGGGTTTGGATTTGACATCAAGCCAATATTATGGTGCGGGATATGGATATGGCCAACAACTTAAGAGATCTGCGAGTATTAGTACCGATTTTTCTACATAATTACGATGATGATTTTATGCCTCATTACAATTCAATGTGAAAATGACTACATTATGCATGTATTTATGCATGTATTTTGTGAAATTTATTATATTATGCATGTATTTTGGTATGTTTCTGCCAACGACGCATGTATGTATGCATTCTTTTTATGTTTAGTGTGTTAGATGATATGTTTTGGACATGTGATATATAAATATTGATGTCTATATTTTTTTTAAGATTTGTCGTGATTTTTTCATAATTTTTTGAGCTTTCTAAGTAGCGTTTTGCACGTATCTCCCGAGACCGATCCGCGACGTCGCGATTTATGCAACTCAGTGTCCGTCGAGTCGGCGGCTGAGACCGCGACTTTGAACCATGATCAGGGCTTGTCGAGGCTACAACTTGTCAATTAGAGTCGGTGTCATCGATTGAGTCTTTTTGTCATCAATCGAACCTCACCGAGCTTTCTCGCTGTCGATTTTGGCCACAACCATCACAATGTCTTCTTTCTTGCCATAGCCCATGTGAGTTCATGAAGCTTGGGGGGTCCCGAGATCCCCCCAGCGAACTTAAGTCATGAAAAGAGCTGTAGCATAGCAATGCTACGCTACTCTGCGCTACACCATACTGTATCATAGCATACTCTATTTTCAAAGAATGGTACGCTATGCTGTATTTACTCTATTTGTTACTGCTACATGGTGCAACTTGACCTCTTCTCTAGAAATCTCGCATTATTAGGCTACATGGCTTGCTGTTTTTAGCATTGGTTTAAGTAGCACGCAAATATGTGTTGGATGGATGAAGCGAGAGCAATAAGATACATAAAATACACAATACTGATTATCCCGACACCTTGTTGTTTAGGGCCTTAGAAAATGATGCTCCAAACATCCTATTGAACACGTCATTACAACAATAACAAAGCCTTTATCCCAAACTCTTTGGCTCTAGTACATGTATCCTTTTTTTCCACTCAGTTTGTTAAGGGCTATATTCTCAGTTAAATTAATACATGTCATATTCTTGTTGATTACCTCCATCCATTTTCCTTTAGGGCTACTTCTAGTCTTCTTTGCCACATCAATTATGATCCTATGAGTCCTATCCTAACTCCTAATTGCCAAACTTGTTGGCTGACATTGCTCGTTCCTCATCCATCTCAATTGATTCTCCATATTTTAGCCTCAACAGGGGCTATTTTTTTTAACTTATTACAATTATAATTATTTCTTATCCTATGTTAGTGTATTGCCACCATTCCATCTCAATGAATTGCTTAATTATGGAAAGATATATTGAGAGAGTGCCCATGCAGAGACAAGTTAAATCTTTATGGTCTTATTATGTTGGATATATTAATTGCAAACCAACTATTGGAGGGATTTCCTGAAGAATTTACACAACAATAATGGGTTTCAATGCAATTGGGCAAATGTTTGTATTGAATTGCACATTCACTTGATATGATTGTGTCTTGAGATCCTGCATATGAAAGTGCCAACGTTGAACATTAGGTAGTGTTCCCGGACTATGGAGATGACTGTCTAAGTGTTCAACACTCCGAGTGTCCTAAAGTAGGTGGCATGACAAATTTTAGAGCGCTAGACACAGGGACATGGGTATTTATATATTATATTATTGTCCCATATTTAGAGGAACAATAGACTCTTTAATAGTTCTTGTCTTCAAACCAAGGATAGAGGTTTCGGCTTGAATCGTTATGCATCAGAAGTTTCAAACCAGTTTTGAAGGATAGCGATCCGAAACAAGTTGAAAAAATCGTTTTCGTTTCAAAATTGAGGGATTGGCTAAGAAAATGCAAAGAAACTAACCCAAGTAGCAATTTGATGTGATTAACAACAGGTTTTAGGAAAAATGCATTAGAAAATAAACAAGGATTTAGTACAAATCATATTTGAAATCTAGTGAAATTAAGAAAAACAGAAAAAAAATGAAAAAAGAAATGAAAACTCAGGGACCTGGCTGATCTGCAATTTTCTGTTGCTCTGAGCCCCTTCTCTTGTCCAATTTGTGATTCTCTGCTCCTGTCACCTTCCCGCTATCTTCGAGCCCTCATTGAGTCAGGGCACGAGTCAATGGATAGGAATAAGAAGGGGAGATAAGGTTGAAACGAGTTTGGTTTGGATTTTGAAATCCAATACCCTAGCTGGTACTTACTAGATGGTTTCAGGTTGCGGGTAGCATGTTCTAAATGCAACCTACTTATTTTAGTGGGTATTGGTTGCTAAGACATTTAAAATTACAAGTTCCAAACCTAATACCCTCTAAAAGTAAATATATTTACATATATCCCCTCTAAAAATCTGAAATATACAAAAATCCTCCAATTTGGATACAAAGCAAACATTTCTCCTCACTTTATCTTTTATACTGCAAGATAAATGAGGTGTAGAACTTGCAATTAATGTATAGCAGGGCAGAATGATCATACAATCTTAGGGGTGTTCATGGATTGGGCTTAAACCTGAACCCGCCCGAAAATTGTGGGTTTTATTGTCGTCTAAAACTGCCCGAACTCAACCAAACATGTTTTCTTTTTCTTCAAAACTTGCACGACATGAACCCGATAAAACTCGAGGCTAAACCAAACTCGAATCCTTCCCAAACCCTCCCTTTGGTAGTATACATAGATTTAATGCTTATGTTTACATAAATATTTGTACATGTTGATATATATATATATATATATATATATATATATATATAGAGAGAGAGAGAGAGAGAGAGAGAGAGAGAGAGAGAGAGAGTAGTGTCATTCGGAAGGATTCGAGGCCGAATCCTTCTCACTCAAATACAATCCTACGACATCCGAATGCAAGATCTATTCCGTTGAAGTTGATCTACATTATTTAAAGTAACTAACAATAAAAAATATTGTATTTTTGATTATTTTTTGCCCATCCATCAAGTATGCGCAAAATGGATGGCTGAAAATAGCATATTGCTTAGGTTTACGTCTTTAGACTTACAAATTTTTGATCCGACCATTTCATCATGATCTAAACACTTAAAAACCCTCACACACTAATTTTTGTTTGATTTCAAATATTCTACACTGTTAAACTAACCAACTCGCTATTTCGGCCGTTCATTTCTGCGCCTACTTGATGGATGGTAAAGAAGTATTTAAAATACATGATTGTTTATTTTTAGTTATTTGAAATAATGTAGATCAACTTCAACGGAGTGGATCTTGCATTCGGATGTCGTAAGGTCATATTTAAGTGAGAAGGATTTGGCCTCGAATCCTTTCGAAATAACACAAGTCTATCTCTCTCTCTCTCTATATATATGGCTTGATTACACACTTCTCATTCACTCCAAAAAGTGAAATTAACAAGTTTTCCACCACATTCCCTATGGCACATATCCCAAAGACAAATAATGTGGAAGATGTATTGACTCACTTTTTAGTTTAGTCCAACTCACACATGATGTACTACCAACCTGGATCGCAATCACCTTCAAATCGTAACCAAAATTTAAATTGAGGAAAAGATAAAAATTGGGTTTCCACCCCTTGCACGGGCTTCTCACCCAAAACTCGAGAGCAGCAGAGACTCAAGAATTACTCAGATAATTTGTGGAAATTTTAATCATTCAATAATCATCCCAAATAGTTTAAGGGGCCTTATATAGGCTTTACAAAAGAGGAGTACTGGGAAATAACCGATGTGGTACTAAACGCCCACAAAGGAACACAAATAAAGCTAAAATACCTACTCAAATAAAGCTGAAACAAAATACTACATCTCCTGAATAAGCTAAGGCATGAAAAGATAAAGAACTGCGTGATGTCCTCATCAATTCCCTTGGGGTGGGAGAAACTCGACCCTGTCGAGTGAGGACTATCCTCACGAAGCATCTCAATCGGGCCAAGGTGGTGGTCGTGGCAGCAGCATGGGTACATCATGTCGAGACCATGGTGGTGGAGGAGGAGCTGGTCTCATTGACAGATCGGTTGTGGAAGATAGTAGCACGATCAAGGCACCGAGAGCAGAGCGAGGCGCATCATCCTGGCTGAAGACGGAGCTGATACCAGGATCTCACGGGCTATCCAACTCGTAAGCAATGTACGCAATCCTCTTAAGAGTCATTTCGAAATCATTACGCCAAGCATGCAACTTTCTCGTGGCCTCAGAGTGACTCGTAACCATCACCCTATTATCAACTGTAAATTCCTGCAAAATACTATATGGGTATGCAGCAAATTTGTAGGTTTTATTGCAAATTGCTATCAGCCTAGTGATATCATCAATATGTGCAACAGACAGATGCAATGCATTAGGTATTCTAAGCATAACTCCTAACGATGAGAGAATGAGAGATATGATATGCCTAGAAGGACACACACCTAACGAGGGAGGTACAGAGGACTCGGACACAAACTCTAAACAACCCGAAAAAGAAGTATTAGAAACTCTCTGCTGGACCTTGGCAAGAAATTCAGGTGACTCTCTAAAAGATGAATTGATAGGAATAACCATAAAACTAGGTTCAGCACAAGGAAACTCGAATGACTGTTTAGGCACAGTGGGTATATTAGGTTCAACTATCTCGTCGACGTCATCATTGGCACTATCAGAAGACATGTGAATTTCACCAATAATTTGTGTGACAGAATCAACTGCTATGTCTTCAATTATTTTAACAGTTTTAGAAGAAACTTGGTCATCCTTAACAGCCTTTGAATCGTCAACTTCATCAATGGGCACAGTTCTAACATGTTGACTCTCCGAGTGGCATTGATAATTATAATGTCCATAGCCCTTACATTTAGAACATTTGACCTTGGCATTGACCAGCGTCTTGAAAGTCAAGTCCAATCTTAAGGCCACATCAAAGGCATCTTCAACGGTGTCTAGGTCATAGGGGCCAGTAATCATAGCATGTTTTATTTTAGGCCGTAAACCCCAAATAAACCTAGTTAGAGTCTCAGAAGGGTGCTCTCTCACTTCACTGTGATGGGTTAAGTCCTTAAATATGGTAATGTACTCATGAACGGACATATGACCCTGATGGAGACTGTGTAGCTGGTCTAAGTGGGAGTCCCTATAATGCTGATTAGTCATAATGACTCAAGCAAGCAAGCAGATGCAGTGGAGAGCCTTAAAGTCAATTAAACTAAATGTATGCACTAAACAAAAATTCCCTAAAGTTTAAGCTTTAAATGTAAATAAAAATGCATTCCTAAAATGATGAAATGATGCAACCACTAGATTGAAGCAAATAGCACTTCTACCAACAAATTATAGCGATCCGTATAGTAATTGCAAGTAATCAACAGTTAACGAATTAGGTCAAGTTGTGATATCACCTGAGGTGGAGTCGTTCACGCCTGGGAAGGCGACCGTAGCTCAAACCTGAATGAGACTGCTGTAGGCGCGTAGTACTAGTCGTCACGAATCCACTGTCTCGAAAACGGGTCAATTTGGACTTGAAACGAGTCCTGAACGACCTCTGGAAGATATGCTGCGATTCTGGACTGAGTCAGGAGAACTGGATCTGGACTGAGTCAACTCAGTGAGTTAACCCGGTTGCTGATGTCAGCAGTGACGTCACCGAAGTGGATCGGGTTGGGTTCAGGTTATAATCACTCAACCCGTCTAAATTCGGACCCGCAACCCGCTATGACTTTTCTTAAAACCCAAACGGGTTTAAAATGGGCCGGATTGGGTTTGGATCCGGCCCAACAAACTTACGGTTGAATCCCAAACTCACTTAAGAGTTTGGGTTTGGTTTTTAAGGCCAAACCCAACACTGTTCCCAACACCCGGTTCCTTTTTCTCCGCTCGACCTCCAGCTAGGGCTCGAGAAGTCCTCAACGGCGGCGGTGAAGGTCGATCCAGGAGGCGAGCGCTGCGGGTCGGGGAGCCCCGGCGAGCTCGATCTCCTCTTCTTCTCTATTCGCTCCGGCTAGGGCAAGGCGGAGCGGGAGCAGCAGCGACTGCGACTCGGATCAAGGGTGGAACGATGGCGGCGGCGGCGATGCGATGTCGGCAGTCTGGAACTATCGCCGGCGAGGATCTCCGACGACAAGGACGACAATCAGTCCACCAATCCTGGTGGAGGAATTGACGGCGAGTCGAGGATGGCCGTCGGCGAGGGCAGGAAAGAAGAGGGGGACGGCGATGGTGATCTTCGGCGACTTCAGTGGTGGATGGCGACGACGACGGCGACTGCGAACTCCGGCAAGGGGCTGGAGATCTCAGCGAAGGCGATTCGATGTTGGTGCTGCTCGCTGGTGGCGCAATCGATTAAGGGGGCGATCGGCGGGAACTGTCGGAGACGACTCCGACCTAAGCAACTCCAAATCGGAGCAGAGTCGGCCTGGGTCCGATCACCTCTGTTCTCTTTGCTGTTGCGGTGAAGTTGATGCCCTGGTTGAGATCGATCCGGCTTTTGGAAACTCTGACGAACCCAGAGGAGCACCGATGCAGGGGATCTGGGATCGCCGATGCTGCCAGGCGCGGCGTCGAGGACCCTCAGCGACGACGGTGGGGAGCCGGGGATGCGGAAGGGCTCCGCTGACCCTGTTGAGGGTGGCGGAGGGTGTGGACGGTGATGCTGTTGGCGACGGCAGAGGCGTGGCGGCGGAATTGATGAACAGGAAGATAAACAGTGGGAATTCGAAATTATCAGGGAATTTCGATGAATTTTCGATGATGATTTTTTTTCACTGTATATATTTTTTTTTTGAACAATGTTATAATTTTTTTTTGAATAGATCTAAATCTGGAGTTGTTGTAGATCTAGGGTTTGGGAGATTGGAAAATTTTTTGAAAAAGACAAGTTTTGAAGGGGATTGAAAACCGGTGCTCTGATACCAAAATGATGTACTACCAACCTGGATCGCAATCACCTTCAAATCGTAACCAAAATTTAAATCGAGGAAAAGATAAAAATTGGGTTTCCACCCCTTGCACGGGCTTCTCACCCAAAACTCGAGAGCAGCAGAGACTCAAGAATTACTCAGATAATTTGTGGAAATTTTTAATCATTCAATAATCATCCCAAATAGTTTAAGGGGCCTTATATAGGCTTTACAAAAGAGGAGTACTGGGAAATAACCGATGTGGTACTAAACGCCCACAAAGGAACACAAATAAAGCTAAAATATCTACTCAAATAAAGCTGAAACAAAATACTACATCTCCTGAATAAGCTAAGGCATGAAAAAATAAAGAACTGCGTGATGTCCTCATCAACACACACATGTGAGTTGGGAGAGGAGAGGACACACACGAGATTTTGTGCGATCTCAACTGCTTTGGTTGGCTAGCGATTCTAGCCATCTCGATTTCTTCCTAGGATATTGTCTTCTCTCATGTGGGGCTATTATGGATTATCCATGGTAGCGTGTTATATTTAGAGTCGTTGTTGGAAGATCAAGGACTTTGCTGATGCTCGAGTTCGTAGTTGCTTGATACTGATCGAAATACTTGATATTCATCTTGGGTTTGGATCTACAAGAGGGTTGGTTATCATCTTTTCTTTAATTTTTGCTCTGATTAGTAGACTTAATCTTGATTCAGGTTTGTGAGTTAGATCTACAAAGAGATTAAATGATTACTTGTCTTGGATATTCTTCTGAGTAGTAGATGTGGAGATGATTGTACTTCTGCAAGGCGACTCTCAGAGCTATTTTTTTAGCGTGTTAATGGCTATTTTGTGATGAGTTTTTGGGTTATATTGAGTTATTAGTTCTCATGTGAGAGAGTTATTAAAAATGTTGGATTCAATGTAATATTTTGTACTCCTCTTTTGATTAATAAAAGTAATTTTACCGTTCAAATATATATATATATATATATATATATATATATATATATATATCCCGCAGTTGGCATAGTTAAAATAAGCATGGAGGATGAAATGATTTCATTAATAAAGATAGTTGTGTCAATATTTCTATTATGTGTGAATTATGAAACTTCTTTCATTGGCATATTCTTGTATAATTGTTAGCCTAGATTATTTTATTAAAAATATCAATATTAAGCTTAAGATTGTGAGGGTGAAATAAACCATTGTTGTTTGATTCTCCAGTATACCCTTCTAATTATTTCTATGCTTATAATTTAACCTTTATTTAGATCAGGAAAAATGTTCTTATCCATTTCACTTTTACTGATAAGTTTTGTACATTTGGCTAGTTTTTTCCCGCCCCTGCTTTTACTAATTTTTGATCTTATGTATTCCATTTATTCAACTCCTAGCTAGTCCTTGTGTGAAATTCATTCTTAGGCCATTTCTCTTACGCCCAATTTGTTTCTACTGATTTTTGACCTTGTGTATTTTACTTATAAAAATGCTTGTTTCTCAGCGTTCATTCTCCCTTTTAATAACAAATCATTGTATGAAATTTTGTTCTGGGGCCAGTTCTCTTGTCACCTTGTCTTTTTTATTTTGTGCATAAATTGCTTTTGCACCCAATTAACTAATATTTGAACTTAGGTATTCAACCTATATGAATGCCTGCTTCTCGGCATACCTTTTCTCCCTCTAAATAACAAGTCAACTTATGAAATTTTGTTCTTGGGCCATTTCTCTTGGCACCCCTTTTGTCACATAAATTGTTCATGCATTTTGTCTATGTAATTAAATAGGTGGAGGCACCAATGCTTAATCTTTCCACAGTTTATGACATTTTCTCCTTTTTTCTTTTAAGGACTGTACAATTCGATCTTGTGATTTTGACACTGAGCAGACACTTGTCTTGCACTCACCTGAAAAGAGGTCAGAACATATTTCTGCAGACACTGAAGTCCATCTTGCGTTAACACCACTCCAGCCTGTTGTTTTCTTTGGCTTCCATAAGCGGATGAGTGTGACAGGTTCTACTTTTGTTGTCCATTGCCTAAGTTATTCTCATTTAGTTATGCTTACTGACTTGCAAAGCCTTTTGAATTACATGAAGTTGTTGGCACGGCTGAGGGGGGGAGGCCACCAACCAAAATAAAGACAGATCTTAAAAAACCAGTTGTTAACCTTGCCTGCCATCCTCGTCTTCCTGTCCTGGTAAGCAAGCATACTTTAATTGCAATCACTCACTTTTCTTTTTTACTGGCTCCCGTGTAACTCTCATATTTAAGTAACTTTTTGCTCTGTTTTCTTATCAATTTATTCTATTTGATATGCAGTATGTTGCTTATGCCGATGGCTTAATTCGAGCTTACAACATCCAGACTTATGCTGTAAATTATACACTACAACGTAAGATGTGAATGACATTCTGTCATATCCATACTATCTCTCTCTTCTTTTCTTTTAGGAAAAATTTGAAACTATTTTGAGTAGGTTTTGTAAGAAACATATTTGTTCTTTCCCCACTTTTCTGTAGTTGATAATACAATAAAGCTCATTGGTGCTGGTGCATTTGCGTTTCATCCAACTTTGGAGTGGATATTTGTCGGTGACCGAAGGGGTACCCTTTTGGCTTGGGATGTATCAACTGAGAGGCCAAATATGATTGGAATGTAAGCCTCTTCTTTCTTTTGCAGATCTATTTTGTTTCTTTGTCCCTCGAACGGTTTTACTTTTTTGAGCACAGGAGCCTAAACAAGCTATTGTAAGTTCACTTTTGTTAATTATCTACATAATTATGAGTTGGAGAAACAGTACTGAGCAGCAGTAATAGTCTAATACACATGTTTATGACAAATTATAACCTGGAATGAAAGTTGAACAGTGATTTAACAATCAATGATGTTTTAATCATAGTTTTCTTTTCATGCAAAGGTTATACTCCTATATCGGTTAGGTCCATGATTTTATGTGAAACTATTTGTTTGATGTGCAAAATTTCCAGTACTATCATTTCCGTTCAGGAATTATCATATACATCATCACTATGATATTAAAGGCATAACAAACTAAAACCCTAGATCAGCAAGGAGGGTTTCACTACCTGCCAATTGCCATTTTAAAGTTTTATGGCAGACCTTTTCTTGTAAACAGTTTTCTCTAGATTTGAAAACCAACTTAGAGTATTGATAGATGGTCACTAAATTTGGTCAATCTTTTCATGGAGAGTTTTCGTTGCGAGTTTTGCTTTATAGCGATTCCATGTAAATGTGAAAAAGGATTAGCTGTCAATGGTGTAGGAAAAAAAAAGGAGGCATTAAACTTCTGCACTGCTGCCTTCTATGGGAAGTAATGGTCTCACGAAAATATGCCATGATTCATTCTATGCCATTGAGGGACATTATACACCTTTACACTTCTCTGTCGCGCAATCGTCAATAGACTAAAGACTGAACGACCTGACCTGAGTTAGACAAGGGATATTACAATGGACGTAATTTTTTTGCAAGATGGCAACCATTTGAAGTTTACTAGAGCATACCTTTTGAAAATTTCATGACCATTGTACTAATTATTCTTCCAATTGTTTTCCAATAACTGTACCCTATCTAGAAGAAAATAACCTAGAAATATAGGAAGAGTGATTTTTTTCATTAAATTTACAAACAAGACATCCAAAGTACGAGTTTAGCAAAAATAAGAATGCAAAAATAAATGAGTGACAATACACTAAGAGTAGGATGAGAAATGTGTGCATATAGAGGAAGTTAGAGGTTTCTCCTATTGATGATAAAATGAAAAAGCGATTGAGGATACCTTAGGCATGTCCCATATAGGGCATGGTTCAAAGTCGCGGTCTCGACCGCCGACTCGGATGGCACCGTTCCACATCGGTCGCGGGGTCGCGGCCCGGACTCGGGCGAAACGCTACATAGAGGGCTCAAAAAATGCTGAAAAATCACAACAAAATTTAAAAAATGTAGATATCAAAATTGACGTATAACTTGTCCAAAACATATCACCTAGCACACTAAACATGAAGATAATGCATAAATACATGCGTTGTAGTATTAAAATATCAAAATAAATGCATAATTTAGTAAATTATATAAAATTAATTAAATTTAAATTAACTTCTCTTTTTACAAAAGTAAAGATTAGCTTTACCTTTCTAGTAAAATTTAAATTATATGAAATTAATAATATGAAATTTTGTCTTGACTCGGCCTCGACTCGGGTGACTCGGCTGAGTCGACCCCGAGTCAAGTAAATCAATGCAAAATGTTGACTCGTGGAACGGTCTCGGAACGGGAAAGGCCGTTCCGGTTCCCACTCGCCCAGTCGAAACCGAAACGACCGAGTTTTTGAACCATGATGTAGGGTAATTAGAAAAAATGATAGGATCATAATTAATAGGGTAATAATGACTAGATGAAGGCCTAAAAGAACTTGGATTGAGGCAATTTAAGATGGATATGTTAATGCATCATGTAACTGATGGGATTACCTTTAATATAGCTCAATGGAAGAAAGGAATTCATGTAGCCAGTCCCACAAGAATTTGGATCATGCCTCTGTTGTCATTGTTTCATTGATTCATTGATTTTACACTTCAAAAGCTAAATCTACCAGAATTCTAACCCTCACTGTAATGTCATTAATTCAATGGTAGTGATCGTCATGTGAAACTTCATTTTCATTACCATAAATCGTTTGTGCCCGCGTCACTTCATTCTTATTCTTCCCAGAAGAATATTGCGTGTTTATTCTCTTTGCCTCTTAGCTTTTTTTTTTTAACTGTGAGAAAATTGAAGAGCCACATGCATCTGCCAAAAGGTTGTTGAAATTGATATTTGAAAATTGTTGCAGATCCACATTGTTGATCATCATTCCAAATTATCAGATTTGAGAGAAAAGAGATGTCTTAGTCTTAGTTTATTATATATAAAGACTAAACAGGTATGGGTTTGCAAGATATAAATACCCAATATCTAATAAGCTAAACTCAAATAGTCTAAAACTCCTCCTCAAGCTAGAGTATATATAGCAATCATGCACACCTTGTACATAAATAAGAGAAACTCAAGGAGTAACGATTTAGTAAACATATTTGCGATCTCCTCAGAAGAGAGAGTGATGGAGTAGAAATCAACTTCCGAGTGACCGTATCACGAATAAAATGGCAGTCCACCTCCATGTGCTTAGTTTTCTTGTGGAAGACAAGATTGCATGCTATGTAAATAATAGCCTGGTTATCACAATACATAGGCATTGGAGCATTCTTACTAAATCCAAGTTCCCATAACAAAGTATTCAACCACATTAGGGTTGTTCATGAGTCGGGCTTAAACCCGAACCCGCCCGAACTTTCGTGTGTTTATACTAGTCTATAATCCGCCCGAACCCGATTGGACGAGTTTTCATTTTCTTCAAGGCCCGCTTGAATCGAACACGACAAAACTCGAGATCGAACCTGAACCCGCCCTTGTATATATTGACTTGATTTGACACCCGTTTAATTAAATATTTACACTCTTACACATGTTGATATATGTATTTATGCATGTTATGTGTATATGTGCATATGTGTGTGTGTATATATATATATAATAATTCATAACTTTTGCATATATACTATACGAGGTAGACTTGTGTCATTCCGGGAGGATTCGCGACCGAATCCTTCCCACTCAAATACAACCCTCCGATATTCGAATACAAGATCCACTCCGTAGAAATTGATCTATATTATTATTATTTCAAGTATCTATAAATCAAAAATTAAGTGTTTGAATATTTTTTGCCCATTTATCAAGCGGCATAAAATGGACTGCCGAAAGTAGTGAGTTGGTTAGATCTATATCTTTAGACATACAAATTCTTGATCTGGCCATTTGATCATGACCTAAACATTTAAAAACCCCTACAAACCAATTTTTGTTAGGTTTCAAAAGTTTTACATCGTTAAACTAACCAACACACTATTTAGGATGTCCGTTTTTGTCCTACTTGATGCATGAGCAAAAAGTATTCAAAACACTTGATTTTTTGTTTATAGATACTTGAAATAATATAGATCAACTTCAACGGAGTGGATCTTGTATTCGAATATCAGATGTTAGTATCTGAGTGGGAAGGATTCGGGCTGAAATTCTTCCGAAATGACACAAGTGTATCTCTATACATCTATATATATGTATGTTTAACTGTAACTTTACATAGTAAATTGTTAGTTTAACTCGTTAAAACCCACCCAAACCACCCCAACCTGAAACCGACCCGAAACCCGATGGGCGGGTACCAAAAAACTCAAAAAACCCGCCCAAACTCGTTGAGCGTGATTTCATTTTTTTCAAACCCACCCAGTCTGACCTGTGACACCCCTAGCCACATCATCCCACACGCTCTATGAGCAATCCATTTATACTCTTTGTTGACACTAGAACGAGATACAACATTCTGTTTCTTACTCCTCAAAGTAACTAGATTGTCTCCAATATAAGTGCAATAGTCATAGGTAGATTTTTTTCTCTCTCTCTCTCTTATCTCTTGCATAATTAGACTATGAAAAGGCTTCAATCAGTGAATGTACATGCTTCTTATACAACATGCCTGTACAAGGAGATCCTTTGATGTATGCCAGGATCCTCAAGATGGCCTTTCAATGAACTTTCTAGGCTTGTGCATAAACTGACTCATGAATCCAACAATATAGATAATATCTGGTCTTGTAACCATGAGATAGATAGGTTTACCTATTAGTTTCTTGTACTAATAGACATCTTGAAAGAAGGGTCCAGACTCATTCCACAAATCAACATTAACATCCATAGGAGTCCACACTGACTTGGAGCTAAGTAGTCGATTCTCCTATAGTAAATTCAAAATATTCTTCCGTTGGAAAAGAACTACTCCATGTTTACTTTGAGCAATTCAATCTCAAGAAAGTATCGAGGCCTCCCCATCTCTTTGGTCACAAACTGTGCCTTAATATATTCTTTGGCCTTCTCAATGCCATCAACATCACTCCTAATTAGCAGAATATCATCAACAAAAACATCAAGAATCACAGTGCTATTTGAGTACGCCGAATGAATACAGAATGATCATGGTATATCTTCTGCAAACTATCTTTAATATGACTGGACTTATCAAACTAGGCTTGCGGGTTTTGATTAAGACCATATATCACCTTCTTTAGCTTGCACACCATGTTCTCCCCCTGAGCAACATACCAAGAAGGTTTCTCCATAGAGACCTTAAGGTCACTATACATGAAGGCATTTTTCACATCCATCTAAAACATCAGCCATTGTTGGTTGATGACAAGAGAGAACAGAACAAACACGAATGAAATTGAGGCGAACAACAAGAGAGATCTCTGTATAGTCCACCATATTAGTTTGAGTAAAACCTCTACCAATGAGATGGGCCTTGTATCTGTCCACTATGGCGTCTGGATGATACTTGACGGTAAACATCCAACGACAACTAACAACAAGAGTCCAGGAGAGGTAGGCACAAGATCCCAAGTTTGACGTGAGATGATGGCATCCATCTCATCTATGGTCTGCTTCCATTTCGGGTATATTAATGCTTCTTGATAAGATTTGGGTATAGAAACAGAGGACACATACAAAGCAAACTGACGAGATAATATAAGACACTCATAAGAAATAAAATTGAAAATAGGATGCATAGTATTAGACTGTTTACCATTTTGCAGTGCAGTCGGAATATCTAAGTCTTAAGGGAAATATGATGCATAGTAGTAGAGTATTCCATCTTACCAGTAGGAAGTGGAGGATCAATAGGCAGAGAATTGAAATGAGGAGGATTAGGATCAACTGTAAATACTGGATCAGCTGGGAGTAAAGTAGGTGCCACTATCTTGGAACATCTGGTATACACCTGTAATAGCTTAGGAACAATCTTTCTCTTGATCTCCACAATTAGGCATAGACTGAGGTATGGAATGAGAATCAGTAAGAGTAAAGTATGGAACAAACTCAAGAAGGTCACATCGGTTGAAGTATAAAACTTGCAATGTTTGGATCAAATCATCTATAACCTTTCTTAGTTCGTGAATAGCCAACAAAAACATATTTTATATCTTTAGGTCTGGATATTCACGAACTAAGAAAGGTTCTACTTGCTTTCTTTAAACTTTTCCTGCCATCCAGACCAGGTTAGAAGAGTTTGAAGAAAGCAAGTAGAACCAAACACACGAGGAACATAAGAAAAAGTAGGTTTGTCAGGATAGCAGGAAAAACCAATTTTGTCATGAAGTGTTGATTAAGGCTTCATATTTATCAAGTTACAAGCACAGAGAACATCAATCCAAAAGCATTTAGGAGCATGCATATGAATTAACAAACTGCAAGCCAAATCTAAGAGATGCTTTAGTTTTCTGTCAGCCACTCCATTCTGTTGTGAAGTGTGTGGCCAAGTGGTTTGATGTAATATACCATGAAATGCACAAAAATGAGAAATTTTATTTTGAGTATACTCAAGAGCATTATCAATACGCAAAACACGCATGCTAGTAGAAAATTGGGTTTTTATTTTATTGATAAAATTCTTGATAACATTTGAAACTTGCGTCCTGTCTTTTAACAAATACACCCAAGACATTTGAGAATAATCATCCACAAATACTAGAAAGTACCGAAAATCACTCATAGAAATAACATGACATGGTCCCTAAACATTAGAGTGGACCAAATCAAAAGGAAAACTACTCTTATTATTGACACGTCTAGGATAGGAAGCACGATGATGTTTTTCAAGAAAAGATTCACATTCTAAAGTGGAAATAGAAACTCAATAGGTAGTACTTGACGTATTTTTTACGAGGAAGGATGTTCCAATCTATGATGCCATTGTAACTGAGTTTCAGAAGGAGAATAATGGAGCAATGTTTAAAATAACGATAACATAACGATAACATTTTTCTTCTGTTATATTAATATAGGTTATAACGTAATGCATAACGTAGGTTACTCGATTTAATATTTATTTAATAAAAATAAATATATATACTATATATAACAAATTTTTATAAATAGAAAAATAATTTTAAAAAATCTAAAAAATATCAAAACAATATATAACACATTTAGTAAGTCTCACAACAATTTTTAGCAAGTATCACAATAATTTTCACATTCAGAAGTTATAATTCATAATTTCATCTACACAAATAACAATATGATCCGCATATTTCATGATAATTCAAAATTTTTAGCCATGCTATTCAATCTACACAAAAATTTATAATTCAGTCTACAATAATTTATAATTCAATCATAATTCATAACTGTATAGTCATGCTATTTATTATAATTCATAATTCAATTTACAATATGTTATTTAATTATACCTCCCGTGTCCTTCATAATTCAATTAATATGTTATTTAATTACGATATTTTACCAACAATCTCTCTCTGCTTTCTCTCCCATGCTTTCTGCTCTCTCCCTCTTCCGATTTCTCTCTCCGCCCTCTTCCTCCTCTCCCTCGGGAGAGCAGAGAGATCGAGAGAGAAAGTAGAGAGAGATCGAGGGAGGGAGAGAGCAAAGAGAGGTCGGGGGGAGCAGAGAGAGTGACTGGGGGGAGAGTAAAGAGAGTGATCGGGGGGAGATCGCCGGGGGGGGGGGGGGGAGACTGGAGAGAGGGAGAGGTGAGATAGATCGGGGGAGAGAGAGAACTTACATGTGCTTGGAGACATAGAAGCACCGCTTGGAGTCAACGCCGACGAGAACCACTATGACAGAGAACCACCAGAGCTAGGTCTTGTTCTTCTTTTGCTGTCGATCAGAGAGGTATATCTTCTTTCTTCTTTTTCTTCTTCTCGGCGTTGACGAGAAGATGACTGTGAGCGACGAGCAAGCGAATTTGGGGGGATTCCCCTAGACCGAGAGAATATAGGAGGGTTATAAAAAGTCAACTTGTGCTATAACGTAGGTTATGATGCGTTACATTAATAACGTAACGTAAGTTACGTGCAAAATAATCATAGTTATCAAATATTGCGTTTTTTAGACCTGTTACATAATGATTGGTCAGTGTTACGTTATATAACGAGTTATAACGGGGTTTTTTAAAACACTGTAATAGAGTTTCAGAAGGAGAAATAGCCACTAACACATAGTGGAGTGTACCATTATTAAAGTAATAAAAATCGTTATATTCACGACCCGAACTAATCCTTATCCCAGTTTGCACATCTTGAAACACATAATAGGTAGGGTAAAATATTGCACAACGGCTTTTTTGTTGAGTGAGTTTGTTGATAATAAACTAGCAGGAAATTGTGGAACAATCATGATATCATCTAATGATAAGGAAGGGATAAGATTGAACAGTTCTTTTTTTTTTTCACTAATAGTGAAAGAGGTATCATCAACAACACTAAACAAGAGGAATTTATCAATGAAAGAGAGTGAAACTTGTTTTTGATGCATGTCATATGAGTGAAGGCTCCTAAATCTATTACCCAAAGCTTATCAGAAAAAGCAGTAAATGCGCTCGTCCCTAAAGCAGAGCCATGCATGGTGCTATTAGCTGGTTGTGACACTGGGGCAGTTTGAAGCTTTATAAAACAATCATAGTCTATTTGGGAGATCTGCATAATGGAAGCAGTAGTAGGGGAGCTAGCAGCTGAAGTACTAGTAAATTCAGCAATTTGGAAACACTTAGGTTTACTAAATTTGTCCCAGCACTTGTCAGGTGAATGGTTGTTCCTGTCATGGTGAACACAATGTCGTGGACCCTTATCTCTACGGCTACACTCCCCCCGAATCACTACCATGTTCGTCACCTTTGTTTCGGCCTTTAGCAACCATAGCCAGGATCTCAACACCAGATTGAGGGTCAAACTCCCAAAGACATGTCAAATTTGAGACAATGTCGTAAAGAGAGAAGGAATGGTGTCACCACCAAGAATCTGTCCTCGAACTTGATTGCCTAGGGAAGCATCATGGCCTAAGAGAAACTTGATAACTGCTAGCTCATCACGGTATTGCTAAAGCACCTTCAAATCCAACACCAGTGGTTGATAGACATCCAACTCATTGAGAATCCCTTTCAGCTAAAGTAGTAATGAGATAGAGAGCGACCATCCTGTCGCAGTGAGAATAATTTCTCATACAAGTCAACAACATGAGATTTTGCTCGCTGAAGTACATCTCTTTCAAAGTATCCCATATCTCCTTTACCATTTTCAGAAATATGACACTTGCACTAATCTTCTCATCCATACTATTAATCAGCTATGTCATTACACTGCCTTCACTGGCCACCCAATCAACATAGGTAGTAGTACTTTTTGCTTGAGGATCGTAAGATGCTTCAACTTTTTCTGCGAACCGAGGAAGATGCGAAAAGGACTGAGCCCAGAGAAGGTAGTTGGTGCCGTTGAGTTTCATGGTAGTAGGAGAAAGCTGCTTCGAAACAACGGAATCGAAGGTGTGCTTGGTATATTCTGAAGACATAGTAGCTAATAGTCAGGTAAATGAGAGGTAGTTAGGTAGAGATGACACAAATAGGTAGACAACCAGTAGCAGTCACAGAAAACATCAACGATCCACCGTTGCTGACATTCAAATAGAGCAACAGAGAGCAGAGGAGATCAGATACGGGTAATAGATGGCCTCAGCGAAGTCTGCAGAGGCATTAAGAGGCCATCAACAAGCACATTGAGCACGAAGAAGGGAAGCACATGCTTGGCGAGGTCAAAGGGGAAGTCTTGTGGCCTAGGCGAGGTCAAGGAGGGATAGTAGGAAGGTCGGCGAGGTCATAGATGAATAGCAGAGGTCCTAGGCAAGGTCACAAATGAGTAACAGAGCCTCGACGAGGTTAGGACAAGGTTCATCAAGATCATAGGAAACAACAAGAAGTCACAACAAGGTCAGGCAAAGCAACAAGAGGCCACAATGAAGTCAAGCGAAGGAGCAGGAGGCCTCAGTGATTGTCGGCAAGGGCATAGCGTGGTTGTCGACGATCGGTGAGTGCAAGAGGTGTTCGGGTGAAGGCGAAGGCAGGGGAAGGTGTGGGTTGGGGCTCGGGTGAAGGCGAAGGTAGGAATGGGTTAGGGTTTGTGCTTTGATACTATAGGGCGTGTTTGGTTGCAACTTGCAAGGAAGTGGGCGGAAGTAAAGAAGTGGGGCAGTATAATTGCTTATTTCCCTATCTATCCAAACAAAGGAAAAATGAGAAAACCCCGTTTCCTTTTCTCTTTTCCCTTTTACACAATTACTTCCTCACTTCCAGAGTGCTACAGTTAAATTTGTGGTCATGTAAATCTCATTTGTAATAAATTGTAGTTCAAAACAGTTAATTTTGTAGTCATGTAAATCTCACTTGCATTCTAATTACAATCTAATTTTTATTTTAATATTATTTTGCGGTCAACTTTGTTGTCAACTTTTTCATTTTCACTTTTACATTATCATCCAAACACCGGAAAAGACATAACATTTTTCAAACCATATTTCCAAACAACATCCAAACACAGGAAAACTCACTAACCAATTCCAAGTTCCAAAGGAAACTATTACTACTTCTTCGCTTCCTCACTTCCTCACTTTCATCCCTAACCAAACAGCCCCTATATCAGATTTGAGAGCGAAGAGATATGAGATAGTTGTTGATATCTCAGTCTTAGTTTATTAATATATAAAAACTAAACAGGTATGGTTTACAAGATAAGTAAATACCCAATACCCAATAATCTAAACCCAAATAGTCTAACACAAATAACTAATGTTCCACAATTTGGAATGCATGATCTAGATCGCTGATTGCGGATTGTTCATTTTCTAGTTACTTAGCAAATTGGCACATCTTGAGAAACTTCATGTCAGTTTTGATTTCTCTTGGGGCAAATAATGACCCAAAGTTTGCTATATGGGGTGGGGGGAGTTCCCCATGAATAAAATAAAGAACAAAGAAGCGTAGATTTATAGGAATTAGTGATATATTCTGACTGTGTTATATGAAAAGACAGAATGGAGGTTTCATATATGGTCACAATTGGAGTCAGAGCTTGACATATCTAATACTTTTTGAGATGATATATAAGCACTCTACTTGTTAATGGAGGGTCCTTTTTGTAGGCCACGACTTCTCTCTCATTCGTTTCATTGGATCCATTCTTGATAAGGTTCAGTATTTCTTGCTCACTAGATGAGCTTAGCCCACGCTGTATGACACTTCCTTCTCTCGTAGGAGGTTGTGGGTTCAAATCTTCTATTGCTATGGGAAGGGGGTTTTTGAATTAAAAAGCAGGGGCGCACTATTGTAGGTTTATTGTTGCTAGGTTTGTGGAGTCTCATGATGATCCATGTGCACAATAGGAGGCCCAACTAGATTTCTAAGGCCATAATTCTCCCCTTAAGGGAATTCCCTTCTCCCTTTACTGAAGCTTCTTCGCCCAATATGGAGCCATCTACATTGTTTTGGTGTCTTCCTTTCTATTCTCTCTTCACCAAAAAAAAAAGTTTTTCTTGCTCAGTATTAGGATTTTCTCAAAGGAGAAAAGGTCTTTCTTGCTCAGATTTAGGATTTTTTGATAAGTATTTGGGGTAATGAAGTAAAATGAGTTACAATTGGAAATATATTATTGAACTTTTGAGAGAAAAAATCTTTAACTGATAAGTAGTAAGTTAAAATAAATGATAATAAGCATAAAGATGGCACTCATCTCATTTTGAATTTAATGATAATGAATCAACTAGCATGCTCTACCACTTAATTTCTTAACCCACAATCATTCTCAAACTCTTCCCATCAAAATGATGGCTGACTATGCGGCAAGATTCAAAATTGAGATGGCTCCATAAAAGAACTGAGTAATTTTATTCAAACTGCTTTTGACCTGGTATGAGCTCTCTGTTTGTTGACCAATTTATGGTAAAGGGAACAATAAATTAGAGAGTTCTTGTGATGAAACTTGAAAGGCCAGTTGGCTGTTAGGTAGGCAGTAGGCTACCTTTTTGCTCATGCAATAAATGAGCAGCTATCCATGGTTAAGTAACAGACGTAAAAATCTAAAACTTCTTACTACTATGCACCCCTTTTCTTTCCATTTTGACCTATAAAATGTTTTTTTTGTTCTTGAATATGCTGTGAATTCACAGCATCTTATATACTATAAATTGATGTATATTCATGTGTGTGTTGAAGTGCATTCAAAGCTTCGTACAAAATTCAGAACAAAAGGTCTAAAGATGACAGAATGTTGATATGCTGAATAAGTAATTATTAACGATACTTGTTAAATACTTCAATCACAAGCACACCTTCAATTATTTGAGTTCATTTTTCTTCTCAGTTGGATAACTTGCAAATGTTTATCTCAGAAATCTGTTCTTTAAAAGATACATGACACTGAAATAGGCTAAAATGGAGAAAGATCAAGTGTTTTCTTTAAAAATTCCATTTTTCAACTTGTAGAGGCTATAGAATAAAACTGACTCTATCACTACATTAACATCTGGAGCTTGTGAATACAATTATTGAAGTACTGAATTACACTGGAAAAATCAATTATGGGATGGCCTTGATCTGCTCTCCAATTGGCCCCAAGAGTAAATACAGACCAGTAAAATTCATCAACCTGTGTATTTTGATTGCTTTCTTTCTTTTTGATCTGAGCCATTTGGTATTGTAACCAATTTAGTAGTGTAGAATTTGAGATTTATATTAGAAGTTGGATGACAATCACCAGAGATTTGCTCGTCAGGAGAACCTCAGGTGGTCAATGAGAATTTGATCATGTTGGAATGCCACTGTTGTCTGACTGGCGCCTGTCACCCTGTGGCATGCTTCTCCTGCACGGTTACAAGTTGTATTTTGTCTGACATGTGTTATATGTTATTCCAAGTATGCTGAAAGCTTACCCAGTAAGGACAATTAAGACGAGGTTGTAAATCAATCAGTAATTGAACCTTATTTGCAAATAGCTTGTTGTGATTAAACTAGTTCTTTATAGTTGAGAGCTTTTATGTGGCTATTCCGTATTTTATGTACCGTCTGTTATCATTACCAAGAAAGTAAACATGGTTTTTCTTTGTTGCGGCAATGTGAAATAGAAACTATTTTGATGATCCGTAGCCCTGGTCTCGATTTATATGCTGTACCTCTATACTATTGGCTAATGAACGCTTCAAAGTGTGAACAAATCTCTTCTTTGTAGTTTTTTTGGGTGGAACAGGCTATTTGCATGTTGACAATAGAAGGATTATATTTTCTTTTTCTTGGAGATTTGCATTATATGCTCAAGGCACTTTTGTTGGGTAGTGGTTTTTTTTCTGTTGTACGTGTGTGTGTGTGTGGTGGGGGGGGCATTATACTGATTTCATACCTTATCAGCAATGACTTGGTATTGTGATGTTCATTTTGGATATGGAAAATTTTTCCTCCTGTAGAGATATTTTGGAAATCCTTGGAGAAAGATGTGAACCAGATGAGTCGGTCATTATACTGAATATACAGTTATTGGTGTGAACCCCCCACCCCACAAAAAGATAAAAAGAAAAAAGAAAAAAAGAAAAGCCGAAACTAATGCTATTGCTTCCTTATAGACATGCAATATAGTTGCTGCTTTTCTGATACTATTCTACCATTAACAGGCTGTGCCTGAGAAGATCATGAAATTATATCCAGTTTGATAGTGATAGTATAGGACACCTCTCTTCTGATACATTACTGTTATGACTTTTTCGCAATCCACAAGGTCATTGTTCTTTAAAGGGAAAATATGTCTACATCTATATAGATGACCTGTCAAAATTAAATTTTTCTTAATAGCAGAACAACACATGCATTTTATTAATTTGACATTGACTTAAAAACGTGTCCCATAAGGGAACACATGATTTCCCGCACCCCCTTTTGCTGTGATTCAGATTTATAATCTGCATTTTGTAGATTAGTCTTCACCTTTTATCAAGCATCAAGCATCCTGTCTATAATCCTAACTTAGCTCACTGTAGAGGGTTGATCGTGGCAGATTGGTAAATTCTTGTGGAGCTTTCTTGACTTCAGTCATGCTCCACACTCAACCCCCTTTTGATGGGAGAATGCTTAGACGATGATGATATCAAAACGAAACTACCTGCAACCATGGATATTGGAATTTGGTATTGTATTTGAAGCTTAAAAAACAGACTTGCTCAACAATGTGAAAATTATAGGCAATGAATGGCATGCTTCAATATTAAAACATCTGTTGTTTTTATCCATGGTGCGGTTTCTACACAAAAATCACCTCCCCCCCCACCCCTCCACCCCAACCAAAAAAAGAAAACCCCACCACCACCACCCACTCACCCACACCCACCCACCCAAAAAGGAACACACACAAAAGAAGATGTATTTACCCAAAATTTACGATAGCGGCCTTTTTATCCATATGTGAGAAGGCCTCTAGCACAAACAGACTGGAAGGGCACACTGTGGGTGAATATGAATGCTCTAAATTGTTAATGATGAACTTTGCGGGTTAGCAATGTATATCAAGCGAAATTCGCATGATACAAGATAACAGAAATATTTCCCGCATAAATCCAGTCAGTATAGTAAATATCTAATACACAGTATGATACATTCCATCTGCGTTTTCCATCAAAACTTGGTCAGCTACAGCGTGAAAATTTTTATGACCATGCGCGCGCTTGATATCTACCACTGGTGCCAAATTCCTGCAATGGAACTATATCAAAAAGTGTCCTTTCAATAAATACAGTGCAAGTTGTTAGGTGGACCTACCTACTTGGTCGCATATTTAGGCTGGTGCAACCTGTGGGCAACTCTCAAAATCCTTTTCGACTAATAATCTTAGTTAATGGGGAAGTTGATAAGCCTTTCTATAGGGAATTATTTTTACTCCTAAGGCACAATATAAACCAAAGAGCCAGATTTGAAACCTTCGACTTAAGGATATGTTTTGTATATATAATTATTCAAATTAGTATTTCAGTTGTTTGAGTTGCTAAATCAAAGGAAATCTTCAGCTGTATATTCGTGTCATTTTACATGTTTGGTTTTTGCAGTTTATGGACGTATTCATATTATGATATTTAATTTTTAAGTTTGACAGTCTTGTTGCATGTTCTCAAAGATTTTGCTTCTGATATTTTCTTTATTTGATCAATTATTGTCGAAGACTTCGCCACTTCTTATAACTTATGTAATTTTTTTTATTCTGTTTTGGATGTATTATTTTTCCTTTTAGTTGGTCATGTGGAGCCATGCATTAGCATTCTGATTATAAATTTTTCTCTGAATTGTGTAAGACAGTACACAGGCTGGCTCCCATCCTATAACATCTATTGCATGGCTCTCGACGCTTCGGTTGCTCATCACGGTATCGAAGGATGGTACACTTCAAGTGTGGAAGACACGTGTTATGACCAATCCGAATAGACAGCCTATGCAAGCAAACTTTTTTGAGCACGCAGGTCATCTATCTCTTTTTTATAGCTTAAGAAAATATTATTTCTGTTGGAATATAAATATATTACCCTTAATCATCATCTTAACTTCGGAGTTTTAGTGCACTGGCAAGGTCTTTAATATGGTATGCTATCAGAGCAACCCAAGTTCAATTCACATCAAGCGCGTATTTAAAAAAAAGCAGATTTAAAAACAAGAATACCACTGTGCAAGAGCTCAGGTTTTCCGCACACAAAATGAGCGCTTGACTTTTGGGGGTGTGTTATTCCCCTAAACCCTCACCTTAATTTCAGAGTTTGGTGCAGTGGTAGGGTTTTTAATAATTTCTATGGTAAAACTAGAACACTCCGTCACAAGTTGCCCCAGTTGCTGATATGATGGGGAGCCTACTGCTATGTAACCATATATGGTAATATGCAACGAGGACTTACAAAGGTTTCCATTAGGGGAGGTGTTCACCTTTGTGTTGAAAGAGTTTACTAGGATACTACAGCAAGACCTAGGATAACACAAAGCAAGTCTGAAATAAAAGATTTGAAAAGATACTGTAATCATACCCTGGCAACCTTTAGGAATGAGTACAACAACAACAGCAATTACAACAATAACCATCAACACCGGAAAGCCTTTAGTAAAAATTTTAGGACTTTAAGATGAATGATTGGGGATTAATTCGTTAATCAGATGGTAAATAGGTGGGACAAGGTTTGATGGTTCTTGTTCTGGTATGATGCCTCTGCCCTAACTCAGATGGCTTCCCATTACCTTCTGTGTGCACATGTCTTTAGCTTATGTTACCAAGCCATTTGGCGCTTTACAAGCGCCTTTTCTCAATTTGTTCCATACATGCCTTGATATTTGTATGGCCTTAAGAAACATCTCTCAAGGGCTGTGATTAGTAGCCATGGATACCGGTGTTGTGCTGTGTCACAAACTTGGGGCGTGGGACATGGTAATTCTGCAAATCCTAGACACCAGGACATGGTTATATATGTGTTTTTTCTGCATAGATGTATATTTAAGCCATAAATGCATGTAGTTGGTTGCTATTCACATATGAAAGAACCTGAAACAGTAAAATAATCTTTAAACTATTTGCTTTATGAAGAGGAGGTGTAACATACTTTATCTGATACATATTTTTGAGGTGAATTAAAATTTACACTTAAAATGATCTACGAGGATGGCTGCACAGGTGGTGTCTGTTGGTATCGGGCATGACAATACTTGGTTGGGCGAAGTGTCCTACGTACTGAAGGGTTGTCTACCCTTATCACATTTATTTCTTTCTGTATAGAGAAAGATAACACTGGTCTTAGATTATTTTGATAGAATAAAAATCATATACTACGTTAACTACACATTGAGCTTTGTATTCATTTCAGGTCTTTATTTTTATAGTTCAGCCGTAGTAGTAATTAATATTATCTTCAGATTTGCAATTTACATTTTACAATTATCCTGAATTGTAGCACTTTCTACACTAGATTCTAACAATTGGTTCGTCTACCATAATCTTTGCGGGTGCACCAAGATTGATCACTCATTCGTCTTGTCAAAGTTGCTTTGTGCACTTGCAGTTGCTTTTTCAATTATGTTGATCATCTAAATGCACATTTTACCCTTATATTTTAACATCCTCCAACCTTTGCAGCAATTGAAACCATTGAAATAACCCGAATTTTATCGCTTCAAGATGGGGAAGCTGTCTATCCCCTACCACGGATTAAAAGTCTGGTGCTTCATCCAAAACTGAATCTAGCAGCGTTACTATTTGCAGTTAAGTATATACATCACCAGAAAGCATGTTCGAGTTATAATATGTTGGGTTGTCATATGAAGATTTGCCATCAATTTGAAACAGGATATGACAAGTGGTGATAATTTTAAAAATAGGGCAGCATACACAAGAGAAGGAAGGAAACAACTTTTTGCAGTTCTCCAAAGTGCAAGGGGATCATCTGGTGAAGTTCTGGCCATTTTATGTGAACACTGTCATTTTTCTTGCATGCTTCTGCAGAACTGATTTTAAGAGATCTTAAAAGTAACAAAAAGCTGATTTTAAGATTTTTATCACAATTTAACTTTATATCGGTTTACAATATCTGTGGTTGATGATTAAATTTCTGGAAATCCAATTGATAGTTTTGGCATAGAGTAACTTCATCATTCATTGGCTACAAAATTTGGATAAATGCATAGCTTGTTTCTCAATTGTTTTTAAAAGATTATATTTTGGAGTAAAATGATGCCTTTGGGGATTCTAGTGTTAATTTACAATGTTATTTTGGCTCAAAAGGATTAATTGTAAGCTATCCAACAAGCTATTTGCATGACATGTCATTTTTAGATTCTTCAATACATCTTGTGCAAAATGATGGATGATGCTAATTGGTATGCCTTCAATTACTTTTTCTTTGATGTAAATTGAAGTAAACACAAACATCTTTAGCAAGATTTGACCTAGCTTTCTGGGAATAAACTTAACTCCCTTTACTGTTTATTTCTTTATACTTTCTGGTGGTAAGTTTTTCTAATGTTGTTGCACAATTTATTATATTTCCCTAGGTCTTTATTCCTCATGGACAATCACATATATGATCATTTCTCTGTTCTAAGGCATCCTCCTTGGTCCTAATAGTTTGGTCAACATTTCATCTCTTTATCCCCTTATGCTGATTGTTCACTTCCTTCATTGCAGTTGTTCATTTACGTCACCCTTTTTGTTCTTCTAGCAATAATCAGTTTGTTTGTTGGGTTCCATCATTGCCTAGCGTTCTGATCAGTGCAACATTCATTTATTAGGTTTACATGCCTTACTAAAGGAAATCATCTTCTTCATCAGACTCGTTGGAATCTGAGACGCGTCGTTATTACTTCCTGTTTTTTTTTGTGACAATAATTCATAGTGATTATGATTACATAGACTTATCCCTTGGTTAATAGTTCATGTTGGTTTTGTGGTTTCACATATGACTTTGATTTGGTTTGATCCGTTCTAAAAACAAATTTGGGCCTAAGAGTATGAATCCATAATGTAGTTCAGGCTGTCAAATGCTTTTGGTAAAACTCCTGGCCTAGCTTAATTTAGCAAGGCCTTCAGAAATTCTGTCGATCAATGTCTGATTGTTACAGATAACTATTATCATTTTTGATCTCAGATTATCTGCAATAAAGTTTGTTATTTCACTTTTCTTGCTGTTCATCTAGACACTTTTGTCTATGGAACTTGGAGGATTGTTGCTTTGATTGTATGGGCTAACTGCATGATCAGAGAAAGGTAGGTTTGTTGAGGTCAAATGAGGAAGAATCTTTTGAGATGGTCTGGACGTGTGCAGCAAAGACTGGCCTGTGTGTCACTTAGGAGAGTAATAGGACCATAGCTGGCATGGCTCGGACTAGGGGTAGACCAAAACAAATGGCTTGGGCAGTAAAAAGGATACTGTAGTTGCTAATTAACAGGGAGGGTCCTTAAGAGAGCTGAAGTTCTTAACAATGTAAGATTTCTGTTTTATGTGTTGTTATGTTTCTGTTATAATTTTGGGAAATATGTGTTTAGCCCCCTGGGAATCTTTTCTCGTGTGTGCCAACCCGTCTTTTTCCTGTGCCAAAAACCCCCTCATACACATTTTTTGTGTGTCCCACCCCTTATTCATGTATTTGAGTGAGCTGGTGTATTTGAGTCGGACAAATTTTCCATTGTGATCTCTCACTCTCATCCTCTTTTTTTTTTTTAACTTATTCTTCATCCTAAAAATCCAAGAAATCCATTTTCCTCTCCTCCATATCTTTGCTCAAAAGAAATCCAAAAAACTTTCTAAATTCATCATCTCTTAGGTATGAGAAGTTAAACCCAAAAACTCACCTTCTCCTTTTCTTTTCTCCATCTTTCAACTCAAGGAACTCCAAACGTCAGAAAGAAAAAACTCATCTTTTTCTTCTTATACATTCTTCATCTAACAGATGAGATATACATTCTTCATCTAACAGATGAGAAGCTAAGCTCAAAAAACCCATTTTCTCTATCTCTTCCCTCCATATCCCAACTCAAGCAACTCCAATGACTAAAAAGACTCATCTTTTTCTTCTACATTTTTTTCATCTCTCGGATCTAGAAGCTAAATCCAAAGAGATAGCTCTCTCTCTCTCTCTCTCTCTCTCTCTCTCTCTCTCTCTCTCTCTCTCTCTCAATCTCTCAACTCAAAAGGTGTCTTGCAAAGAACAACAATGGGTTCTTAGTACTTAGATTACAATTTCTCCATTGAGCTTATAAAAGGAGTCTTTTTTTGCAAAGGAAATCTCAATTTCTTCATTGAGCATATATTTGATGAAAGATTGAAGTTTTCTTTTTGAAAAAAGCATATTTTTATAACACTTAAGTTTTGAAAGGTTTCATTAAATGGGTTCTCTTTAAAGAAAGAAAGAAAGATGAGAAGTCTCGCTTCTGTATACTATAAACTATCTATTTTCTTGTACAATTGTCTACTTTTTACGTAAACTATCTTTCTTTCGTTGTCAATTATCTACCTTTTGTTGTTAACATTTTTTAAATCATAATTTTACATTGTTGAATCTTATTTCTAAAATGTTTTATTTCAACTTTGGAAGCTTTTTACCTTTGTTTTAAATTGTACAATTTTATCTTTAAAATACTTATACTTTACATATAAAATATCTAGCTTTATTAAATTGTCCAATCTTATCGTTAAAATATCTACATTTACATGTAAGCTATTTGTTTCTATTTTTAGAATATCTACATTTATAATGTCTATCTTTATAGTGCCTACATTAACATATAAATCATCTGCTTTTATTTTAAATTAATCAATATTTATTTCTATATCTATATTTATATGTAAAATATCTGTATTTATTTTAAGTTGTCAACCTTTCAGTTTGTTATATCTACCTTTCAGATGACTATCTGTCTTTTAGTTTAGTGTATCTACTTTTTAGATTATTCTATCTGCCTTTCTTCTGAAAATGTCTACTTTTTAGTTCAATATGTGAACCTTTCATATGAAGCTATCTGCCTTTTAGTTTAATCTATCCTTTGAGATCAGTATATCTGCCTTTCTCCTGGAATTGTTTACCTTTTTAGTTCCATATGCCTACTTTTATTAAAACTGTTGACTTTTTATTTCATTATGTCTACCTTTCGTATAAAACTATCCACCACTATATATCTAGCTTTCATATAAAACTGTGTACCTTTGCTTGATGCAACCTCACATTTAAACCTGTCATTGTTATACAAGTTCTCTACTTTTTAGTTCAATATATGTATCTTTCATAAAATTTTACCTTATAGTTCAATATATTTGTTGTTTTTAAATTAGTATGAATACTTATTAGAAACCCTATTGCAATAAAAGAATTCAAAAAAGTAAATCTATAAGAAAAAATAGCATAAGAGAGGAAAAAATTGCCTACTATAAATGTGTTTACAAGGGAAAAAAAAAAAGTTTTGACACTACATGCTCCATCTAAAGAACAAGCATTTCTCAATATATTCCCTCATATATTTAAATAGAAAATCTCCTATTTTAACTTTGCTAGTTAAATATTATTCAAAAATAGGTAGGCAAATTGTGATGCATTTACAAGAAAAAAGTAGAAACTTTCTCCTAAAATAAGCATATTAAAGATCTAACATGAGGAATACTACCATTAAATGCTATTGCAGCCTCAAATCTCACAAATCTTACATTTCTAAGGTTGTATTTAAAGAAATCATACAAGACAGTGAAGGTGGATAACCCGATACTACAGGTGGACACTTTCTCAGCTTGCACCTTTTCCGGCACATTAGGCGCATTTAATGTGCCTCACAAGTTTCCTCTTGCGTTAGCAGGTTCTGACCCACTTCACAGGGGCAATACATCATACAGGTCCCCGTATTGCTTTGTTTTTTTGTGGGGACAAGAGGCTAATCACATGTTGAACTTGATCAATGGGGTTTTTGGCACGGGAAAAAAACAGGGCGCGGGACACATGGGAAAAAATTCCCAGGGGGTTAAACCCATTTTCCCCTATAATTATTTGAGGCTGCAAGAGCATCCACCACGATTTCCAATGATATTCTTCCTGCGTATACCACAATTTGCAGTGTGAGCAGTTCGAGGAAAATTCTAGTAACACTGTGGGAGCATGCCTGAATGTTTGAAGTTTGGGACAACCAAAGGTAGTTGTTTCCATTGCCAAAGTACATGGTGGGCATCCAGCCGATCCTAATGGATGGTTGTCATTTGTGACTAGTCACCATGACCTACATGCCAAAAACTAAAAAAAGGAAAAAAAAAACTAAGAATTCTGTGTTGGAAACTCTTAATGCATTAGCTGCTCAAAGTTTTTCTACTGTTCCAAAGCCAGACCTTTGCAACACCTTGATTTATGGGTCATAAGTTCCTGAATGTCTGAAATTTTTATCCCAAAGTTCTTTGATTTGTGTACATCGTGATCAAATGTGCCGATCCACTGGGATGACCAATTGTGCACTTAACAGCAAGTGGCACCAACTACCTCGTTGGTGCCCTGAGAAAAATCTGCTGGTGTCACCATATGTATTTACTGGAGCCGATTGGAGTTGTCATCATATAATCATGCTCTGAAAGGAATGTGCATTTGGGGTGCACTTCCAGCATGCCTTGTGCATCTCCGTTGATCCCTTGTAGTCTTGCACTTTGATGACCCCTGCATTGAAATTATCTCCTCTACCGCTTGCCTTCACATGCGCACATGCTCGCACACTTGTTTCTGTAATGTTTGGTGAATAGTTTCCTTCCTTTCCTTTTCTATTTTCCTGCTTTCTTTCTCTCTCTCTTTTTCTTCTTTTTCGGGAAGGGGATCAATAGTTAATACTGCTCCCGACGGTACAATTTTATTTTATGAGTATCCTTTTCTCATATACTGATTTTGTAATGTCATTGTTGTGTTGTAGCTGCGGTCTTGAAGGAGAAGCTTTCGGCTTTAGGTTCATCAGGAATCTTGGCAGACCATCAACTGCAGACACAGTTGCAAGAACATCAATTAAAGGGGTATTTTAGTCTCTAGTTGTTATGCTTTTTTTTTTGTTAGATATAATTAGATATATGATTAAGAGTTCTAAATGTATTATAGTCTTATAGATTCTTGGTAACTCACAAGTCATAATTTAAGTGAGATTTGCTCTTGTATGTGGTCTATATGAAGAGGCATTTGCTCATGATGCTATGTAGTTATATTTGTAATTCTCTTGAGTATCAATAAAGATTTACGTCTTTGTAGTTTAACATGGTATCAGGATTATGATACATGATTAGCTCTCATCTCCTTTTCCTTTCTCCGAAAACTTTCTCGCTCCCTAATCTCTCTTCTAATTGCTATAATCTATAATCTACTTCTTTGAATCTTGAGATTGCAGCTTTCTTGAAAAATTGGTATAGTACTGCAGACAGTACCTCCTTACCTTTTTCTTCTTCCTCTGTGCTTCTTTAGTATCCTCTTATCTTCTCTTCTGTCTCTCAAAACCCAACACTGAATTACATGATATCCTATTTTTTTGTCTTCTCTTTCATCAAGTACTCTTCATCATTACTCATCAGTCTGGGAATCTAGTGATCAAACAATTGGAATGTGGAGGTCATATATCAATGTAATAAAGTCGGGTTTTGTTTATATAAGTGTTGATTCCTACATTTTTTAGGCATCTAGACGCATCGATATGTTCTATTTGGTCTAATTGTAATTGACTTATGGTAGTTTTGTACTGAGTTTGGAGATCTTTAAAACTTCTTGTATTGTGTTTGAGGATCTTTATAACCTCATTTTGTATTGAGTTTAAGAATCTCTAAAATTCTAACCTTATCCAAAGAAATAACTATTTGACTTTCTATGTAGTCTTCGTATAAATGTTCAATTCAGTTTTTGATTCAACTCAAATTCAACTTAGCTTGGTTTGCAACTTTGGTATTGACTTTAACGATTCAATATTTGGTATCAACGCCATCAATTTAATATTTATTTTCAACACTCTAGCATGTTTAATATTTATCTTTTAGTTTTTTGTTAGACAAACTCTCAATGTGATACTATCATGTGTTTGAAGGGGATGATAAATTTAATAAGTTTGATTATAAAGTCTTAATAGTATTTAGAGTCTTAAAATTTCTAATAATATTACAAGTCATAGTTTTTGTATTTAGTCTTGTATATGGTCTATATAATGAGAGATTTGCTTATGATTTTATGTAATTGTATTTTGTAATCTTTCTGAGTTTTAATTAGTTTAACATTTTGAAGCGGGGTGTCAAGTGAGCCCGGCAGTGTTGGGCCCGGCCCAGGCGCGGCGGGCAACCAGTCTGCTCGGGCCGGGCCCGCCTCGCCCGTCCAAAAAGGGGGCATCCCAGGTTTGATTTTTGGAACTCGTGTCCAGCCCACGACTCGGGTGACCCGGACCTGGGCCGTGCCTTATTAAAAAATTAAAAAATCAAAAAATTTTAAAAAATTTCTAAAATTTCTAAAAAAATCTAAAAAATCTAAAAATTACTGATCCATGTTGTGAAAAATTGCCAAAGGAAATTACAAGTTGTGAAATGAAAATGTAAATTTTTTCTTAATGATCCAATAAAATGGATAATGGATACAAATACAATTGAAGTATAAATTATTTTTTTAAAATTGATCATTAATAAATAAAAAAGTACAAATCTTCATACATTTTATCATTGATAAATAAAACATACAAGTCTTCATTCATCTTCTGAGAAGTCTTCTGGAGAATCTTTGATGAGATCGTTAATTGTTTTATTTTGATTTCTTTTTTCCTCATCTAACCAATCCTTCCCGCGTTATTAAAAGCAGACTCCGATGCTACTGTAGATGCCAGAGAAGTTAGTAAATTACGTGCCATGATGGAAATCACATGATAAGTTGATGCCTGTTATTTTCACCATACCAAAATATCAAAATTATCAAATTTGAGTCTGGATCGATCTCAGGAGTTACGTCACGTTGGATATAATAATGAAGTTCATTTAAAGAATCAGAAGTATTAGATTTTTTGGAAGCTGATAAAAGACCTGAAATAATAAACTACTATTAAATGCTGAAGAAGTTTGAGATGAAGAAAATTATTTTTTTCATAAGTAGTTTCATAAAAATCATACAACTTATTTATAGAAGAATCAATATCTGTCCACATTAGGGTAGTACTATCCTCATAGTCCATTCATTAAAAATTTCAAGTAAAACTTTACATCCATTAAATTTGATCATAGGATCCATAATAGCAACAAAATAAAAAATAAAAGGAAATTCTTTATAGTATTTATTAGATTTTTTCTCCATGGGAGCAATAATATCTCTAACAAAATCATTATTTCTACATTGAGAAAATATTTCGCTTATTTCAGTTAGCTCATAAAATACTAAACTTGTCGTTGGATAATAAATACCAGAAATTAACTTTGTCATTCTTTCAAATCTTTTCAAAAATTCATAAATCCATTCACAAATTTCTCATTCCTCATCGAAAATAAAACAATTAGGTAATTCTACAAAAATAAATCTATTTATTGCCTCATTTTAAGGAATCATTACTCAAC
This sequence comes from Agave tequilana, assembly GCA_038442645.1. Classification (NCBI taxonomy): domain Eukaryota; kingdom Viridiplantae; phylum Streptophyta; class Magnoliopsida; order Asparagales; family Asparagaceae; genus Agave; species Agave tequilana. Next base: position 11,337 of record JAVJIF010006842.1, on the reverse strand, counting down.
ATATTATATGTTGAATTCTAACGAGTTCTTACATCTTGAGGTAATTTTTTAGCAGGTAACCCTAAGCCCCAACAAATTTGTCTGAATATTTGTCTTCTTCAGCCGCTACTTTTAATAAATATAATATTATCTCTTAATTTTTGAATATAATCATTAATTAATTTCAAACTATCTTGTACACACAAAATAATAATATGACAAACACATCGAATATGAAATTTTTTCATTCTAAAAGGGTTTTAAATAATTTTTCAAAATCTCAATTGCTGTAGTATTTTCGCTAGCATTATCAAATGAAATAGTAAAAATTTAGAATCAATTTTATATTCTTTAGCAACATGTATTATAACTTTACTAAGATTTAAAGCATTTTAAGGAAATTTTTAAAATCGATAATTCTTTTATTTAAAACCCAATCAGAATCAATAAAATACGCAATAATAATAATATAATGATAGTCGTTAAGGGCTTCCCAATAATCAGAAGTGAGTGCAATTTTATGTGGCAAAGATGATAAAATTGCAATTAATATTTGGTTTTGTTCTTCAAATACTCTAAACATTTCTGATCTTATAGTGTCTCTACTGGCCATTGTTCTAAAAATCAGATTAATCGGCCGATTAATCCTATTCAGTGGCAACCCGCTTAATATTATATTAATCGCTTTGATTATGCGCTTGAGCGGTTAATCAGGTCCAAAATGATTAATCTCCGATTAATCGTTTAGGTATTTCATATGTTTTTTTATTTGAAAAACTTATCACTTTGTGTGTGTTGAATCGCTAAGTAGTTTATGTTGTGATGTTGATGATTTGATAATGATCTTTTATTAAATAGTACATAAACTGTTATTTATTAAATAGTAGATGAATTATGATATTTTATTATTGTATATTTTGCATAAAACGATGCTTATGTTTTGTTATTTTTGATTATTTTTCAAATTAACTTATTTAGCAATCTTTCTCTATCATTCTTTAAATCTCATTATTTTGATTGATAAATTGACTAATTTTTTTATTTATCTTATTTTGCAAGTAAGTTCTTTGATTTATATTTATGTTGCAAAATTTGAAATCTTGGATTACTAATGTGAAGAGATAAGTTCTTTTACTTCTTTCTTTTTTACTATTTATTCATATTGTCTTGTTCATCATATCATGGTTTATAACTTCACATCTAGATATTGTCTTGTATAATATTTAGGTATTTTCAATAATTAACTGTATATATTCATTTGTAGTTGTGTATAAATATAATTAAATATATTAAAATTTTCAAAAAGATTAATCCCCGATTAATCTCTGATTAATCCGATTAATCATTATTCAGTGTTGGACCGCACGAATAATGAAACCGATTTTTAGAACACTGCTACTGGCCGACTCATAATCCAGATTATGAGTGGTTTTAATATAATCGGTAAATGCATCGTCTTCAGCCATACTAAAAGGCTGTTCAGACCGAATAAGATATTTAGCTAAATTTATTTTACCTGTTGCACGATTATAAGTGTCTATTGTGCACCCAAAATGCTAATTTGGGTTTGTCGTGCTTGGTGTTCGTGGTTTTACTCTTAATATGTCGGGCAAGTGGGGCAGTTCCCACATTTTTGGGAAAAATATATGAAACATTTAGACACAACTTGCATTGAGCCTTCCTAGCTCCATCAACAGTTACTTTATCAAAATATTTTCAAACTCCAGATTTAAGATTTGTGGAGGTAGTTGATATCTTAGGAGAACTAATAGGTGTATGAGAAACAATGCTAGGTATATCAGAAGAAGCATTAAAATCTGTGTATTGTGTGAATGAAATTTGTGGAGTGTCGTCTAGTGACAAATTATTGTGTGAATGTAATTTGTGGACTGTCGTCCAGTGGCAAATTTAGGGCTTTCCACTGATCATTACTAAAACTAAAATTACCACGAAATCTAGAACCAGAAGTTTGATTAGATCCAATTGATGAAGAATTGACATTCATTTTTTTGCTAGTTTCTAATTTTATATGAATATAAATTCCGGATTTGAGAGCTTGTATAACTTGAGGATTTGAGAGCTTGTAGAGCTTGACAACTTAAGGCTTGAGAGCTTGTAGAGCTTATATAGAGAGCTTGTAGAGCTAGAGGAGAATTTTTTGGAGATTTAAGAGATTTTTGTCGTGATGAAATGGAGTGGGGATGATGAAATATTTACAGAGGAGAAAAGGAGTAATTTTTTGCAATTTTCTTTTGCAAAAAAACCTAACAAAATAGCTATATATCCGTTGGGGGGTATTTACAAAAAAAATTGCAAATACCTAACGATTATAATAGCCGATGGGGCTGATTTGGGGGGTTTCTGCAAATTTTTTTTTTTTTTGCAGAAACCCCTCCCTGCCCTCCAACGACTATAATAGCCGTTGGGGAATTGGCCGGGCCGGGCCTGGTAACCAACGGATATTATAACCGCTGGGATCCTCGGGCCGGTCGTGCCAGTGCCCGGCCTGGCAAGGCCCGACTGGGCTGTGGGTCTACTTTGGAGGATCCGGGGCCGACCCAGCCTCTACTCTGACCCGGGCCGGGCCTAGCCCGGGTCCGTGCGACCCCGTGCCGTGCCGGTGCGGGTTGCCGGGCTGTCCCGACCCATTTGACATCCCTATTCTGAAGTCTTGCCACTACACCAAACCTCCAAAGCTGTGGTGAGGGTTGAGGGTTATGTTTTTGTATTTTAAGACCGCAGATCAAGCACCCGATTTATGGGCCGAAACCAAGGCTTTTGCTCAACAATATTTTCTTAATCCACTTTAAAATGCACGCTCGGTTTCGTTCCACATTCACATCACACCAACACATGACAAATTCTTAAAGATACAAGCACAAGTGTTAGGGGTGCGTTTGATATGACCCGACTTCATGATTGTTGTGGCCATGCTACATAGGAGCTCGATGAGATTTAAACTTGGATTGCTCTGATCACATTTTAAAGTCTTTGTGACTGCACCATGACTCTGAAGCTGTGGTGTGATAGTTGAGGATTATATTTATTTATCTTTTAACAATATTCAGTAATAAAATTAAGTAAATCAAATTGTCATATTTATTCTTGCTCAAGTGACAATTTACTCAACCTATATGTTATACTAACATGGAAATAAATCTTGTGAAAGAAATGGGAGGATTGACATGTGCCCTTTACTTTTCTAGTTGGGATGTGGATATTATCATTATGTGCTTGTGTATGTGATTCAAATAACTAAGTTAAAAGTCTCACATTTGTGTTCGATGCATTATAACCCTTTGAACAACTGGGAGAGAAACTAATGATTATAGTATGTCATGTGTGTGCATACATTTCCAAATAACTAAGTAAAAATGTTACGGTTGACTTCTATCCATTTTTGAACCCTTTGAACAACTGGGAGAGCAGAAACTAATGGTTGTAGCTTTGGTCTTTGCCATTTGCAAATGTAAGTGTTAGCATCATTATGCGGCTCTCTATTTTTGTGAAATTTTCTTACTCACACATAGTTGTATAGTAGCTTTCAGGCATTGTGTAACACTATTAGTGGGTGAATTCTCAAAACCAGCTTACTTTGACATTTTCAGGAGGTCATGGCCTGTGGGTGCTGTTTACCTAAGTAGTACAATGATACTCAATCACCTTCTGTTTTTTTTTTGGGAGCTAGTTTGGGTTTCCTTTAACGGATGTTGATATGTTTAAGTTAATATTTGGGTTTCCTATTATATATTGGAAAATTTTGTAGTTTTTCTTCAGCAGTAAATCATGGAGTTTGAAAATAAAATCAAAAGTTTGTTGTAAAGTCATCTTCTTATAGTCAAGACAGTTGGTCTTTTGTTCTATTTGTAACAGGGGAACGCCACCATTATGCAAAGGATAAATCCTGTACTTTATGTTTATCACATTGATTGATTGCATTATTGTATTGTTAGCAGAGAAGAGTTTTTGCACCAATAATCCATCTGGAAGTTTCATGTCAGTATCGTGAAAGTCACCATTTTAGATAAGACACATGCTGATTTTACATGTTGTATTGCGCCTCCCTTTACCATGTGTGTTGGTTCTGCTGCTGTTTAGATCATACTTCTTCCATGGTATGTGATGTTTTTTTTTGGCGCCCTTTTGATTGAAATATTCATAGATTGACATCATCTGTTAAGCTGTCCTTGTCCAAGATTTTTTATCCTTTTTGCTGGTTGTTTTAGACTATAATTTCTCTTAGTTTTAGCTGTTCTGATTTGACAACCTACTTTCTGTATGGCAGGCAAAGTCAGCTTACAATTGCCGATATTGCACGGAAGGCATTTCTTCACAGTGTACGTTCCTCTTGTTTATGTTTCTTATCCTAATCTGTTGCTCTTACAAAATCAGGTTAAGTATTATCACGTAAATCACATGTTAAATAGGAACCTGTATGTAAGAGTAATGATGAGAGTAATGAAAACAGAAAACAACAGGGAGGGGGATTTATCCTTTAGTATGAAGTTTTGTTGTAGGCAAGTTTTCTAATGTGGAGTGGAATCTTACTGTTACCTGTCCATCTGACATTAACCATATAAGGATTGTGTCGGTCAATCAGTCTTGTTAACCACTTTAGCTATAAATTAGTAGAGCTGAGGGGCTTCGGGTAATGGCCTTGATGTGAGAGGAAAAAAAATTTATATAAAAAATCTCTAGACCAAACTCTTTAAACAGTTAAGTCATATGTAAACAAACACATCATATTTGCATTATCCACCCACCTAAGGTATTTCTATTACTACTGTCATGTCTGTTTAAGACACTACTTATAATTGCACATGACATGGGAGCATTGTCAACTTTACATGTTGCTGAAAAGATAGATTCAAAATCACTATAGAATCTAGAATATTGATGCAAACTAGTGATATATACTGAATTTATAGTGGCTAATTGGTTACTTAGATCTAAGAACTAGTGTTTTTTTAGTTATTCTTTTCATTAATATTTGCATTATTTTTATCTTTAGCAATTCATAGTGCAGCTACAACTTCATTATCTCATTCCTTAAGATACAATACCAGGTTATAATGCTTAGCCATTTCCCCCAATTATATTATTATTATTATTATTATTACCTTTAGATGATTTGCTTAGGTGCAACAGAAAGAACTTTCAAAGGCATAAGGTTGTGTCAATGCGTATATCGTATCGTTCGTATACTTTGCGATGCTGGAGAATGTAATGGAGCTATCATTCTTGTATTTCTATCTCTGTGTTTATGTTGAGCTTCTAGCCTTCTGTCATATTCTGGTGTTTGGATTCAGCCACGCTTCTCTTTATGTTCGTGCAGCATTTCATGGAAGGACATGCCAAAAGTGGTCCAATATCTCGGTTGCCACTCATTACAATCTCAGATGCTAACAATCAACTGAAAGATGTTCCTGTTTGCCAGGTATCCAGTTGAGCCATTTTATCGAGTTATTACGTAGACTTTGCAATATTTACTTCACCTAACTGATTACATCTTTACTTTTCCAGCCAATTCATTTGGAGCTGAATTTCTTTAATAAAGAGAATCGTGTGCTTCATTATCCTGTCAGAGCATTTTATCTTGATGGCTTCAATCTAATGGCTTATAATCTCTCTTCTGGAGGAGATAGTTTATATAAGAAGCTTTACTCTACGGTAATGACAGAATAATTTATTTTTCTGGTCTCATTCTTTTATCGGATTTTAAAGCTTTACTCTTCAGTAATGACAGAAATAATTGATTTCTGTTCTTATTCTTTTATCGGATTTTAGTATGTCAGTAAGCAAAACCTGCATGTTTTTTTGGGCTCATTTATTACTTTCCTTCAGATTCCTGGAAATGTTGAATGCCTTCCTAAAAGCATGCTTTACAGTTTAAAGCAACACTTATTCCTAGTAGTGTTCGAACTAAGTGGTGCTAATGGTGTTGTACATGAAGTTGTTCTTTATTGGGAACAAACAGATATACAGTCAGTTAATAATAAAGGAAGTTCGGTAAAAGGTCGTGCATTTTTTAAATTTAGTCAATACATATCTCTGCAGTAATTGGCTTCAAAGTTTGATGTAATTGCTTCTGCTGTGTAGGCTGTGATGCAGCATTTATGGGTCCTAATGAAAATCAATATGCCATACTGGATGAAGATAAAACTGCTCTCACTTTGTATTTTCTACAAGGGCAGCAACCCCAGGAGTCAGTGAAAATAATGGAGCAATTGATCCTAAGATATTTGCTGATACTAAAGTGGCCCCTGATCCTAAAGTTGCCCCTGATCGAAGCCCACTGCAGTTTCTTTTTGAAACAGAGGTTGACCGCATATTTTCTTCTCCTTTAGGTAATCTATATAATAGTCCTTGACTGTACCCAAAGATTTTCCTTTAAAATGTGACTGATGGTTATGCCTTTCAATATTGTAGAATCAACTATTCTTTATGCTATTTCTGGAAAACACATTGGTTTGGCCAAGCTGCTTCAGGGATACCGTCTTTCAACTGATGATGGACAGTATATTTCAACTAAAACTGATGGGAAAAAGTTTATTAAGTTAAAACTGAACGAGACTGTTCTCAAGGTACATTGGTTATTTGCTAAGTTGGTTTACTTTTTCGCATCAAAGCTACAATTATCATTTTTCCAACTCAGCATCCATAAACTTTTTGAGTGTTGGTACACTACTACAACACCACTTATGTCTTTAAATCTAGAAATATTATTCTTTGGTAGGTAGGATGAGTACATAACTACCGATCTCTTTTATCTGTCTTTCTACAAGTATAATCTGTTTAGTACATTGTGGCTTACAATTGAAACAGCGTATCAGTTTCCTCTACACACGCTTCTTGTTTGTCAGACCATTAACTTTCCCTAGGTGGCTTTAGCCCTCTCTTACCACAACACATTTAGCACATTCACTTTCTGATACTAGTTTTAGACAAAAATTTAATTTACCATTTACTTATTGATAATTTCATGTGATACATGTGAGCTGATTTGTGTGCAAGATTACTCTGTAGTATGTGTTAACTTGAGTGCACACCTTCTTAGGGTACACAGCCACATGGAAGTTCCATCAACTACTACTTTCAAGTTCTCGTAGTAACATGTTTGATTTATGATTGTGTCTCAATGTCGATAGTTGATACTGCATTTATTAGCCTGAGAAGGTAGGTTCATGTTACCCAGACAATCCAACAGAAGTACTCTTTCATGTATAGCTTTCATTACTATAGGTAGAGTTTCATCTAGTTCAGATTTGGTTTTTCACTGTTTTAGCTATTTATATAACACTAATGTATTTTCTTTTTTTGATCTTCAAATGGAGAAACAGGAGTCCTGTAGCTAAGACAAAAAATTTGGGATTAGGGTTTTTTTTTGTTGTTTTCTTGGATACTAGTTTGTAAGATACTAATGTTACTAGGTGTTCTTTACAGGTAATTTGGCAAGAGACTTTAAGAGGGCAGGTTGCTGGGATACTAACGACACAGAGAGTACTAATCGTTTCTGCAGATCTTGACATACTGTCTTGCAGTTCATCCAAATTCGACAAGGGACTCCCTTCGATATCCTTTGACCTTGTCCCCCCCCCCCCACAACAACACACACACACACACACACACAATATAGGGGTAATATTAGTTATTTCCTTAGTTCTCTGTCTCTGCACATTCTGTTCCAAGACTTAACTCCTCTGCACTATCGATCCCTTTTATGGGTCGGGCCTGCACTTCTCTTTTCACTGCTACTGCGGTTAGCATTCTTGGATGGGATAGCAGAGTTCGGACAGTTCTTTCTATTAGCCTCCCCTGCTCTGGTATGGTCCCTGTGGGTTGTCTACCTTTAATTGTCAAAATTTGCCTTTCCCCCATCTGACACTGAACAAGTATTATTTAAACAAAATTCTTATCCAAGAAAGATGATGTCCCCTCCTAAGCTTTCATTTGATATGCAGTGTTGCTTGGTGCCTTGAATGATCGCCTATTGCTCGTAAACCCAACAGAGATAAATCCCAGACAGAAAAAAGGAGTTGAAATAAGAAGTTGCCTTGTGGGGCTTCTTGAACCTCTCCTCATTGGATTTGCAACCATGCAGCAACACTTTGAACAGAAGATTGATCTTTCAGAGGTCTTGTATCAAATAACATCAAGGTTTATTTTTTTTCTAAGCAGTTATTAATTATGTTGTCATTCAAGCAAGTAAACATGAGCAGAATGCTTGCATTCAGTTAAGTATGATGATCTACATTGATTTTAACTTCTGTGTACACAGACACACGTGAATATATGCACGTGCATGCCTGTTTGAGCCTTTCATTCTAAAGTTGAACTTTTAAGTAAATTTACAATTTCTGAGTTGTTGTTAAATGTTCTGAGTGAAGGTTTGACAGTTTACGCATTACACCAAGGTCTTTAGATATATTGGCTAAAGGCTCCCCTGTGTGCGGTGACCTTGCTGTGTCATTGTCCCAAGCAAGTCCTCAGTTTACTCAGGTGGCCTATCTTCTATACCTTGTCATTTTTCATTTATTTCCTAAATACTGTTGCCTCTGAGAAATGTTCAAATTGTTATAGGTACTGCGCTGTCTTTATGCGATCAAAGCACTCCGATTTTCTACTGCTTTATCAGTTTTGAAGATGAGTTCTTGCGCTCTAGAGATTATCCCCATTGCCCCCCTACATCTCATTTGTTCCACCGCTTTCGGCAGTTGGGATATGCATGTATCAAGTATGTATATATCTCGAGAACAATGTTTCATCTGTGGTGATATGCCACCTGCCATTATATTCTATCTTTTGAGATTTTGCAGATTTTGCAAACTTATGAATCTCTGTGCAAATTTCTTTGTGGTAGAAAAAAGAAAAGAAAAAGAAAAGAAGCAGCAGCATAGAACAATTAGGTGTCCAACATGGCCAAGTGACCACTTGAAGTGGTACTAGTAATTGGCTGGGCTAATATGTAAAGAGAGACACAATAAAGCCAGCTCTGTTTCCCATGTTTACCCAGCTGATTATGGAGTGCCAGATCATGAGGCCACTGATCCATCAATAGTTTTCTTTACAAGTCTGTATTTTAGAAGTTTTTGATCAAATAGCCTTGAATTTTGGTAACTCTTTGCCCTCGCATGAAATTTATGGCGTTCAAATCTTTCGATTTTGATATGTGGATACCATCCATTATTTTGATTTTGGATATGTGGATGCCCAACGAGGACTATGCTTTTCATACATGATATCGCTATGTATTATGAAACTATGATTTCTTGTAATATTTTGTTATTAGATGAATTCCCTGCGTTGATTTTCAGATTACTTTCAATACATGTACTATGTGAAAAGGGTTGAAGAAAACAATGCTTAAAAGCATTGTGTAGTATACCCAACGATGACTATGCTTTTCATACATTGATATCACTATGGACCAATTTAAAGATAATCCCACTTTAATCCTCTTAAACCAAAAATGAGATCACGAAGCAACACTATAACCATTCCCTAAAATTGTGCCACTTTTCGAATTTTGTTCTAATCAAGACATCAAATAAATTTGTTGTTTGATTGGTGATTGTGTAAAATTATCAATTAATATGTACCCCACAATTTAAGAGACCCAACATAAGAGGGGCCTAACTCATAAGAGACTCAACACCAAACTAAACAAGAGTCCAATTCATAATATAAGACCCAATACTGAACTAAACATGTAAGGCTGAATTATCAGTTGGAGCGGTTTTTGTGAAGAAATGATAAATCAGTATGGACCCGACGTGCTTGATGATCCAATGGGAGCATTGACAAAGGTCAAGCAAACTGGAAGTGTTCTCGAATATCATAAGCAGTTCATTAGGTTCTGTCATTTGATTGAAAGCCGTTCCATGGTGCATATCATTAGCTGCTTCTTGGCAGGGTTAAGAGACGATATTAGACAAGAAGTGAAGAAGCAAAAGGCCCATCAATTGTGGAAGCTTATAAAATGGTATGTACTGAAGAATCTATACTGGCTATTAACAAGAGGTCTTACAAGTCTTACTCTCACAAGACTTAACGTAGATGCCAGCAGCACTCCTGCTACCTCCAGCACCACTACTAACCCTCCACTACCTTTGCGAACAAAGCTTCCACAACAAAGTATCTATGAAGAAGCTGATACCTGCTCAGATTCAAGAAAGGAGAGACAATAATCCGTGTTTTAATCGTGACAATACAAACTAAAAACACTCTTGCCGATGGATTGGAACAGTTCTGATAATGAGTCTGAGCATAGGGAGAAAATTCTGTTGGAACCAGGGCAATTATCCAAAAAGGAAGAAACAGTTATCTCCCTGCATGCTATAGATGGGAAGAAATCACTGGCAACTTTTAAGCTGGTGGGGTTGTTGCAAGGGATGCCTGTCAACATTCTTTGGGTCTACACCCTTATTTTAAATATTGGCCGAGTCGACCGAGATATCGGCCGTCCGACCGAGATATCGTCGATATCTCCTTTTTTTTTTTTCCTCCTGCTGACGATACGATATGGGGAAATCGTTCGCTATATCATTTACAGCAAAAAACGACCGATATTTGAAATATCGGCCGATAAATCGCCCAATATTGGCCGATAAATCGCCCGATTATCCCGATATGAAATAACTTATTTATTACACGACTGCGTGCAAATGTACATTATTTTTTACTGTTTTTGCAAGCACATTACATTATTTTTATTAGTAAGATGATATCTATGACTCTAAATCAACTTTTAGTTATCAATATTTCATTATATATAGTGTCTAATATGAACGCCCGATATGCGCGCGTATCCCTGATGTCTCCCCCGATATCCGATATGAAAAAAACCTCATCCGATACGATCCCGATATCCGATATTTAGAACCTTGGTCTACACACAATTTTATAGACCCAGTACTGGTGAAGAAATTGGGACTCAATAAGCAGCTTTACCCTCAGTTTGAAGTCACTATTGCAGGTGATAGTAAATTGCAAAGTGATGGAGTTTGCAAAGAACTAATTATTGATTTCCAGGCAATTCAAAACTGATTTCTATGTATTACCCACAGGCGAGCGTATAATTGTCTTGGGGGTACAATGGACGGAAACTCTGGATGGTCTTTGTTTCAATTTCAGACAACATAAATTTCAGGTGATGATTCAAGGGAAAGCCCGGGAACTCAAAGGTACCCACAATAACAAATTACTAGCAAATGATATTCAAATGGTGGAAGGACTATATGTCAAATTGGTGAAGGGTTGTTTCTGCCATCTGCAACATTTTCTACCTGATGCAACTCAGAAAACACTCATTCCCCATTCTTGTAGAGATATCGGAACTGCTGGGTGAATTTGATGTTA
>JAVJIF010006841.1:0-169751 GCA_038442645.1 Agave tequilana | reverse complement strand
GAAAGCAAAGAATGAAAAGAGAGGTACGGTGAAATACGAAGAACTGGGAAACATTGAAAAGAATGTATTTGTGGTTTTGTTGTATTTCTAAAATAAAGTGAAAAAGAAAGCAAACTCATGGCACTAACTACTAATGACTCCACCAACATGCTAACCTCTTAGTGATAGTTGCCTCACATGTATCATTGGCCATCACTAGTCCTTGGTTCAAGAGCGATTCAAAGCATGACCCATATGTAACTCATCACAACCCAACTGATCAAACAAGTGCAAGCTACACTTAAACCATCAATACTATAGAAAAGTAAGCATGGAGTAAAGTAATGTTAGCTTGTTAGTGGTTAGGAAGTTAGAGTGTTAGATCCATCATCATGAGCCATCAATGGCTCTTGCAAGAGCAAGGCCAAAACCGAGGCTATTAGATTCATGTGGATTATCAAATAAGAAGTTAGCAAGTTAGTGGTTAGTAGTTAGTTTCCATGAGAGAAAAGGAAGCTACACATGTAAAAGAGATTAGAGAGAAGAAGACATCGAGAGGTAAAGAGAGCACCTTTCATAGATTGTCACCTTCTATTACAAGCACTCTTGCATTCCAAGCATGTACCACTCTTTCTCCCTATTACAAGATCTACAAAATGGAAAATACAATGGAGGAAGAGGAACTAATCTAAACTAAACTACCCTAAACTACAACATGGAATGAAAACTACTCCTAAAACTCTGCATATCTCCAACTCTGGAACCCCAAGGGAGTATTTATAGAACCAGGGGAACAGGGGGCCAGGAGACAAGCCCTGGCCCAAAACGCCGGCGGCCGCGGCCGTACGGCCGCGAAAACGCGGCCATACTGGGGCCAGCGCACGGTCCCGTCTGTCCCCTGTCAGGCCCTGTGCCCGGTTTCTGGTTTGCAGCCCCTGGCTTTGATAGAAATCAGCTCTCTAGGTTAATGGATATCTTTAATAGGCCTTTAATCACCAATTAAATGGTGATTTAGGGTCTTCTTCTTCATTGCACACCATGGACCTAGATCAAGCAAGCAAAATTTTATTAGCAGAATTTAATATGAAATAAATGTGAAGATGTGATACAAATTATATAAAATTAGAGACTAATCAGTGTGATCAAGGCTTAAAATATAAAAAATAAAAAAAACACAAAAAATAGTACATATCCTTGAGTAGTCTTGAGCAATTAGAACTCAGCAATAGCTTTTGAGATAGAGCTCCAAAGCATCTGCATCACAAAAGTTATCATCAAAATCTAAGTTCAACAAGTATCAGCTTACTCCCTTTCTCATTCTACTAATAACTTGGGTTGGGCAAGCTTAATCCGACTAAACTTACAATCCAATTAGCTGACTGGTCTATAAACATTCCCAAAGGAGAAATTACCGATGACCTTATCCGGGTTGGAGAGTTTTTCTACCTAGTAGATTTTATTATTCTTGAGACCCAATCTGTATCTAATCCTAGGTCTCAAACTCCCATTATCTTAGGGCATCCATTCCTTGCACTGCAAATGCGATCATCAACTGTAAGAACGGATCCATAAGGTTGAACTTTGGAGACATAACTAAAGAGGTCAATGTCTTTAACTTAGAAAAACAACTCGTGAGATAGAGACCAAACGTTTGAGGTAAATTTCATTGAGAACAATTGTGAAGAAGAAAGTGAAGGTATAGAGAATGAGTCTCTATTTCTTGATTAATTATTTAAGGATGAGTGCGATTATATTAATGAGAAGACATATGTTGAACCTAATTTTAGAGTCCCCTTTTAAAAAAGAAAAATTTGATTTGAGTGTTTTCACTTTCGATGAGCCAATCAATGATATATCGCATGAGAATATAATTCAAGAATCTCCGATTGACCTAACCTTTGAAAAACCCTTTGAAGAAGAACTCATATATTTGGACGAACCGATTAGGGATATTTTGGTTAATTACACACCTTTGGAGAAAGTGTTGTTCTAAGTTTTGAGGAGATGTATGAAACTGAGCTTGAATTTCTAGGCATGCATAGTGAGGAAGTTATAATTGAGAGGTGTGATGGTAATCAATTTTTGAACAATAGATGTAGACATATGAGGAAGAAGAGCTTAAAGAAGATGAGACTGGGGAGAAAGAGAGCTAAAATGACAAAAAGATTGGCCTCCCCACTGTGCCCTATAAGAGAGAACCTATATGAATGATGGGAAATGAGCTAGAGGGATGAGACCTAAAAAGATCTAGGTGTGAGAGAAACATGATGTTGTACATATTTTCGTATATTATTTTTTTCTTATTATGCACCTCTTTTCACACTTTATTTCATGCATTCATGATACATGAGAAACAATACATAAGATAGGTCTGAGGGGATTACCTACTAACATAGGTCTAACATAGGAAAATTAAGAACATAACATAAAAAATAAAAATAAATTTTCTTAACATTAAAATAAAATAAAAAATAAAAAATATATAAAAATTTTTACTACTAACAACAAACCATATATATATGTAACTCAATTACTAACAAAAAAAACAAACATATATATATATATATATTTCTTTAACTCAATTACTAACCATAAAAAAATAAAGAAAAAATATGTAATATAAAAAATAAATAAATGTTTTTTGAAAAAGGAAATAATATTTTAACGTATCTTTTGTAAATATTTAAGTTATTTTTAATGATAAGGGAAAACTATAATTAGGATTTTTATACTTGGCTAAAATAAAACTATTTATTTGATTTCAAAAGTTAAGAAGAAAATTGAAAAAGTAATTTAGTCTTGATTTTTACCCCAATGAAATATGCATTCTTAAAACACTTACACACTTAGGATTTGAAATAAAAACTCTTGTGCCTTATAAAAAAAGAAAAATGAAAAAAAGTAAATATATAAATATAATAAATAAAAATTATCTAATTAAGCTGGATAATTATGCCTCATGAAACGTAAATATTCACACCTAAAAGTGATTTTATATAAATCCTTAGTTTGTGGCCTTATTTGCTCGAGTCTTAAGTCTCAGAGGTGTTTTCTCACCCGTTGCCCTAAAATGATCCGGTTTGGGAGTCATCGACCTACAACTTGTTACATGGGCAAATTAGAAAGCTGATGGTCATCAATAATGCATTTTTTTCATTCATATTTCCATACTTAATTTTTATGAAATATTACTATTTAATTCATTTATTATTTAGGTGATGGTCATCAATAATGCATTTTTTTCATTCATATTTCCATACTTAATTTTTATGAAATATTACTATTTAATTAAGCTGGAAGTGAGCTAGAGGGATGAGACCTAAAAAGATCTAGGTGTGAGAGAAACATGATGTTGTACATATTTTCGTATATTATTTTTTTCTTATTATGCACCTCTTTTCACACTTTATTTCATGCATTCATGATACATTGAGAACAATACATAAGATAGGTCTGAGGGGATTACCTACTAACATAGGTCTAACATAGGAAAATTAAGAACATAACATAAAAAAATAAAAATAAATTTTCTTAACATTAAAATAAAATAAAAAATAAAAAATATATAAAAATTTTTACTACTAACAACAAAATATATATATGTAACTCAATTACTAACCATAAAAAACAAACAATATATATATATATATATTTCTTTAACTCAATTACTAACCATAAAAAAAATAAAGAAAAAATATGTAAATAAAAAATTAAAAATAAATGTTTTTTGAAAAAGGAAATAATATTTTAACGTATCTTTTGTAAATATTTAAGTTATTTTTAATGATAAGGAAAACTATAATTAGGATTTTTTATACTTGGCTAAAATAAAACTATTTATTTGATTTCAAAAGTTAAGAAGAAATTGAAAAAGTAATTTAGTCTTGATTTTTACCCCAATGAAATATGCATTCTTAAAACACTTACACACTTAGGATTTGAAATAAAAACACTTGTGCCTTATAAAAAAAGAAAAATGAAAAAAATAAATATATAAATATAATAAATAAAAATTATCTAATTAAGCTGGATAATTATGCCTCATGAAACGTAAATATTCACACCTAAAAGTGATTTTATATAAATCCTTAGTTTTGTGGCCTTATTTGCTCGAGTCTTAAGTCTCAGAGGTGTTTTCTCACCCGTTGCCCTAAAATGATCCGGTTTGGGAGTCATCGACCTACAACTTGTTACATGGGCAAATTAGAAAGCTGATTGGTCATCAATAATGCATTTTTTTCATTCATATTTCCATACTTAATTTTTATGAAATATTACTATTTAATTCATTTATTATTTAGTAATGTGCATGCCTCCATGATCCAAGAAAGTCCAAGAGAAAGCCTAAAAGAAGCCAAAAGCTCACAAGAAATATGAAAATAAAGATTAACTGGGAAAATAAATGAAGCATCTTTTCTATCTCATTTAAATTTAGATTTTAAATTAATATGATTTAAAACCTAGAGGAGGAGAAGGATAGAATAAGATGAATCATCATCCTAATTAAAGATAGAGATAGATTTCTATTTTCTTGCACCACAAGACGAAGATAAAGGAGAGAAAATCTAAATTTAATTCGGATTCAGACTGAACACTCTTAGTATTTCAATCATAACTTTCTCTATTTTAAACTCAAATTTGATAATTCAAGATTCTCAGACAGATAACTTGAAGGACTACAATCTATGTTGATCACACATTCCAATTCAGTTGTCTGATGAGCCAATATTCAGCAATCAACATGATAACAAGTTACAGATCAGAATTGAATTCTACATAAAATTCTGGATAAGTCAAATCAAGTTTGGAGATAAGAGGAGAATTCAAATTCTGAAATATTTAGCTCCTCCTATCTTCATACGCTTCCTATCCCTCTGATTTTCTTCTGTAAATAACCCTACAGAGCAACAGAGGAAGGGCAGATCTCAGAAGCTCAAGCTTAGGGTTTTCTTTAGATCCTTTTTCTTTTTGAATTTTCTTGTATATTTTGTTTTTTTATTTAGAGAAGAAAATTGTTGAAGAAGAAGAAGAGCTTTGTAATTGGTCAGTGACATCCAATAAAATAAGGTTCTTTATTATTTTTACTCTTCTTGCTTTGCAATTCAATTTAGTTTTCTGCTTTTTATTATTTGTTTTCTTCTTTTAATTTTGATGCAACTTTTCTTATTCATAATAAAAACTGAAAATAAAAATTAAAATATGAGTAATTAAATTAAACTTATGGTTTGCTAATTTCTCGATCACCTTAAGTTTAGTTTAAAAGATGAACTGATTGAAATTTATGTTGGTTAGAAACCCTAGGATTAAATTAGTGTTATTGAAGATGAATAAATAATTAGGTTTAACTAATTTAGCGTTGCACTTCTTAATAGTTATCATAGTTCAATTTAAATATTTTGATAACATCATGTTAAGTATACAAAAAAAAGACTTCTCTTATGCTATGCTTAGAAATTAGGATGAATTATAGTTTAATTTTAATTAGTGCACACTAATTAGGATTTTAATAATATTTTTAATCATTTTCTTGATTCTCAATCAAAACCCTAGGGTCGATAATTCTTTATGGATTCAATATGATGTTCACTTTTTAGAATAATACTTTGGTTTTGTGCAGATGATTATTGGACTATAATTTCTTTTGCTTAATTAAATCTCTTTCTTACAATCAATATCTCTTTCTTCCAAGCTAACTGTTCCTTGTGGATCGACCTGTCTAGCCCTTGCTACGCGGTTACATTGAGAGGAGACTAAGAACTTTCTTACTTTAACTCTTCCTTTATTATTTTTCCTTCTAAATTAAAATTTGGCCCTGTTGCCGGGGAGGAAACGGTACGATATTCTCTAAAATTAATTATTTTTTTCTGTTTAAATGATCTGATAACATGAAAACTAGCTGCAGTTAAGGACATACAGCTACTTTGTGCCTCTTCCCTAGAAGGCAGAGCAATAGAGCATACTAAATAGCCGCGCAAACGCAGCAATTGCAGCGTTTCCGCGGCATTAGTAGATCACTACTAATTGATCTTTTGCAGGTTGCTGCAAATTACAAAGTTTCTCTATGATCACCCTGCATACTGCTGATTAATTAACAATAACCTATTAGTTGAATAATTAAAAAAAATTAGACTATTGCATCATATCTATTTAAATTTTCTTAATTCTTGTTGAAGAGTGCTGGCGACAAAGTAAGTTCGCAGTGGCATATAGACTAGGAAGCACCCTTACCTGATTTACTGCTTTTGAGTGAATTCTTGCCTATTGCTTTACACGTGCACTAAATCACTTTAAGGGCAAAACCACACCATAAACCAGATAAGGTAGGGACGTCATTACCCTTCCTTGCCCACAAATCATCTCCGTTGCACTCACAACCCTAACATTAAAATAAAAATTGACTAGGCATTGGCCTTAGGTTAACTCAGACTCATTAAGAGATAGACTGAAGGAGGAAGTTGTTTGAAATTAACTCTTATCAAATCGGTATCTAAAGTTGGGGGTTGAGGGGCGAAACCCCGAAAGTTAGTGGTTTGGCATAATTAGGCCCATCATTGAACAGATACCTCCCACCGATCTTGCCACCTACCTTGCTGATTAACTTGTGGTTAAGGTCGGTAATATACCTCCTAAAGACAGTCTAAAGTTAGGAGTCGTCTAGGTCCAGGCTTACCCTAGATTAGGATTTTTAATTTTTGTTTTTTTTCTCTTTTGATTGATTGGGTGAACTTGTTTGTTAACTGCGCATGTCAGCTTGATCGAGAGATCTAGTACATCTAGGTTTAAAAAAATAATAATTCACCACTACCCACAAAAAAAAAAATATCCCGTGGTCTATCCACACTCATTTGCTTATGATCTATTCTATAGGTCAAACCCATCTTTCCATCCACCAACCTTTTTTCCTAACTTTTATAACTACACTAAACCTGCCCACTATCTTTTATATCTTATCCACTCATTTGGTGCAATTACTATCATGATCCATCTCATCCCTCAGAACAGTGTCCCTCGATAGGGTATTCGTTAAGACGAAATTCAAATCAGTTTCACTCATTTCAAGGACCTACGAGCGAACCTTATCCATCACATCAATTAAAATTCAATTACAATCATAAAGATGACACACAAACTTCACACCAAATACTAAGTGACAATGTTTCACACTGGGCCCACCTAGAGATGATGGTTAATGAGTTAACGGTTGAGCAGGAGGAGGATTCATTTTTCACTCAACCTGTTCTTGATTCAAAACCAAAAATGCCTATATCAATCCAGGAACACATCAATCGAGATAGAATGAAAAAAGTACAAAGTGAGAAACCCAAGTCATTTGATTTGATCAGTCACATATATTGCATATACATTGTCACCTTACCATACTTTTTAGCTAATAAATCCTATTAATAAGTCTTCTTCTTCTTTGCTAAATGTAGGCCCAATTGCTAAAAGAAAGGAAAGAGAAACAAGCCGAAAAGCCCACCAAATTCTGATTTAATTCAGAATAAATTCGAAATCAAGGAATTAGGGCAAAATCTTGGCATATCAGAGAGGTTGAAAATCGATTGAAAAGAATCATCTCAAATCAAGCGGTTAAAGCCAACAATCAAAGGCTGTTTCGTGAAATCCTGGAGCAGAAACGACGAGAAAACAAGTAGAAGATACAGGAGAATCACCAAACTAGGAGAAACACCCAATTGGCTGTAGCCAACTGGCCACACCAGGGCCGCGAAAACGCGTCCCTAGCCGCATTTCTACGGCTTTGTTAGGTTTGTTGGGGGAGCGTTTGCTCCCCCAATCTTCCTACGAGCTCTCCCCTCTGGTTTTTCCCTATAAATACCATTTTCAACAGAGAAAAAAAGAGCGAAGACTAGGATTAAAATTTTTTTTTATACTTTAAGGTTTAGGCTCTTTGTTAGATAGTACAAAAGTTGTATTTTTGTTTTGTAATTTGTAGTTCAGTACAAATACCTGTGAGAGAGAGGAATTAAGTGCTTGTAACTTGAAGATTGAAGCGACATCAATACAAGAATCGAGCTACATTTTCTTCCATTCATTTTACGGTATGTCTTGCGTTATTTACTTGCATTGTTCTTTGTCTTCCATGAGTAGCTAAATCGGTTTTCTGGGCTCACTATTACTTCTCTCTCTGATCCATCTTCTTTTTGAATGGTTTTCATGAAAAAGACCCAATGAATCATTTGAATGCCTAAAAAAGCCTTTCTTCTTTGAAAGTGTTCTTTAAGGCACATGAGGATGGGTTGGATTTTTAAACTTCTACTTCTTTTAAAACGTCTCTTGAACTTGTTTTTATCTCATACTTGAACCTCTTGATGATTTAACATTCAATTCAAGACGATTTCTTAAAGAAAAGAATTAATTTTTTCAAACATTTTATGTACTTTGCTTAAACATTTCTAAAAGCAATCTTAAGTTTTTGCCTATGATCAAGTTGAGGCACTAATGATTTCAATAGAAGAACATATCATTGAGTAGTGAGATAATGAGCCTAGATTTTCTTCCTCATTAAAAACAACAAATCACTTTTAAACTTTATACAAAATTCACCTTTTCCAAAGTCTTCTCCAAAGTTGCAATGTCTCTTTTAATCATCTCCCTTCTTTCCATTCTCTTTTCAATTAAAAAATGAGCACAATTCTTTGTTACTAAACAAAACACCGAAAAGCTTTCATCGCATTCCTCCTCGTGGACACGACCCGTTAGCCCGATATCCCATTTCTGATAGCCAATGGGTCAATTCTGTCCACGCGTTCCAAAGAAATCCGGTTTCACCGTAGTGAAAAACGAGAACAAAGAGTTGGTCCAAACTCAACTTCCACAAAGATCTGAGTTTGCATTGACTATAGGAAGCTTAATGCTGCAACTCGTAAGGACCATTTTCCACTTCCCTTCATTGATCAAATGCTTGAACGTTTGGCGGGGTCACGAGTATTACTGTTTCTTGGACGGTTACTCGGGTATAATGAGATCCCTATTGCTCCTGAGGACCAAGAAAAGACTACGTTTACATGTCCATTTGGGACATTTGCTTATCGTCGAATGCCTTTCGGCTTATGTAATGCCCCAGTAACGTTTTCAACATTGCATGTTGAGTCTTTTCTCTGATATGGTAGAAAAATTCTTAGAGATCTTTATGGATGATTTCTCCATCTACAGAGATTCATTCACTCAAAAGTCTCCACCATTTAGAACTTGTCCTCCAACGTTGTGCTGAGAAAAATTTGACACATGAATTGGGAGAAATGCCACTTCACGGTAAAACATGGAATTGTCTTAGGTCGTGAAATCTCCAAGAAAGGAATTGAAGTGGATAGAGCCAAAATTGAGGTTATTGCAAAGCTTCCCATGCCTAAATGCGTTAAGGATATTTGATCCTTCTTAGGACACGCCGGTTTTTACCGAAGATTTATCAAAGATTTTAGCAAGATTGCTAGGCCCTTGACTAATCTGTTAGCTAAGGACGTGTCCTTCACTTTCGATGCTGAATGTATGAATTCTTGGGAGAAGCTTAAGAGAGAACTTATTTCTGCACCAATCATATCTGCACCGGATTGGTCTAAGCCGTTCGAAATCATGTGCGATGCTTCTGATTTTGCCATAGGCGCTGTCCTAGGACAACGCATTGATAACAAGCAGCATGTGATTTACTACTCTAGTAGGACTCTCAACGATGCTCAATTGAACTACATTACAACTGAGAAGGAATTCTTAGCAGCAGTGTTTGCCTTAGAGAAATTTCGTCCTACCTACTAGGGTCCAAAACTACTATTTTCATCGATCATTCTGCGCTTAGGTACCTCATGATGAAGAAGGATGCCAAGGCCCGACATTCGTTGGATCCTCTTTCTTCAAGAATTCGATATTGAGATTCGAGATAAAAAGGGCGTAGAAAATGTCGTTGCTGACCATCTCTCACGAATCCCTAATTCTCCATGCATCGAAATACCCATAAATAAGGATTTTCCTGATGAAAATCTCTTAGCTATCTCTAGGGAACTTTGGTTTGCTGATATAGTGAATTACTTAGTCACAAACCAAACTCCATCTCATTGGTCCAAAAATGATATATACCGGTTCTTATCCCAAGTTCGGTATTTCTTTTGGGAGGAATCGTATCTTTTTAAGTACTATTCTGACCAAATTATTAGGAGATGCATTCCTGATAAGGAGGTTAAGAGTGTTCTATCCTTTTGTCATGAACTTGCATGCGGTGGACACTTTGGTCCCCGCAAGACTGCTGAAAAAGTGCTACAAAGCGGGTTATATTGTCCCACTTTGTTCAAGGATGCTTATGAATTTTGCAAGACGTGCCCTAGATGCCAAATGGTAGGAAGGATCTCAAAACGAAATATGATGCCCCTCAACCCAATTCTAGAAATAGAACTCTTTAATGTTTGGGACATCGACTTTATGGGTCCATTTCCTAATTCATTTGGAAACCAATACATATTGGTTGCTGTGGATTATGTGTCCAAGTGGGTAGAAGACATTCCTTGTAAAACTAATGATAACAAAGTTGTCATAAAGTTTTGGAAAGAGAACATTTTTTCATGCTTCGGAACCCCTCGTGCTATCATCAGTGATAATGGCACTCACTTTTGCAATAGATCCTTTGAAGCTCTTATGCGAAAGTATGCCATAACTCACAAGTTGTCCGCACCCTATCATCCTCAAACCAGTGGGCAGGTTGAGGTTTCCAATAGACAAGTCAAGCTTATCTTGGAGAAAACTGTGAACCAAAACTGGAAAGATTGGTCCATCAAACTTGCAGATGCCCTATGGGCCTACAGGACCGCTTTCAAGATGATTCTAGGAATGTCTCATTATAGGTTAGTCTATGGTAAAGCTTGTCACCTGCCCATTGAGTTAGAGCACCGGGCCTTATGGGCAATCAAGCAGTTGAATTTCGACTTGACTAAGGCCGGTGACCTTCGGAAGTTACAAATTTCCGAATTAGAGGAGTTAAGAAATGAGGCCTATGAAAATGCTAGGATCACTAAAGATAGAGTTAAGATTTTTCATGATAAACACATCATAAGAAAAACCTTTGTCCCTGGACAAAAAGTCTTACTCTATAATTTTAGGCTTCATCTTTTTCTAGAAAAATTAAAATCAAGATGGACTAGGCCATTCATTGTACAACCCGTGTTTCCACACGGTGCAGTTGAGATCAGTGACACAAAGAATGGAAATGACTTTAAGGTAAATGGTTAACGCCTTAAACCTTTCTTGGAATCGGTGCCGGTAAATGAAACGGCTATGGGTCTTTTTGACTCAGTGTATCGGTAACTTTCCTCTTTTCCATTTTATTTCATGCATCTATATATTTCTTTCATACATTAGGGACAATGCATGAGATAAGTGTGGGGGAGGGTTCTAACATGACTAATATAACAAAAAAAAAGGGAAAAATATATATTAAAATTTTTTTTTTGAAAGGTTAGAACAATATTTTGATATATTTTTTGTAGGAAATTAAGTCAATTTTAAGGAATAGGAAAATCATAATTAGGATTTCTTATACTTGGTCAAAGTCAGATGACTTGTTTGATTTTTAGGGTTAGGAAGAAAATTTGTGAAAGTAATTTAGTCTTAATATTTACCTTGATGAAATATGCACACTAAATACACTTACACACTTAGGGTTTAAAAAGAAGACTCTTATGCCTTATAAAAAAATATATGTATGAAAAAAAATAATAATAAACAAATCTAATTATTGATTAGCTAGGTGCTTTGGCCTAAGCAAGCCTTGGTATTTATGTAAAAGATAATTAGATAAGTTTGAAAAAAAAATATATATATAAATCCTCTGATTAAGCTAGGTAGTTGTGCCTCATGAAGCATAAGTATTCACGCCTAAAAGGGGTACATTTTATAAATAAAAACCTTGGTTTCATGGCCTTGTCTGCTCGAGTGTTTAAGTCCTTAGGGGTGTTTTCTCACCTGGTGCCCTAAAACTGTCCGGTTCGGGTGTCACCGACTAAAGGCTCGTTAAATAGGCAGATTAGAAAGCCTAATGAAATTGAGGAATAAATTCCACCAAAATAAATATAAATAAAGCATAGGAGTTAATGTTAAAGAATCCTTAGTCAACTTCACAGTGATGATGGTGCATACGACTCAGGGTAAATTAATAGACTAAATGAGAAGTACAATTTGACTCCTTACTTTGATTGATGACATGTTTTTGAATAGAGACTGAGTTTCGGAATGAAAAATTTGATATTCTTATAACTTATAGATTACTTAAAACCTTACAAATATACTTCAAATATTTTTTCCTTTCAAAATGCTTTTCGAAAATACTAACATTTTTTTTTATGGATTTTGTGTTGGCCCAGAGGCCTTCCACTCTAGTTTTGATGATGATTAACTCATGTAGTTATGTGTACTAATAATCTTGTGATTTTAGTTTCAGATCTTTAACCGAGATATTAGTTGGTGATTAGCTTCAACAAAGGAGTTTTGAAGCCTTTCACTTGGTGATTCCAGAGCCCGAGCATCAAATCATATATAGCATTCGTTGGAGTCAAGCTCGGTGGATCACGTTTTGGATCGAGTCGGCTTGAAGACGGAGTTCGTCAAGAAGACATCGGTACCTAGTTTAGTTTATGTTTTAGATTCATTTGTAAAGACTATATAGTGTGATATGCTCAAGTTCACAACACACACACGTTTCATGTTTTGGATTCGGGTTTTCGGTTTTTGATTTAACAGATATTGGTTTTCATGAATAGATAGATTCAAAACAAGTTTACATGGTTTTAGGTATATGAGACTTGTTCTATATACATGCATGCTTCAACTATTTAGACAAACTTATTTTGATATGCCTATTCATGTGTTTAGGTTTTGTATTTTACAAAACTTGTTTTTGAAATTATTGTCAAAAACTATGATATATATGTTTCATGTATATTAGACTTATGTCCATATGCAACATGCTTCAAAGTATTTAAGTATCATGTTTTTGTATTTGAATGAGTTTTGGACAAAACGTATTTTCAATTCAAAAATCCAAGTTTTGGAAAATACGGGTTTTGTTTTTCGGCAAAATTTATAAGTCACAAAAATGGTTCAAAAAGTTTGAAATTTGTGTTGAAATTTTTCACACAAGTTTGTATTTCAATGTACTATGATAAAAATATTTTTGTGGAATTTTATAAGTTTTATGGGATTTTTTAGAAATAAAAATACCAAGTTTTTCTGTCCCAGAATGCCTTCTGCCAGGCTCTGGCGGTCGACCGGACCGATCGATCGGACCCAGAGTCGTTCGACCGAGCCGGTCGACCGACGTGCACAAAACGTGCACGCTGGCTTGCCATTTGGGCCGGTCGACCGACTGCAAGTACCCCACTCTCGGGTGGGGGCGGTCGACCGGACGGTCGACCGTAAGGCTTAGCACGGTCGACCGAGCAGTGGACCGGCCAGAGAGCATTTGCTCTCTGGATTGGGACGGTCGATCGGGCGGTCGACCGCTAGCCTCTAACGGTCAAAAAATTGACCGTTGGCGGTCGACCGGGCGGTCGACCGCCAGCCGCCATGGCTGACTTTTCAGCCAACGGCTAGTTTTTGTTTGTGGGTTATATAAACCCCATTTGTTTGAGTTTGGCCAAGATTTCAAGAGCAAAATTTACAGAGTTTCTCTAGTGTTTTAAACAAGTTTTCAAAAGTGTTTTTGTTCCAAAAAGATCCATTTTATTTGTTTTAAAGAATTTTGTTTATTTCAAAGAAAATAGGTTTTGGGAATTAGTTTCTTGGTCTAAAAATTCTATATCTATTTGGTATTTTCCCAAGAGAATTTCTTTGATCAAAACACTTAGTTTTTCACACTTGAGCTATATCTTGCTATCCTATTCTATAGGATCTTTATTTGTGGGAAAATTGTTTGTGGTTGAGGAAACCACCAAGTTGTAAACCCTTTACTTGTTGTATCCCTCTTTGGTAGAGGTTGATTTGGGTTGTGGTTAGCTCCCTCTTTGGTAGAGGTTGAGGTTGTGACTTACTCCCTCTAGTGTGAGGTGGAGTTGGGCTTGTGTTGCCTCGGTGGAGGTTGTATTAGTTGAATTGGTGGAGTTCGGTACTCCGGTCTTCGGTAGACCATTTGTATTGCCTCAGTGGAGGTTGTATTGGTTGAGAGAGGAGTTCGGTACTCCTAGTGGATTGGAAATCCTTCTCGGTGAAAGCGGGGACGTAGAGCTCGGTGCTCGAACCTCGAGACACATCTTGTTATTTGCGTTTGATCCATTGACTCTAAACTCTCTCTCTTTATTTGTGCATTGCTTTACTTTATCATATCATATACATGTTTGTATGTTTGTGTGCCTCACTTGTGCTTAACCACGAGAGCTTCATATAGCGCCTCAACTCTTATTCAGAGGAATCAAGAGGAGTTAGTCCAGAGCCCTTCACGGGGAATTCGGCTACACTCGTTGGTTGCACTAAGTGTTGTAGCAATTAGTTTTTAATTTCCGCATTTAGTTCATTAGATTAGCGGTACACCTATTCACCCCCTCTAGGTGTACTTTCAATTGGTATCAGAGCCTACGCTCCTGATATTTGGTTTAACCACCTAGGAGTGTGATCTTGGTTAGCTAATCTATCATTTGCATTTGCACACTATTTGTTTACACACACTCATGGATTGCTTGTCACCTCCCATGTTTGATGTCTCTAACATTGACATGTGGAAATTTAGGATGTCCATGTATTTGAAAACCCTAGGCTTGCATGTTTACCTTGCTATTACCAAGAAATCCTACTCTAATGATAGCAAGCATATAGAGGCCAATGCACTTGCCCTTGAGGCTATTAGAAGCACGCTTAACAAAAATTATCTTATGCTTGTTTCTAACTATGATTCCGCCTTTTCAGTGTGGAACAAGTTGACTTCCTCCGAGCTACAAACGTCCAACATCATAGAGGATGAATCTAGTGGAGAATCTGAGCAACAATGCTACATGGTCCAAGGGAATGACTCCCTTGAGGTATATTCGGAATCTCAATTAGATGATGATGATGCTAGTTCTTCTAGTAATGATCATATTGATGCCAATGCCTTGAATGAAGAACATTCTATTGTTTGTGAAAATTTCATAGAAAAATATAATCTTTTGAAAAAGAAGAGTTTTGAACTTAATAAAAATAATAAAAAAATAATAAGGATTTATGTTCAAAGCTTGATTTGGTTTTGCAAGAGAAGGAAGAGATATCAAGTGAACGTGACTCACTTAAATCTCAACTAGACCTTGCCCTAAAAAAAAAAGAGATTTTGAAAAATAAAAATGATTGTGAAATAATTTTG
The DNA here is from genome assembly GCA_038442645.1 of Agave tequilana. Lineage (NCBI taxonomy): Eukaryota > Viridiplantae > Streptophyta > Magnoliopsida > Asparagales > Asparagaceae > Agave > Agave tequilana. The sequence goes on along the minus strand of JAVJIF010006841.1, from coordinate 154,447 downwards.
AAGAAAAATAAAAACTTGTCTTCAAAATTAATTTTGTTGTAAAAGAGAATGATTCCTTGAAAATAAAAATTGCTTCAATTTCAAAGGATTTAGAAGTTTGTTTAAAGAAAAATGAATCTTTACAAAATAATATTGATACACATGTTTGCCATGCTAGGATAGCTTCACCTAGTTCACCTATTGCATGATCCACTTCTTCTTTAATTAAAAATGATATATCTATGCTTAAGAAGAATATTGATTGTTTGGGCTCCACTTTGAGCCATTGTGTTGTGAGCCATACGCGTTTGGAATCTTTGTTTCGAAAGAAACAAGTTCCATCTTTGCATGCACACCATCCACGGCATACACATGCTCCTTACGGTTACATCCATAACACGTTGTATGCTCATGTGTACACTTGTGCACATTGTGGACGTAAGGGCCACCTTGCTAACTTTTGCTATGATCGTATTCATGATGTAAATTTAGCAAATAAATTTGTTTGGGTTAGGAAAGGAACTAACCCCCATGGACCCAAAAGAGTATGGGTACCAAAGGCCACCCCTATTGTATTTGATGTAGGAGTGGGCTTTCGCATGACGCGAGAGAAATGGTGCCTTGAAGTGGATGCGTTCCGAGCTTAAAGGGAACTATTTGGATGCATCACTTTCAAGGGGAGTTTAGTGGGAGGACCACCTTGGTTTGGAGAACTAGAGAGGTGCCTTCATCGGTTTTGGTATCGATCTCTAACTCCCGTTTATGTTTGCATGCTTTTCATGTCTTTGATTCATAGCATGTCATGTTTTATTGGTCATTATGCTTATGCCATGTTTATTAGATTAGTGATATACATGTTTAGTTATTTGAGACACCCATGTTTAATATGGACCTATATCTATGTGTTCTCACTTTGTTTTTAACTAATATGTATGTCCTAGATCTAATGCACATGCATATACATAATGATCATATGTACGTTTATGATTTTTGTTTTGTTTTGATGCTTCATGTTTTGATGTTTATAGATTATTATGTTAAATGACATGATTATTAGATCATTGACATGCATGTATAGCTTTTGAGATCACCCTTGTTTATAAGGACCCATATGTTGTGTTCTCACCATTGTTTAGCTATTATGCATATCATAGTTCTAATAGCATGTGGATTTACATAATGATCATTTTTCATGCTTACATGTTGATTTATGTCTCGTTTTATGCTTCAAATTTTAAATATATGTTTAAATGTTAGTTTTCATTAAGACTAGGATATATACTTGTACATATAGTGGGCCACAAATAGATCATCATATGTTTGTGCTTGAATGCTTATTTGTACCCATTAGATGTGCTAGTATAGTCTAGTTTTGATGATTCATGCATTTTAACTTGTGATCCCATTTTGGATATGTTTTATGATCATGTGTTTTTCACTTCATGTATATGTCTATTTGGCCAAACCTTAAGATATACATGTATACCCCTTGAGTCATTTGCTTTTCATGCAAATCTTTATTATGGACTCAATTGTGTTTAGGGATATGTATGTATACTTCTTGTTTTGTACAAAACATATATATGCCTTGAAGTATAATTTGTTTTTAATGAAAACTTAGTTTTGATGATTTTCATGTTTTAAGGAATTTTCTTAATTGAGCTTAATTAAATATTTTCATGATTATGTTTTTCACATTTTATTTGTACACTCACCATTCTTGTTTACTCATGTTTTGTTTTCATGAGTCATATTTATGCTTCATTGACCTTGAGTGTTAACTATCATGTGAGTTTCATGTTTCATGAAAATTATTTTTGTTTTATTCCTTACTTGAAGGATTTCGTACTAGTTTTACAAATTTTTCATATAACTAGTTCGTATTCTTCGTTATAGTAGAATTTTCAAACATACTATATTTTCAAATCTATTTTTGAAAACTCCTACCTTCCAAGGGCGGTTGGTTGGGAGACCATGCCTTGTATGCTCTTTATTGAAAATCTTTTAAACATGAGCATGAAATGGGTGGTAAGGATTATGAGTTATACATTTGATATTATTGTTGTTTCAATTGGTATCATTGGATCTTTTCAATTGGTATCAATATTGAAATTCCTTTTGTATACTCATATATGTTTTATTTGTGCTTACTATATCTCTATACTTTTGAGCACAAATTTTAATTATGCTAAACTTGTTTATTAATGTCTATCATGTTTCAATTGATTAGTTTTCAATTGGTATCTTTATACAAGCTTATGCATCGTTATATTTGGTATTTCATAAAGGGGGAGAAAATTCATATTTTATCTTTAAATTGGTATTTTGTTTACCGATGTTTTCCACTCCCATACTTTATGATGGAAAATGAAATTTAACTTTAATTTGGTATCATGTGTTCAAAATGAAAAATATTCACAATTGGTATCAAGACTTTGTTTACTTTCAATTGGTATCATTGATAACAAAAATTTTTATATTGATTATCTTTCAATTGGTATCATGGTTCACTTATATTGATATATTTTTTAATTGGTATCATGTTGGAAGAATATGTTTTATTTGGACCCCTTTGTTGATGATTGACAAAAAGGGGGAGAAATATTTGTGTTTTGAGTTTATATGCATGTTTTTCATTGGTATCAAGTATTGGTATCAAGAGTGTTTGTTTTTAAGAACATAGTTTGGTTAATCAAGATTGTTTGTTTTTAAGAACATAGTTTGGTTAGTTTGATTTTTTATTGGTATCAAGAGCTTGTTTTAATTGGTATCAAGAGCTTGTTTTATTTTTTAATTGGTATCAAGAGCTTGTTTTATTTATGCATGTTGATGCATTTCATGTTTGGTATCAAGAGCATGTTTTTGTATTTGGTTTTGTTTAATATTCATTGTATATTTTATTGTTTATTACTATGAATGAGTTAAGGGGGAGCTTCTTTGAAGCTTAACTTTAATCCATGCATATATAACTCCATGAGTTTTGTCATCATCAAAAAGGGGAGATTGTTGGCCCAGATGCCTTCCACTCTAGTTTTGATGATGATTAACTCGTGTAGTTATGTGTACTAATAATCTTGTGATTTTAGTTTCAGATCTTTAACCAAGATATTAGTTGGTTATTATCAACAAAGGAGTTTTGAAGCCTTTCACTTGGTGATTCCAGAGCCCGAGCATCAAGATCATATATAGCACTCGTTGGAGTCAAGCTCGGTGGATCACGTTTTGGATCGAGTCGGCTTGAAGACGAAGTTCGTCAAGAAGACATCGGTACCTAGTTTAGTTTATGTTTTAGATCCATTTGTAAAGACTAGATAGTGTGATATGCTCAAGTTCACAACACACACACGTTTCATGTTTTGGATTTGGGTTTTCAGTTTTTGGTTTAACCGATATTGATTTTCATGAATAGATAGATTCAAAACAAGTTTACATGGTTTTATGTATACGAGACTTGTTCTATATACATGCATGCTTCAACAATTTAGACAAACTTATTTTGATATGCCTATTCATGTGTTTAGGTTTTGTATTTTAACAAAACTTGTTTTTGGAATTATTGTAAAAAACTATGATATATATGTTTCATGTATATTGGACTATGTCCATATGCAACATGCTTCAAAGTGTTTAAGTATCATGTTTTTGTATTTGAATGAGTTTTGGACAAAACGTATTTTCAATTCAAAAATCCAAGTTTTGGAAAATACGGGTTTTGTTTTTCGGCAAAATTTATAAGTCACAAAAATGGTTCAAAAAGTTTGAAATTTGTGTTGGAATTTTTCACACAAGTTTGTATTTCAATGTACTATGATAAAAATATTTTTGTGGAATTTTAGAAGTTTTATGGGATTTTTTAGAAATAAAAATACCAAGTTTTTCTGTCCCAGAATGCCTTCTGCCAGGCTCTGGCGGTTGACCGGACCGGTCGATCGGACCCAGAGTCGGTCGACCGACGTGCACAAAACGTGCACGCTGGCTTGCCATTTGGGCCGGTCGACCAAGCGGTCGACCGATTGCAAGTACCCCACTCTCGGGTGGGGGCGATCGACGTAAGGCTTAGCACGGTCGACCGAGCGGTCGACCGGCCAGAGAGCATTTGCTCTCTGGATTGGGATGGTCGACCGGGCGGTCGACCGCTAGCCTCCAACGGTCAAAAAATTGACCGTTGGCGGTCGACCGGGCGGCCGCCATGGCTGACTTTTCAGCCAACGGCTAGTTTTTGTTTGTGGGTTATATAAACCCCATTTGTTTGAGCTTTTGGCCAAGATTTCAAGAGCAAAATTTACAGAGTTTCTCTAGTGTTTTAAATAAGTTTTCAAAAGTGTTTTTGTTCCAAAAAGATCCATCTTATTTGTTTTAAAGTGTTTTGTTTATTTCAAAGAAAATAGGTTTTGGGAATTAGTTTCTTGGTCTAAAAATTCTATATCTATTTGGTATTTTCTCAAGAGATTTTCTTTGATCAAAACACTTAGTTTTCCACACTTGAGCTATATCTTGCTATCCTATTCTATAGGATCTTTATTTGTGAGAAAATTGTTTGTGGTTGAGGAAACCACCAAGTTGTAACCCTTTACTTGTTGTATCCCTCTTTGGTAGAGGTTGATTTGGGTTGTGGTTAGCTCCCTCTTTGGTAGAGGTTGAGGTTGTGGTTTACTCCCTCTAGTGTGAGGTGGAGTTGGGCTTGTGTTGCCTCGGTGGAGGTTGTATTGGTTGAATTGGTGGAGTTCGGTACTCTGGTCTTCGGTAGACCATTTGTATTGCCTCGGTGGAGGTTGTATTGGTTGAGAGAGGAGTTCGGTACTCCTAGTGGATTGGAAATCCTTCTCGGTGAAGGCAGGGACGTAGAGCTCGGTGCTCGAACCTCGAAACACATCTTATTGTTTGCGTTTGATCCATTGACTCTAAACTCTCTCTCTCTCTCTCTCTCTCTCTTTATTTGTGCATTGCTTTACTTTGTCATTGTTAGCCCATAAGGTTAAACTCTCCATTTGTTTAGAGTTTTGATGATAACAAACCAAATAGGAGCTATATGGTACTAATTAGTTTGTTAAGATAAGTTTCAGGTTTGTACCATTTTTGGAGGCCATTGCTTAGCTATTGCAAGAAATTCTAGGTTCATGAAGCATAGAAGGCTTTTTGCACATCAAGGAGGGAACATAGAAGAGAAGGCTCTAGCAAGGCATTGCATGGCTCAAGATTGCTCAAGAGACTTAATTAGATTTTTTTTTTAGTTTAGAGTTTTTGTTAAAGAATAGTGAATAGGTTTGAAGCTCTATCACACACGTTTTTGCGCACATCCTATTTCTAAGTTTATTTCCTATAAATTATACAAAAATATTTTGATACAAAATCCTCTGCTTGTAAATCTATATTTATGTTTTATACTTATTCCTATTTAAAACATCTTTGATAAAAATATTTTTCTCCTCAAAATTCTGTTTGAAAATTGGTTTTTGGCCTGAGCCGGTCGACCGCCCGGGTCGACCGTGGCTATGACAGGCTTTGCCGGTCGACCCGAGCGGTTGACCGTAGTTCTGCAATGCACGTATCAGTGTGCATATCTCACGGTCGACCGTGACGGTCGACCGGGACGGGCCTGACTGTAAGTCTTTACTCTCTGTTTGTTTGGGTCGACCGGGCCGGTCGACCGTAGCCTGCAACGGTCGTTTTGTTTGTACTAGCGGTCGACCGGGCCGGTCGACCGGACTAGCCGTTTGAACAGTAACGGCTAGTTTTCTGAGCAGATTTATTTTTGTCCTTTTCTCACTTAAGTGTGTTTAAATGACTTGTTTTGGGTTTAATACATTCTGATTAGCCTTAAAAATGTTTTATCTTCTAACCCTAGCCCTCTCCTATAAATAGGGGTGTTTGGGGAGAGATTGGATTACCTAATTATTACAAGAAAATTTAAAAGTTTAAGGCATTCAAAAGAGCTTGGTTTCTTGGTTTTTGTGCTGGAATTCTCTCTCATTTTCTGAAGTGTTTTCAAGAATTCTCTGATTTCATTCTCTTTTCTCTTTGCACACAAGAGCTTCATTCCTACTCATTGTTCTCTAAGGACCTTTGTAAGGGAAGAGAATTTTGAAAGAGAAAGTTTGTGGTCTTTTGACTACCAAGAGAGAACTTGTACTTGAGATTGTGGAGTTGGGTACTCCGGTGTATTTGTGACATCTTTGTGATAGTCGAAGTGGTTGGAATCCTTCTGGGGAAGGCGGGGAAGTAGAGCTGGGTGCTCGAACCTCGATAACAAATCTTTGTGTTTGCGTTTGGTTTACTTTCCTTGTTCTTGCACTACCTTCATTGCTATTGTTACTTGCTCTCTACATTCATTGCTATATTCACTTGCTTTGTGAGATTGTTGCATCATATATTTTTAAATTGTCCATTGATTAGCATTATCACCTATTCACCCCCCCTCTAGGTGATTTTCAATTAGTATCAGAGCTTGGACTCTAGGTTTGGCTTAACATCCATAGAGAGATCCTTAAAATTTGCTAATCAATATTTTCATTCATTCATTCATCACTAGTAAACATGGCCGATAACATCAACACCCCTCCTAAATTTGATGGACTTAATTTCCCTATTTGGAAGGTTAGAATGACTTTATTCTTGCAATCTTTGGGTAGCTTAGTGGCTAAATCCTTGACCAAACCCTATGTAGCACCCGATAGTGATGAGAGCACATGGACCGACTTCAACTTTAGAGAATATGAGGCTAACTCCAAGGCCCAAAATTCCCTCTTAACCGCCTTGAATGAGGATGACCTTACACGGGTAATTCATTGCCAATCCGCCTATGAGATTTGGCAACACTTGTTAGTCACGCACGAAGGGACTTCACAAGTCAAGAGAGCTAAGATAGATCTCTTGAGGTCCCAATATGAATCTTTTAAAATGCTTGATGAAGAATCTATTGATTGTATGATTACCCGATTTACTAAAATCACCAATGCTCTTTCTTCTTTAGGCGATGACATCTCCAACGACCAAAAGGTGCGAAAAGTGATTCGGGCTCTTCCTACATCATGGGAGATCAAGGCCACCACCTTGAAAGAATTGAACGACAAGGATGAGATGGACCTAATTAGTCTCATTGGGAACTTAAAGACCCATGAAATGGAAAAGAAAGCAAGAGAAGAGGCCGCTCCACTAAAGAACAAGTCCATGGCCTTCAAGTCTTCATCCACTCTTGAGGACGATGAAGAAGATGAAGAAGAAGATGAGGAGCTTTCACTACTAGTTCGCAATGTGAAGAGGATGTACCGGAGGAACAAGCTCAACTTCCGAAGAAAAATCGAAGGCAAAGAGGAGAGGAGAATTATATGCTATAATTACCGAAGACCCGGACATATCATGGCGGATTGCCCGGAGTTCAAGAAAAAGATGACCTCCTCCTTCAAGCCAAAGAAATCGGAAGAAAAGAAGGCGTACAAGGCAACTTGGGATTCGGAAAGCGAGTCCGAGGAAGAGGCGGATTTAGCGAATATGTGTTTCATGGCAAACACACCAAAGGTAACCCCTCAACCTCTTGATGATGAAGATGATGAATTAAGTAAGGAAGTTCTTGTTCATGCTTTTGTTGAACTTTCCGAAACTTATGATAATAAGAAGATTGAATGTCTTAAATTGCAAAAAGAAGTTGCTTTTCTCAAAAATCAACTTGCTATGGTTTCTAAAGAAAAGGATGATATTTCTTCTAATCTTATTTCCATTCAAAATGAGTTTAATGCCTACAAGGTTTCTTGTAAGGGAAAATCTCCTATTGTTGATGAAAAAGAAATTTCTTCCTTAAAATCTAAAATGGTTGATTTTGAAAAAGTTTTGAAAGATTGTGCTTTTAACACTAAGAAACTTGAAGAAAAATTTTCTAAAAAGCACACCTCTCATGCTAAAGATTCACATGTTAAGTCTACTCATGCTAACACTACACATAACACTTCTCATGCTAAATCTTTTCATGCTCACAATTCCCATGCTCACAAATCACACACTCACTATGCTTTTAAATATGGTAGAGTGTATAGATGCACATATTGTGGTAAGAATGGACATTTAGTTAAATTTTGTTATGACCAAGTTAATAGATCAAATAATCTTGTTTGGGTTAATGAAACTAACCCTTTAGGACCCAAGAAAATGTGGGTACCAAAATCAAGTCCTAAATTATTTGATGTAGGTACACACCAAGGCTCCAAGACGTAGGGAGCGGTGGTACCTTGATAGTGGTTGTTCAAGACACATGACGTGGGATATCAACCACTTTACAACCCTATCAAGGTACATGGAAGGTGGCTCCGTCACCTTCGGGGATGACTCCAAAGGGACTATCATCGGTATAGGTAACATTTAAATTGGTTCATCTCCTACTATAGAAAATGTTGTACTTGTTGATGGTTTGAAACATAATTTGCTTAGTATTAGTCAATTTTGTGATCGTGGACTCAAAGTTGTTTTTGATGATACTTCTTTCAAGATTTTTGATGTTAAAACAAATGATTGTATTCTCACCGGTTTTCGTGATGATAATGTTTATATCATTGACATGCTTAATGTGGTATGTTCTACTAAATGCTTGAATGCTTTTGATGAAAATTCTTGGCTTTGGTATAGAAGATTAGGACATGCATCTTTTGACCATCTTTCTAGGATTAATTCAAAAGAATTGGTGAAGGGTATTCCTTACTTGAAGTTTGAGAAAGACTGCATTTGTGGTGCGTGCCAACTTGGGAAACAAACCAAGTCTTCCTTCAAACCAATCAAGGATATCATGTCAACTAGCCCTTTAGAATTAATTCATATGGATCTTTTTGGACCTACTAAAACTAAGAGTTTAAATGGTAGTAGATATGCATATGTTTTGGTTGATGATTTTTCCCGTTTCACTTGGGTTTTCTTCTTGGAACACAAAGATCAAACTTTTTCTCATTTTAAGAATTTTCGAAAAAGAGTTGAAAAAGAAAAAGGTTTTTCGATTTTGAAAATAAGAAGTGATAGAGGTGGTGAGTTTGTTAACCAACTCTTCATGACTTATTGTGATGAAAAGGGAATTAAGCATGAAATGTCTTGTCCTAGAACTCCACAACAAAATGGAGTTGTAGAAAGGAAAAATAGAACACTTCAAGAGATGGCTAGGACAATGATAAGTGAGTATGACCTCCCTCAATATCTATGGGCCGAGGCCGTAAACACCGCATGCTATATATCAAATCGTATTTATTTGTGTAAGAATTCTTCCAAACATCTTTTGAAATGTATCATTCTAGAAAACCTAATGTTGCATATTTCAAAGTTTTTGGATGCAAGTGTTTTGTTTTGAACACTAAAGATAACTTGGGTAAATTTGATGCTAAGGCTTATGAAGTAATCTTTGTTGGATATTCTACAACTAGTAAAGCTTATAGAGTATTCAATAGATCTTCACTTACCATTGAAGAATCCATGCATGTTAAATTTGAAGAATCTAATGTGGTTGTTGAGAATGTTGTAGAGATTGAACCATTAGGTGAAGACATGGAGAGACTATCCTTGAAGGACTCACCCGCTCAAGAAGATAAGCAAGAATCAATTGGTGATGTTCAAGAGGATAAAGAGGAAAGCTCTCAACCGCTTCCTAAAGCTTGGAGATACGCTACAAATCATCCCAAGGAGCTCATCTTAGGTGATGCATCTAAAGGGGTAACAACTCGCTCCAAACTCCAAGACCTATGTGGTAACTTTGCTTTCATTTCTCATTTTGAACCCAAAAGCATCCTCGAAGCCGAGGCGGACTCATATTGGTTGCTAGCCATGCAAGAGGAACTCAATCAATTTGAGCGCAACCAAGTTTGGCACCTTGTTCCTAGGCCCCACGATAGACCAATAATTGGTACTAAGTGGATCTTTAGAAACAAGATGGATGAGTCCGAAAATGTGATTAGGAATAAGGCTAGGTTAGTGGCCCAAGGTTACACTCAAGTTGAGGGAATTGACTTTGAGGAGACCTTTGCACCCGTAGCACGGCTTGAAGCCATACGGATGACACTAGCTTTTGCATCTTTCAAAAATTTTAAACTTTTTCAAATGGATGTGAAAAGTGCATTTTTGAATGGTTTTATAAATGAAGAAGTTTATGTTGCTCAACCTCCCGATTTTGTTGATCATGTTCATCCCGATTTTGTTTTTAAACTTGATAAAGCTTTGTATGGATTGAAACAAGCTCCAAGAGCTTGGTATGAAAGGCTTTCTAGTTTTCTCATTTCAAATGATTTTATTAAAGGCAAAGTAGATACAACACTATTCACTAAGCATGTTGATAATGACATTTTAATTGTGCAAATTTATGTTGATGATATAATATTTGGTTCTACTAATGAGCTTTTATGCAATGAATTTGAAAAGGTTATGCAATGTGAGTTTGAAATGTCCTCAATGGGTGAGCTTAATTTCTTTCTTGGACTCCAAATCAAGCAATTGCAAGATGGGAACTTCATATGTCAAGCCAAATACGCAAAGGAACTCGTAAAGAGGTTTGGACTTGAAGACTCAAAGGTTTGCAACACTCCCATGTCAACTACAACCAAGCTTGATAAGGATGACCAAGGTAAAAATGTTGATATTAAATTGTTTAGAAGCATGATAGGTAGTCTTTTGTATTTAACGGCAAGTAGGCTGGATATCATGTTTAGTGTGTGTCTTTGTGCTAGATTTCAATCGTGTCCCAAAGAGTCTCATCTTATTGCGGTAAAACGCATTATTCGTTATATTAAGGGAACGATTGGAATGGGTCTATGGTATCCGAAAACCGGAGATTTCTCAATGACGAGTTATTCGGATGCCGACTATGCGGGTTGTAGAGTAGATAGAAAGAGTACTAGTGGGACATGTCAATTTCTTGGTAATTGTCTTGTTTCATGGTCCTCTAGGAAACAAAATTCCGTAGCTCTTTCAACCGCCGAGGCGGAGTATGTTGCCGCGGGGGCTTGTTGTGCACAAGTCCTTTGGATGAAACATACTCTCCTTAATTATGATTTGCATTTTGACCATATAAAAATATTTTGTGATAATACTCGTACTATACATATGACAAAGAATGCAAATCAACATAGTAAGACCAAGCACATTGAGATTAGATATCACTTTCTTAGAGATCATTTTGAGAAAAGAGATATAGATATTGATTATGTTTTTTACGGATTTGCAACTAGCCGATATTTTCACTAAACCACTTGATTGTGCTAGATTTTCTTTCATTTGTGGTGAACTTAATGTTTGTGTTATTGAATAAAAATGTTTTCATAACCCTTTTTGATGTATGACAAAAAGGGGGAGAATGAGTTTTTATGATAGAAATATGAGTTCATATGGTTTTGGTTCCATATGAGTTTATATATGTTTTTCATGTTTTTAGCTTTTAATGTATTTTCATGAATTCTTGAAATTTGAGTTTAAGTGTTTTGCAAGTGTTTTATATTTTCATGGTTTTTGGTTTCATGATGTTTACTTGCAAATTACAAATTACATTGTTTTTCCTTGTTTAAATATAGCATAATTTGAGGGGGAGCTTTTTCCTCCCCTATATTTTTGTTTATAGCCTATTTGTTTTGTCATCATCAAAAAGGGGGAGATTGTTAGCCCATAAGGTTACACTCTCCATTTGTTTAGAGTTTTGATGATAACAAACAAATAGGAGCTATATGGTACTAATTAGTTTGTTAAGATAAGTTTCAGGTTTGTACCATTTTTGGAGGCCATTGCTTACCTATTGCAAGAAATTCTAGGTTCATGAAGCAAAAACGGCTTTTTGCACATCAAGGAGGGAACATAGAAGAGAAGGCTCTAGCAAGGCATTGCATGGCTCAAGATTGCTCAAAAGACTTAATTAGATTTATTTTTAGTTTAGAGTTTTTGTTAAAGAATAGTGAATAGGTTTGAAGCTCTATCACACACGTTTTTGCGCACATCCTATTTCTAAGTTTATTTCCTATAAATTATACAAAAATATTTTGATACAAAATCCTCTGCTTGTAAATCTATATTTATGTTTTATCCTTATTCCTATTTAAAACATCTTTGATAAAAATATTTTTCTCCTCAAAATTCTGTTTGAAAATTGATTTTTGGCCTGAGCCGGTCGACCGCCCGGGTCGACCGTGGCTATGACAGGCTTTGCCGGTCGACCCGAGCGGTCGACCGTAGTTCTGGCAATGCACGTATCAGTGTGCATGTCTCACGGTCGACCGTGACGGTCGACCGGACGGGCCTGACTGTAAGTCTTTACTCTCTGTTTGTTTGGGTCGACCGGGCCGGTCGACCGTAGCCTGCAACGGTCGTTTTGTTTGTACTAGCGGTCGACCGGGCCGGTCGACCGGACTAGCCGTTTGAACAGTAACGGCTAGTTTTCTGAGCAGATTTATTTTTGTCCTTTTCTCACTTAAGTGTGTTTAAATGACTTGTTTTGGGTTTAATACATTCTGATTAGCCTTAAAAATGTTTTATCTTCTAACCCTAGCCCTCTCCTATAAATAGGGGTGTTTGGGGAGAGATTGGATTACCTAATTATTACAAGAAAAATTCAAAAGTTTAAGGCATTCAAAAGAGCTTGGTTTCTTGGTTTTTGTGCTGAAATTCTCTCTCATTTTCTGAAGTGTTTTCAAGAATTCTCTGATTTCATTTTCTTTTCTCTTTGCACACAAGAGCTTCATTCCTACTCATTATTCTCTAAGGACCTTTGTAAGGAAGAGAATTTTGAAAGAGAAAGTTTGTGGTCTTTTGACTACCAAGAGAGAACTTGTACTTGAGATTGTGGAGTTGGATACTCCGGTGTATTTGTGACATCTTTGTGATAGTGGAAGTGGTTGGAATCCTTCTGGGGAAGGCGGGGAAGTAGAGCTGGGTGCTCGAACCTCGATAACAAATCTTTGTGTTTGCGTTTGGTTTACTTTCCTTGTTCTTGCACTACCTTCATTGCTATTGTTACTTGCTCTCTATATTCATTGCTATATTCACTTGCTTTGTGAGATTGTTGCATCATATATTTTTAAATTGTCCATTGATTAGCATTATCACCTATTCACCCCCCCTCTAGGTGATTTTCAGTCATATCATATACATGCTTGTATGTTTGTGTGCCTCACTTGTGCTTAACCACGAGAGCTTCATATAGCGCCTCAACTCTTATTCAGAGGAATCAAGAGGAGTTAGTCCAGAGCTCTTCACGGGGAATTCAGCTACACTCGTTAGTGGCACTAAGTGTTGTAGCAATTAGTTTTTAATTTTCGCATTTAGTTTATTAGATTAGCGGTACACCTATTCACCCCCCTCTAGGTGTACTTTCATTTTGTGGGTGCAATCCACTGAAAACTCTCACGAGATAAAACTCGTCCTCTAGGGGTAACCTAGAGGTTTAACGGCTTGTTGCACATGCTCAGTGCAATCGAGTGACCTGCGAAAATGGTCTAATAATTGATTAGAATTAGTTTGATGTTTTGCTCGAGGGCGAGCAAAAGATAAGTGTGGGGGTGTGATCAGTCACATATATTGCATATACATCGTCACCTTACCATACTTTTTAGCTAATAAATCCTATTAATAAGTCTTCTTCTTCTTCGTTAAATGTAGGCCCAATTGCTAAAAGAAAGGAAAGAGAAACAAGCCCAAAAGCCCACCAAATTCTGATTTAATTCAGAATAAATTCGAAATCAAGGAATCAGGGAAAAATCTTAGCATATCAGAGAGGTTAAAAACCGATTGAAAAGAATCCTCCCAAATCAAGCGGTTAAAGCCAACAATAAAATGCTGTTTCATCAAATCCTGGAGCAGAAACGAGAAAACCAGTAGAAGATATAGGAGAATCACCAAACCAGGAGAACCACCCATTGGGTGTAGCTAACTGGCCACACCAGGGCCACGGAAATGCGGTCCTAGCCACATTTTCGTGGCTTTGTTAGGTTTGTTGGGGGAGCGTTTGCTCCCCCAATCTTCCTACGAGCTCTCCCCTCTGGTTTTTCCCTATAAATACCATTTTCAATAGAGAAAAAAAGAGCGAAGACTAGAATTAGAATTTTTGTTTATACTTTAAGGTTTAGGCTCTTTGTTAGATAGTACAAAAGTTGTATTTTTATTTTGTAATTTGTAGTTCAGTACAAATACCTGTGAGAGAGAGGAATTGAGTGCTTGTAACTTGAAGATTGAAGTGACATCAATACAAGAATCGAGCTTCATTTTCTTCCACTCATTTTACGGTATTTCTTGCGTTATTTACTTTCATTGTTCTTCATCTTCCATGAGTAGCTAAATCGGTTTTCTGGGTTCACTATTACTCCTCTCTCTGATCCATCTTCTTTTTGAATGGTTTTCTTGAAAAAGACCCAATGAATCATTTGAATGCCTAAACTAAAGCCTTTCTTCTTTGAAAGTGTTCTTTAAGGCACATGAGGATGGGTTTGGATTTTTAAACTTCTACTTCTTTTAAAAACGTCTTTGAACTTGTTTTTATCTCATACTTGAACCTCTTGATGATTTAACATTCAATTCAATACGATTTCTTAAAGAAAAGAATTAATTTTTCCAAACATCTTATGTGCTTTGCTTAAACCTTCCTAAAAGCAATCTTAAGTTTTTGCCTATGATCAAGTTGAGGCACTAATGATTTCAATAGAAGAACATATCATTGAGTAGTGAGATAGTGAGCCCAGATTTTCTTCTTCATTAAAAAACAACAAATCACTTTTTAAACTTTATACAAAATTCACCTTTCCCAAAGCCTTCTTTAAAGTTGCAATTTCTCTTTTAATCATCTCCCTTCTTTCCATTCTCTTTTCAATTAAAAAACGAGCACAATTCTTTGTTACTAAATAAAACACCGAAAAGCTTTCATCGCATTCCTCCTCGTGGACACGACCCGTTAGCCCGAAGCTACACGGTAAATCTCTTAACTCTTTGATTCTACAATCACAATTCTAGATCACATTCGTCTTCATGAAGTAAATGAGTTCAATAATGTTGATAAGCCTGACGAGGAAGTATGCATATTAGACGACTATCATCGATTTCGAGACAAACTGATTAAAGATCATTTGGCCGAATATTCACCTCGTAGGGAACAACTTGAGTAGTATAGTGAAGATACATGTGACGAC
This sequence comes from Agave tequilana, assembly GCA_038442645.1. Lineage (NCBI taxonomy): Eukaryota > Viridiplantae > Streptophyta > Magnoliopsida > Asparagales > Asparagaceae > Agave > Agave tequilana. The sequence continues at coordinate 139,349 of JAVJIF010006841.1, read as the reverse complement.
GAATCTTTGTATTTGGATGAAATGTTTTATGATGATTGGGATACACATACACCTCCCAAAGAGAAAGTTAAATCATATTGTGAGGATACTTGTGAAGATGATGAGCCTCTATTTCTTGATATATTGTTTAAAGATAAATGCGATCATAGTGGTAAAAAAACATGTGTTACGTCTAGAGTTCCCTTTGAAAGAGGGAAGCTTGATTTAAGTATCTTCTCATTCAATGAATCAACTAATGACCAGTCGTTTGAAAACATAAATCAAGAACCTTAAATTGACAAAAGCTTTAAAAACCTCGTCGAAGATGAACTTAACTGTTTGGATGAATCAATTAGGGATGCTTTGGTTAGTTATATACCTCTGAAAGAAATAGTTAATTCAAGTTTTGAGGAGATATATGAGGATGACCTCAAAATTCTAGGTAGTCATATTGTGTATGCACCAAAAGTGTTTTTTGATGACGATGATGAATTTATGAAGAGTGGAAGAGGGAAGAAGAGTAGGAGAAAATTGAGAAAATTGAGGAACAAATTAGAGAGGATGAATATAAAAATGACAAAAAGATTGGTCTTCCCAATGTGCACTATAAAGAGAACCAATTGGAATGATGGGAAACGAGCTAGAGGGATGAATCTTAAAAAAAATCTAGGTGAGGGAGATGCATGTGTTGTACATATATTTGTATATTATTATTATTATTATTGTTTTTTCTCTTTTTACACTTTATTTCATGCATTCATGCATTCATTCATACATTGAGGACAATGCATGAGATAGTGTGGGGGAGGGTTCTAAGATAACATAGGTTTTTTTATTTAAAATAAAAAAATTTTATTTAAAAAAATAATTTTTTTTATTAAAATTTTTTTTGAAAGGAGAGCAATATTTTGACATATTTGTAAGAAATTAAGTTAATTTTAAGGAATAGGAGAATCATAATTAGAATTTCTTATACTTGGTCAAAATAAAACTATTTTGTTTGATTTCTAGGGTTAGGAAGAAAATTTGAAAAAAGTAATTTAGTCTTGATTTTTACCTTGATGAAATATACATGCTTTATACACTTACACACTTAGGGATCAAAAAATAAAGATTCTTATGTCATATATAAATTAAAATATATATATGTATTTATATAAAAAATCCCCTAATTAAGCTGGGTATTTGTGCCTAATAAAGCATAAGTGTTCACGCCTAAAAGCGGTTCATATAATAAAATTCTTAGTTTTGTGGCCTTGTTTGCTCGAGTCCTTAAGTCCTTAGCGTGTTTTCTCACCCGATGCCCTAAAACCGTCTGGTCTGGGAGTCACCATTACATGGGCAGATTAGAAAGCCTAAGAGAACTAAGAAATAATAGCACCAAAAAAATAATAATAAATAAATAAAATAAGGCATAAGAGTTAGAGTTAAGGAACCCTGAGTCAAACTTTCACGGTCACAAAGATGCATATGACTTAGGATAATATAATAGACTAGATGAGAAATTCAATTTGACTCCTTACCGTGATTAATAACAAGTTTTTGAATAGAGACTAAGTTTAGGGATGAAAAATTCAGTTTTCTGATAACTTATACATTACTTGAACTCATACAATAATAATTCAAATATTATCTCTCCTTTTAAAAATGCTTTTCAAAAATACTAACACTTTATTTTTCTTTATTTATGGATTTTGTGGGTGTAATCCACTAAAAACCCTCACAAGATAACACTCGTCCTCTAGGGATAACCTAAAGGTTTAACGGCTTGTTACACCTACTAAGTGCAATCATGGTATCTATGAAAGTGATATTAGGATAGTTAGATTAGTTTTTTTTTATTTTTACTCGAGGACGAGCAAAAAGATAGGTGTGGGGGTGTGATTCGTCATCAATAATGCATTTTTTCATTCAATTTCCATACTTAATTTTTATAAAATATTACTATTTAATTCACTAATTGTTTAGTAATGTGCAGGCCTCCATGATCCAAGAAAGTCTAAGAGAAAGCCCAAAAGAAGCCAAAAAGCCCACAAGAAATATGAAAATAAAGATTAATTGGGAAAATAAAGGAAGCATCTTTTCTATCTCATTTAAATTTAAATTAATATAATTTAAAACCTAGAGGAGGAGAAGGATAGAATAAGATGAATAATCATCCTAATTAAAGATAGAGATGGATTTTTATTTTGCTTGCACCACAAGACGAAGATAAAGGAGTGAAAATCTGAATTTAATTCGGATTCAAACTAGACACTCTTTAGTATTTAAATCATAACTTTCTCTGTTGAACGTCAAATTTGATGATTCAAGATACTCCAGATAGAAGACGTGAAGCACTACAACTCTTACGTTGATCATACTTTCCAATTCAGCCATTGGATGAGCCATATTCAGCGATCAACACGATAATAAGTTGTGGATAGAATTGAATTTCTACATAAAATTCTGGATAAGTCAAATCAAGTTTGGAGATAAGAGGAGAAATCAAATTCAGAAATATTTAGCTCCTCCTATCTTCATAGGCTTCCTATCTCTCTGATTTTCTCCTATAAATACCCCTGCAGAGCAATAGAGGGAGGGCAGATCTCAGAAGCTCAAGCTTAGGGTTTTCTTTAGATCCTTTTTCTTTTCGAATTTTCTTGTATTATTTTGTTTTTTTTATTTGGAGAAGAAGATTGTTGAAGAAGCAGAAGAGCACTGTAATTGGTCAGTGATATCCAATAAAATAAGGTTCTTTATTATTTTTACTTTTCTTGCTTTGCAATTCAATTTAGTTTTCTGCTTTTTCTTATTTGTTTTCTTCTTTTAATTTTGATGCAACTTTTCTTATTCATAATAAAAACTGAAAATAAAAATTAAAATATGAGTAATTAAATTAAACTTATAGTTTGCTAATCTCTCGATCAACTTAAGTTTAGTTTAAAAGATGAACTGATTGAAATCTATGTTGGTTAGAAACCCTAGGATTAAATTAGTGTTATTGAAGATGAATAAATAATTAGGCTTAACTAATTTAGCGTTGCACTTCTTAATGGTTATTCATAGTTCATATTTAAATATTTTGATAGCATCATGTTAAGTATAAAAAAAAGACTTTTCTTATACTATGCTTTGGAATTAGGATGAACTACAGTTTAATTTTAATTAATGCACACTAATTAGGAATTACAATATTTTTACTCATCATTCTTGATTCTCAATCAAAACCCTCGGGTCAATAATTCTTCATGGATTCAATATGATATTCATGACTAATACTTTGGCTATAGTAGATGATTAGTGGACTATAATTTCTTTTGCTTAATTAAATCTCTTTCTTAAAATCAATATCTTTTTTTCCAAGCTAACTGTTAGAGAAATAATTCCGAAAAGCTTCCATCACATCCTTCCCTGTGGGTCGACCCATCTAGCCCTTGCTACGCGGTTACATTGAGAAGAGACTAAGAACTTTTTGACTTTTACTCTTTCTTTATTATTTTTCCTTCTCAATCAAAAGCCTAATATAACTAGGAGATATTGTTACTATAATAATATATACAAAAAGAAAAAAATAAAGAAATAAAATTATGAGACATAAGAGCTGGAGTTGAAAATTTTTAAGTCAAAAATACACCGTCACAAAGATGCATATGACTTAGGGTAAGATAATAGACTCGATGAGAACTTCAGTTTGAACCCTAACCTAGATTGATGATAAATATTTGAATAAAGACTAAGTATAAGAATGATCAATTTGGTAATCTTAAAACTTAGAAAATGCTTAATTTTTACAAAATATGTTCATATATTTTCCCTCTTTCAAAATGATTTTCGAAAATACTAACAAATTTTTATGGATTTTGTGGCTGTAATTCACTGAAAACCATCACGAGACAACATTCTTCCTCTAGGAGCAACTTAAAGATTTAACAGCTTATTGTATGTGATAAGTGCAACCATGATTCTATGAAAGTGAGGTAGTTTAGATTAGTTCAGTTTAGATTTTTATTTTTTTTGTTTTACTTGAGGACGAGTAAAAGATAGGTGTGAGGGTGTGATTGGTCATCAATAATAATATTTTTAGTCATATTTTCACATTTATTTTTTATAAAACATAACTATTTAATTCATTTATTGTTTAGTAATGTGCAGGCTTCCATAATTCAAGAGAAAGACCAAAAGATCCAAAAGCCCACATTATTATGAAAATAAAGATTAATGAGGAAGATAAAGAAAGCTTCTAGTCTATCCCATTTAAATTTGGGTTTTAAATTAATTTAATTTAAAACCTAGATGAGAAAAAGGATAGAACAAGATAAATTCTCATTCCAATTGAAGATAAAGGTGAAGTTTTATTCAAATTTCCTTTGCTTGCACCACAAGTCGAAGATAAAGGGAAGAAAATTTGAATTTAACCAAGATTGAGAGATAACTTGTTCTCCGAGTTATCTAGGAGATCAAAATATTTTAAAATTCGGAGATCAAATGAAGATTCTGAAGATAGATCTCTACATGAACAGACAAGATGAAGCCATGCGCCAAAGAGCATGACCAAACACCACAAAAATGCTGCGACAAGTCCTTTTTTGCCACGAAAACACGACAATCCTGGGTCCGCGTGCGTTGAGTTTTGGAGGAGGTGTTCTACTTGGAGTCTACTTCTCAAATCTCCTATTGATACCCCAGAAGGGTAACAGAGGAGAGGCATCTAAGAGATTGAGTAGAGGATTATTTGTTTAGCCATTTATTTTCAAATTTTCATTGTATTATCTAGCTTTTAATTTGAAGAAGAAGATTTTTGAAGAAGAAGGACATTGTAACTGGTTAGCGACAATCAATAAAAGGTTTATTTTTCTTTTCATCTCTCTTGTTCTTTAATTTCGTTGTTATTGCTTTAGTTTGTTTATTTTCCTTTCTTCTTTACTTTTTGATGCAAATTTCCCTCTCCATTATATATCTTGTTAAAAATAAAAAAATATGAATAACTAATTTATCTTATAGTTTGTTAATCTCTTGATCAACTTAAATCTAGTCTAAAAGATGAACTGATTGAACACTATGATTATTTGAGACCCTAGGATTAAGTTGATGTTCTTGAAGATGAATGGTTAGTTAAGTTGAACTAATTTAGGGTTACACTTTTTAATGGTTACTCTAAGTTCATATTTAGATACTTTGATAGTATCATGTTAGGTTTAAAAGACTTTTCTTTTGCTATACAAATTAGGATGAACTAAAGTTTACTTTTATTTAGTATACTCTAATTAGGGTTTACATTCTTCTTTACTCATCTTACTTGGCTCTCAATGAAAACTCTAGGGTAGATTTTTTATAGATTTATGATGTTCTCTCTTCTTAGACTAGTACTTAGTTGTGTTAGATGATTAGTGGACTATAACTTCTTTTACTTATTCTTATAACCAATATCTCTTTTTTCAAGCTATCTGTGCGGAGAAATCATTCCGAAAAGCCTCTATCGTATCTTTCCCTGTGGATCGACCCATCTAGCTTCTGCTACGCGGTTAAATTGAGAAGAGACTAAGAACTTTCTGACCTTAACTCTTGACTTTACTTTCAATTCAGTTTCTTTTCTCAATCACCCTTTTGCCTTCAGAAATGCATGTATTTATAGCCAAAATTAGATAAGGGAGAGCGTACGAAGATAGAGGAAAATCTTTTGCCCAACAGAAAAGATCTTCTGATAAGGTTGAAAATAAGGTTGGAGATAAACTTTTATTTTATCCCTTGATCTTCAGTTAGATTGTGTCTTATCTGTCTGAATCTTCTAAATATACATCCCAATCCTTTAGATATCCCTATGTATGTTGATAGAGTTGCTTTAGGACTTTTGAATTTGCCTCTATCTTCTTGATTTCCCATCTAATAAAATAAATTCAACTAGATCTGATTTAATTAGATTAGATTTGTGATGATCTTCAGCTAACCAAATAGATCCATATAAATCTAATTTAATTGATATTTATTTGGTATTATCTTCTTTCCCTTCATTAATCATATCCTGCATGAATTAAATATTAAGATAAGATAATTAGCAAATTTATTACAAGAAAAGTGTAGGAATGTACTAATAAATAATGCAATGCACGTGTACGATCACTATACAAATTAAATATTAAGATAATAAATTTCAAGATTTATTACAGAATAGCTGTAGGAATGTAATAATAAATATGAAGTATGTGTATCCAATCACACCTCCACACCTATCTTTCTCTTATCCTCAAGCAAAACAGAATTAATCTAACTCACTTTTGTAGAAATCACAGTTGCACTTAGCACAAGGAACAAACTGTTAAACCTCTAGGTTACCCCTAGAGGACGAGTTTTATCTCGTGACGGTTTTCAGTGGATTTCACCCACAAAATCCATAAAGAAAGAGAAATAAAGTGTTAGTATTTTTAAAAATACATTTTGAAAAGAAGAGAAAATATTTGAATTGTTTTTGCAAGAATTAAGAAATCTATAAGTCATAGGAAACTAAAATTTTCATTCTTAAACTTAATCTCTATTCAAAAACTTTTTATCAATTAAGGTAAGGAGTCAAAATGTATTTGTCATCTAGTCTATTATTTTACCCTAAGTCATACGCATCTTCGTGACTGTGTATATTAGTTCAAGATTCTTCAACTCTATCTCTTATGCCTTATTTTTTTTACATATTTTTGGTGGTAATATCCCTTAATTCTATTAGGTTTTCTAATTCGATCATGTAACGAGCCTTAAGTCGGTGATTCTCAAACCAAACAGTCGTAGGGCACTGAGCAAACCACGCCACAAAACTAAGGTTTTTTTTATTTGCAATATGAACCACAGTTATGCGTGCATACTGTAGGATCTATATTTAAGTCAACACAAACACTAGACAAGAAGGATTAATCGTTGATCAAAAAAGTAACTTGCAAATAGGAAATCAAATCTCAGAAAATGCACAAACGCAAACAAGAGAGATTTATCCTGGTTCGGTCTTTGTGACCTACATCCAGTCCCCAAGCCACCCGCTTGAGATTTTCCTTTAACCTTGATTTTGCAACCCAAAATCAATACACCATGTACACCACTTGACAAATCCCCTTCGCCAAATTTGTACACCTTCTCTTCCACCAAGAGAACACCTTCTCTTCCACCAAGAGAATACCTTCACCTTGTACAACTGCCTCTACAACCAAGAAGCCTCCTGTGTACAATGATTTGCTTTGAGAATTACAATACTTTTCCTATAGCCTTGTTACTGAATGTGTATGTGGAAAAGATTCAGTATAGGAAACAAGAACTTCAGAGAATCTTCACAATGGAAATGTCTTTTGGTGAAGAACAGAAGTGGGAAAAATAGTTTTCAGGTTTTCAGATTTTTGGCTTTGGAAAACTGATAAAATTTCTTAGTAATTGGCCTTTGGCATAACTTCCATATTTATAGCTGAAGACTAGGGTTAGTTAGGGAGTTATTGGTGCAATTTGAATCAAAGGAACGTTGAAAACAGTTGCATAAAAGACCAGATAATGAAAACTGTCCAACAGTCAGAACTGCCTATTAGTCGACTTGCTTTTTGAGTTAGTCGACTAACCTAGGCAAAATTCCTTCTATTAGTCGACTAGGTTTAGCTATTAGTCAACTAGGTCAGTGGCCGTTGGAAGAACAGTTTCAGAATAACTACTTCAAGTCGACTGCAGCTACTTGATAGTCGACTTGACCAGTTATTAGTCGACTTGGGGACAAGGGTTAGTCGACTAGAAAATGTATTAGTCGACTATAGTTGACTGTTGGTCGACTAATACACAAACAGAGAGTTGGTCTGTTTCAGGACACAAGATTAGTCGACTTGGGTGACTGGGTTAGTCGACTACACATGGGTTAGTCGACTTATAATTGACTTCAAGTCGACTAATGGACCAATGAAGTGTGTGTTTGTGTCAAGGCTTTTACATGCTATTTCAACTTTACAAACCACACTCTATCAACTCTCCTTGGCACATCTTGATCATGTAGGACTCTTGATTCTTCATGAGTTAGAGCTCCAAATGAATTTGATCTTCACAAACGTCTTCATTGAAATAGGTTCCAACATTCTCCCCCTTTTTGATGATGACGCTTTGTGTGCACAAGTCCTCCCCCTGCAGAAGATATGTTATATTTTCCTCCCCCTGCAGAAATTGGGTTATAACAAATAGAGAAATACTTTGTTCTCCCCCTGCAACAAATATCTTAGTACATATATATATATATCAACTTTTATATGGTACCTGCAAGATAGACGTTAGATGGTACCAAACATAAAATATCATATTAACCTTTAGGAGTCCAAATCCATTTAGAATTTGGTTTCCACCTGTTAATATACACATAGTTGCAAGAATCACATATATCATGAATGTATGCAGCAATATATGCATTTTTATCATGAAAATTTAAGTTCTTAGGAATCCATATAAACTTATTTTTCTTAGGCTTTCTTTTTACAAAAGAACTATATGGATTACTATAACATGAAGATTTTACAATAAATCCAATACCATGATTATCATGTGACAATTTCTGAAAAGATAATAAAGCATTCAAATTTTCTTTTCCTTTATTAAACTTAGTCACATTTTGCAAAAGATCTTCATATTTATTTTTGAAAACTAACATGTCTTTATCCAATATAGAAATCCTTTCATTCAAAGACTTAGTTTCCTTTTTCAGAAAAATGTTCTCTTTTATAAATTTCTCATTTTCAATTTTCAAAGATGATATGACTTTTTCAAACTCATCTTGTTGTTGAGAATTTATAGATGAACATTGTAATGCATAACATGAATTTTCCTTTAAAAGTTTCTCATTTTCTTTTGACAAAACTTTATTTTTCAGTTTTTCATTTTTCAGATCAAGAAATAATTCATGGAAAGCATCAGAGAGTTCAGAATATGATACCTCATCATCTTCAAGTGCCATATAACATAGGTTGACACGTTCAGTGGGTTCTTCTTCATCAGATGAAGATGAATCACTGTATTCTGATGATGCTTCGTAGTTCTTCTTCTTTCTGAACTTCTTACTCTTGTACTTATCTTTCTTCTTAAGCAAAGGACAATCCATCTTCATATGACCTGGTTTATCACAATTAAAGCATTTGAATTTACCTTGCTTTAGAAATTTCCTGAATTTCTTTGAGAGCATTGCCATTTCCTCTTCGTCATCATTGTCCGTGTCGGAAGATGCATGGAAGGCGAGTTCTTTCTTCTTTGAACGGTGTTGTCGTTCATCCTTCTTCCTTTCTTCTAACTGCACTTCATATGCCATTAGATTGCCGATTAGGTTTTCTAATGTCATAGTTGAGAGATCATTCGCCTCTTCAATGGCGGTTGTCTTCTTCTCCCATTCTGGTGTGAGTGCACGAAGGATCTTTCGAACTCTTTCAACTTGGGTGTAGTCCTTTCCAAGGGATGCTAATGTATTGGTGATGTCGGTGAATCTTGTAACCATCTCGGATATGGTTTCATTCTCCTCCATTTTGAATAACTCAAACCTGTGGACAAGAACAGATATTTTAGATTCCTTAACTTTATTAGTGCCTTCGTGTGTTACCTGAAGAGTATGCCATATTTGATGTGCAGAAGTTGCTGTTGAAACACGGTTGAACTCTTCTTTGGTTAGGGCACAGAATAGAGCATTCATCGCTTTGACGTCAAGGTTCGCGTTCTTCTTTTGATCTTCACTCCAAGCGTTGTAGTTAGTTGTGGGCTTGGTGTACGTTGCTTCTACGATGTTCCAAAGGTCGTAGTTGAGCGATTGCAAGTAGATCTTCATTCTACACTTCCAATAGTTGTAGTTGGTTCCGTCAAATAGCGGTGGACGTTGTGTAGAATGTCCTTCTTTTAATTGGGATGAGGGAAACTCCGTTGCCATCTTTGTTGTTGACTTGTATGTAGGGCTCTGATACCAAATGTAGGATCTATATTTAAGTCAACACAAACACTAGACAAGAAGGATTAATCGTTGATCAAAAAAGTAACTTGCAAAAAGGAAATCAAATCTCAGAAAATGCACAAACGCAAACAAGAGAGATTTATCCTGGTTCGGTCCTTGTGACCTACATCCAGTCCCCAAGCCACCCACTTGAGATTTTCCTTTAACCTTGATTTTGCAACCAAAATCAATACACCATGTACACCACTTGACAAATTCCCTTCGCCAAATTTGTACACCTTCTCTTCCACCAAGAGAACACCTTCTCTTCCACCAAGAGAATACCTTCACCTTGTACAACTACCTCTACAACCAAGAAGCCTCCTGTGTACAATGATTTGCTTTGAGAATTACAATACTTTTCATATAGCCTTGGTACTGAATGTGTATGTGGACAAGGTTCAGTATAGGAAACAAGAACTTCAGAGAATCTTCACAATGGAAATGTCTTTTGGTGAAGAACTGAAGTGGGAAAAACAGTTTTCAGGTTTTCAGATTTTTGGCTTTGGAAAACTGATAAAATTTCTTAGTAATTGGCCTTTGGCATAACTTCCATATTTATAGCTGAAGACTAGGGTTAGTTAGGGAGTTATTGGTGCAATTTGAATCAAAGGAACGTTGAAAACAGTTGCACAAAAGACCAGATAATGAAAACTATCCAACAGTCAGAACTGCCTATTAGTCGACTTGCGTTTTGAGTTAGTCGACTAACCTAGGCAAAATTCCTTCTATTAGTCGACTAGGTTTAGCTATTAGTCGACTAGGTCAGTGGCCGTTGGAAGAACAGTTTCAAAATAACTACTTCAAGTCGACTGCAACTACTTGATAGTCGACTTGACCAGTTATTAGTCGACTTGGGGACAAGGGTTAGTCGACTAGAAAATGATTAGTCGACTATAGTTGACTGTTGGTCGACTAATACACAAACAGAGAGTTGGTCTGTTTCAGGACACAGGATTAGTCGACTTGGGTGACTGGGTTAGTCGACTACACATGGGTTAGTCGACTTATAATTGACTTCAAGTCGACTAATGGACCAATGAAGTGTGTGTTTGTGTCAAGGCTTTTACATGCTATTTCAACTTTACAAACCACACTCTATCAACTCTCCTTGGCACATCTTGATCATGTAGGACTCTTGATTCTTCATGAGTTAGAGCTTCAAATGAATTTGATCCTCACAAACGTCTTCATTGAAATAGGTTCCAACAAATACTTATGCATTATGCTGCACAAATACCCAACTTAATCAGAGGACTTATAATATATATTTTTCTTTTTCTTTTTTTCTTTTTTCTTTTTATTTTTTTATAAGGCATAAGAATCTTTGCCTTTGACCTAAGTATATAAAGTGTGCAAAATTCATCAAGAGTAAATTACTTTTCAAATTTTTTCTTACTAACCCTAGAAACCAAACAAATCATCTTATTTTGACCAAGTATAATAAATCTTAATTATGATTCTCTTATCTCTTAAAATTAACTTAATTTCTTACAAAAATAAGTCAAAATATAGTTTCTCTTTCAAAAAGTTTTTAAAAGAAAAGATTTTTAAAAAAAATAAAATAAAGAAGAAAACCTATATTCAGAATAACCTATATTAAGAAAACCTATGTTAGAACCCTCTCCTACACCTAACTCATGTATTGTCCTCAATGTATAAATGAATGCATAACATGAAACAAACTTAAGAATATGAAGGGTAGACTGCACCTGATGAGGACGAGTGGATATTATCCATTATTGCCTAGTTAAAAGAAAAACAAAAGAAAGCACAAAAACTATAATACATCAATTGATCTCTAGCAGGTATAGAGATAAATCCTGATAAACAGGATCTTCCAGAAGGATTTTCTCCACTTCTGGGTTCATATACTAATAGTATGGTTTTAAACAATGGCCATTCACTTGAAAAGTGGTGCATCCTGTAAGTTCACCTAAGGGGGGGGTGAATAGGTGATGGCTAATCTAATGGTCACTTATGAGCAAATGATGCGGAATTAAAACTAAGATGACCAAATAAAACTTCTTTTAATTAAACACTTATGTATAACACAAGAGTGTTGCCGAATTCCCCTTGCGAGGCTCTGGACAAGCTCCTCTAGTTTCCCCTTGAAATGGGTTGAGGTGCCGCGTTGGCTCTCTTGGTTGAATACTAGTGTTAACAACAATCCCAAGCAAGTATAGCAATTATGAACACAAGGGTATATCATGCATATAAGAGATAAAGACTATAAAGTAATGCAAGATATAAGAGACAAAGAGAGAAAGAGAGATAGAGTAAGCAATCGCAAACACAAAGGATTTGTTTCGAGGTTCGAGCACACTTGCTCTACATCCCCGCCTTCGACACACGAAGGATTTCCACTATGCAAGATCCCAATGGATCTCTCCTCGGTGCCGCAACACCTACAAGCCCTCGGACTCCCTAGTCCCGTACACACGCAAGCTCCCACAAACTTGCCGAGGCCGCACCTCGAACCAACGAGTTCACACACGAACTCAAACCACCGCGAGCACACTTGCCCCCCTCCTCAAAGTACAAAGAAAAGATCTTTGGTGATCACAACACTTTGATCACCTAAAGAGCACTCTCACTACAACACACCTATAGGATTAATAGACAATGGATAGCTCAAGTGTGGTGTGAGAAAGCAAGGAAAGAAAGCTATGATGAAAAACTCAAAGAATCACTTAAACACTCTTTATAAAGCTTCCTTTAGATTGGAAGTATTTGCACTCAAATTTGTGGAGAAAACTCTTTTAAAAGTATCAGCAAAACTGGCTCAAAGCTCTCCTAAAATCTTAGCTTCAAACAATGACAAAAACCCCCAATTTATAGGCTGCCAGAATATAGCCATTGGGATCTGTCAGAGCTGCCGGTCGACTGGCCAACGGTCATATTTCAGACCGTTGAAGCTACCGGTCGACCGCCCGGTCGACCCAGAAATCCAGAGAGCAGAACTCTCTGCAGCGGTCGACCGTACGGTCGACCGGACCACTGTGCTGACAACGTGCACAAGGCTGTGCACGTCGGTCGACCGTACGGTCAACCCGACCTAGCTGCGGTCGACCGCCCGGTCGACCGATTTGGCCTGTCAGTCAGTCCTCAGACTGCACAGTTAAGGGATTTGGAAAAAGGTCTTTTAACTGAAATAAAAATCCCAAAAATCCTCAAATAAATCTACAAAAATAGTTTCAATGTTATACAATGATATACAAACATGCTTGCACAAAATCAAGGCATGTTATAATAGATTTGAACTATTTTTGTAACTTGGAAATATTGGCTCAAAAATAAAAACTGTTTTCCCAGAACATGTTTTTCTAAAACTTGTTTTTCCATAACTTCACAAAATACAAAAATAAGATATTTTGAACTTATTAAAGCATAGTGTGTATGGATATGATCCACTACACAATCATAATGAAATATCTATGTTTCTTTATCATAAAGCTCTGAACTTGGTTTTGGTTGAAAGATATGTATGATAGAAATACCAAAAACCAAAGTATATATATTTTGTCACAAAGAAAAATCTTTTTCTAAATAAAATTTTTTTTTATGAAAGCAATTCTATCAAGAGTTCTATCAAGAGTGTGTGTGTGATATAGACTTGAGCAATCCACCAACTATCTATCCTTTACATTTTTAACTAAACAAAAAACTAAATCTTATACCTAGACCCAAGTCTTCATCTTCTTGAAGTCTTCACTTGAAGGCTTCTCATCTTCTTGACTTGGTCCAAATGCAATCCACCGAGCTCATCTCTAGATGTGTTCTTGATGCATGGCTCGTGAATCAACCGGTGCTAGCTTCCAACTTGTCTTTAAATCCTTTGTTGAAGCTCTACACCTACTAAGATCTTGATAATGAATCTGTCACTAATTAAACACAAGATCATTAGTAAGCATAACTTCATGAGTTGATCATCATCAAAACTAGGGTGATAGGCCTTTGGACCAACAATCTCCCCCTTTTTGATGATGACAAAACTCATGAAGTTATATATGCATGGATTAAAGTAAAGCTTCAAAGAAGCTCCCCCTTAACTCTTGCATCACATTCAATAATAGATATGGCAATAAAAGCACATGAATATGTATGCAATGTATGGCATGTATGTAGATATAACATCATAAATCTTATCTCCATACATTTAACAAATCACAAAACACATATGCATCAACACAAATCTTACTCCCCCTTAAGCAAGGAAGACATGCATATAAAATCTATAAATACTTCTCCCCCTTTTTGTCAATTATCAACAAAGGGTTCAAAGTAAAATACATCAAACAAATATTCTCCCCCTTTTTGTCAAAAACAAAGTCATCAAAGAGGGGTAATACAAATCAATCAAAAATGGTTATATGCGATATACATTCATGAAGAGGAAGACGCTAAGTTAACTTCCCTACACATATGCATTACATGAAGAAGGGATGATAAGCCCCAATTCACATAACACATATTATGTAATGAATAAGAGGAGATGTGAAGCTCCCCCTACACACGTGTACCATATAAAGAAGAGATGTTAAGCTCCTCAATATACAATACACTCAACATGAATCTATATGTAGAAGAGATGTTAAGCTCTCCTTGCGTATAGGCAATATAAATCAAAAATTTTGAATTTTTCTTATAAAACAAAATTTTGAATTCTCTCAATAAAACAAATTTTGAATTTTCTTGATATCAAAGAGAAAATGAACAAATGTAAAATAGTGATCAATAGTAAAGTAATGATCAACCAAGTGTAAAATAATGATCAATTATGTTGATACCAATCTAAAATTTTAATGCATAAGCTTATTATGGGATACCAATTTGAAATTCTAATTAAGCTTAGCATCAACAATCTTTGTGCTTTAAAAGATACCAATTGTAGAACAAGCACAAATAGATAACATATATGTATGAAATGATAATATCAATTGAAGTAGGTGCATACATACATGAAAGATCAAATTATGAGTATATACAACATGAATCAAATGATATCAATTGAAAATATCCAATGATACCAATTGAAAATTAAGCTTAAGTGTATATATCATAAAATCTACCACATGAAGAATTCGAACTAGTTAAATGAAGGTGTTTAACAACTAGTACGGAATCCTTCAATCAAGGAATAAATCAAAAGTTTTTCATGAAACACAAGTAAGTCACATGGCACTAAAACACTCTAGTATCCATAAAGTCCATATTCAAAAGATGAGTGTACTAGTGTTATGTGGAACATGGCATTATGAAAAATAGCAACAAAGCTCAATATTCCCTTTTTTTTTAAAAAAAATAGTCACAAATTATCATAAATTTTGAAAACATGAAAATCATTAAAAAAAAATTTATTATTACACCAAAATTTATATTTCAAGGTATATGTATATTTTGACAACACAATAAGCATACATACATATCCCTAAAACATAATTGAGTCCATATAAGTAGATTTGCAATAAAGGCAAATGACTTAAAAGGTATACATGTATATCTTAAAGTTTGGCAAATACACATATACATGAAATGAAATCACATGATCATAAATCAAATCCAATAAGTGAGAATACAAGTTTAAAGATGTATGTATTATCAAAACTAAGCAATACAAGCACATTTCATGGGTTCAAATAAGCATTCAAGCACAAATATAAATAGATTTATTTGTGACCCATGATATGTACAAGTATAAATCCTAGTGTTGATAAAACTATCATATAAACTAATATTCAATACATGAAGCATCAAATAAATTTTGAGAAAAATAGAATCATGTGTCAATTACAAAAACTATTTGAAGAATAAATAACTAGTATAAATTGTTTTTGAAAAACTAGTTAAAGGTCCTTCAAATATATCAAATCTTATGTTTTTCATAAACATAACTAGATACACAAAAATTTAAGCACTCATGGTCTATAAAGTAGGGTGAGCATCGGTCGGTTCGGTTTGGTTTTTGCTAATTTTTGCAAAACCGAACCGAACCGATTAGACTTAGTAACCAAACCGAACCGAATCAACTCAGTTCGGTTCGGTTTTTTCGGTTTTTTTCGGTTAGGTCAATATATTGTCATCATTTCTTAAATTTTTAATCACCATTATGTTATCATCCTTTAATATTATAATCTCAAATATCTATTACCCAAATTAGAAATAAGAAAAAGATTCTAAGCTTAATGTGAATTGAAAATTTCATATTCTAAAACTTTTACACCGTATTTGAGCTCTTATATCAAAACTCATATAATTATTACTAACTTTTAATAATAAGAATGAAAAAAAGAACTATATTAATATAAATATTATTCTCAATTGTGATGGTGTACTTAATATTGCTTTCACATATTCAACATAAAAAAGATGGTATTACTAAAACTAATGAGATAAGCTTCCACCAGTTTTTATTATGAACTATATGATTCACTAAATTGAATTTGAGTAGATTAATATATAGAGTGAGAAATTCGGTTCGGTTCGATCTATTCGGGTTTTGGAACACAAAACCGAAACCCGACCGAATTAGAGCGGTTCGGTTCGGTTTGGGTTCGGGTGTCGGTTTTTGGTCGGTTATTTCGGTTATAACCGAACTCTGCTCACCCCTACTATAAAGCTCAAAATGATTTTTAACAAAAGTGTGAGTGTTAAACGATCATGTAAATAGCATTTTTATGAAAATAGCAATGAAGCTCAAAAAGATCATAAGTCACATTTTTATTAACAAATCAACTCAAAAACATTTTTCATCAAATCACTAATCTTCATGGTATATGTATGATTAATCTAATCCTAACAACACATACATATCCCAAAAATAAAAGAGTCTTTTAATAATGTTTGCATGAAGGCAAGAGACACACGGGTATACATGTATATTTATTAGATTTGAATTCAAAATACATATACATGAAGTAAAGCATAAAAATTGGCAAAGCATGTATAAATGAGAATCATCAAAACTAGTCTATATATATGCATATAGTGGGTACAAATGAGCATGAAGAGTGAATGTATATGAATCAATTTGATACTCACTAAGTGTACATGCATAAAAGCAAGTTTGACACATTCTACATCTAAGCATGTAAATACCACATGAAGCACATGCAACACAAAACATGAACATGCTATGAATATTATGAAAATAAAGCATGTACATAAAAAGTAGGAGTTTAGAAATTGTTACCAACTTCAAAGCTCCAAATATGGTGGTTTTTCCCACCAAAATCTCCTTGATAGCAATGCATCCAAAAGTTTGTCCATCATGTCCATTGCATCCGCTATCAAGGCACCAATCCTCTCACGTTTTGTGAGAGCCCTCACCTACATCAAAATCAAAGGGTGGGAGTTTTGGTACCCATACTTTCTTGGGTCCTTTGGGGTTAGCTTTATTGTAAGGATCCCAAATCTTTTATACTTAGCAAAATATAAATGAGGTTTCTTATCAAAACAATATTTTGCTAAATGGCCTTTGCGGCCACAATGTGTACATGTGTACACCTTAGTATGCTTATGTGTAGGAGTGTGATCATGTTGTGCAACATAAGCAAATGCATGGTTATGATGTGCATGAATGTGTGGAGTTTGTTTCTTTGAAACATTGACTCCAACCTAGAATGATTAAAAGCACAAGAGTTCAAAGTTGAACTCAAACCATCCATTTTATTTTTCAAATTCTTAATCTCATTAGTTGTGGCATGTAAAGCATGGTGAGATAAAGAATCATTTTTCTTTTTCTTTTGAAAAACATTATCCTTTTCTTTTTCAACAAATTTTCTTTTTAAAGATTTATTTTCTTGTAAAATACTTTCTTTTTGTTGTTCCACCATAGCAATATCATTTTTCAAAATATTGTTCCCTTCACAAAGATCATTCAATTTTGAAAGCAAGGAAACGTTTTCATTTTTCAAATCTTTATTTTCCTTTTCTAAACATGCAAGTTTATTTCTAAAAGAATCATTTTCTACATGCATGCAATCAAATTTCTTTTTCAAACTTTTGTTATCTTTTTCTAAGCATGCAATGTTATCTCTAAATGAGCCATGTTCTTTATGCATGCAAGCATTGTCCTTTTTCAAATTTTTATTTTCTTTCTTTTTCATGTCATATTTCTCAAGCAATAATTGGCAAAATAAATTGAGCTCATCATATGACATAATATCATCTTCCTCGGATTCGGAAGTTACCTCAAGGGGGTTATCCCCTTGGACCATAAAGAATGCGTTGGAGGTGTTGCTTCCAACGTCCGAATAGCTCCCGGCATAATATAGATCCTTTTCGCCAAGGGAGGTGATGATGTTCCAAGCTACAAAAGCCGAATCAATGTTAGCAACCCTAAATAAGTAATCATCATTTAGGGTACTCTTCAAAGCATTTAGGGCTTTTGCATTACCCTCAATATACTTGCTATTGTTAATATAAGAATCATTAAATGTAGCAAGATAGACATGAATGCCTAGGGCCTTGAGGTACATAGACATCTTAACTTTCCAAATTTGGATGTTAAGAATGTCAAAGGTGGGTGGTGACATGAAGTCCATGGTGTGTGTACAAATAATGTGATTAGCCTAAAATGAGGATCTTTAACTCTTAGGTTGTTAGACCCGAATATCAAGAGCACTAGCTCTGATACCAATTGTAAGTTCACCTAGAGGGGGGGTGAATAGGTGATGGCTAATCTAATGGTCACTTATGAGCAAATGATGCGGAATTAAAACTAAGATGACCAAATAAAACTTCTTTTAATTAAACACTTATGTATACACAAGAGTGTTGCCGAATTCCCCTTGCGAGGCTCTGGACAAGCTCCTCTAGTTTCCCCTTGAAATGGGTTGAGGTGCCGCGTTGGCTCTCTTGGTTGAATACTAGTGTTAACAACAATCCCAAGCAAGTATAGCAATTATGAACACAAGGGTATATCATGCATATAAGAGATAAAGACTATAAAGTAATGCAAGATATAAGAGACAAAGAGAGAAAGAGAGATAGAGTAAGCAATCGCAAACACAAAGGATTTGTTTCGAGGTTCGAGCACACTTGCTCTACATCCCCGCCTTCGACACACGAAGGATTTCCACTATGCAAGATCCCAATAGATCTCTCCTCGGTGCCGCAACACCTACAAGCCCTCGGACTCCCTAGTCCCGTACACACGCAAGCTCCCACAAACTTGCCGAGGCCGCACCTCGAACCAACGAGTTCACACACGAACTCAAACCACCGCGAGCACACTTGCCCGCCTCCTCAAAGTACAAAGAAAAGATCTTTGGTGATCACAACACTTTGATCACCTAAAGAGCACTCTCACTACAACACACCTATAGGATGAATAGACAATGGATAGCTCAGTGTGGTGTGAGAAAGCAAGGAAGAATGCTATGATGAAAAACTCAAAGAATCACTTAAACACTCTTGATAAAATCTTCCCTTTAGATTGGAAGTATTTGCACTCAAATTTGTGGAGAAAACTCTTTTAAAAGTATCAGCAAAACTGGCTCAAAGCTCTCCTAAAATCTTAGCTTCAAACAATGAGAAAAACCCCCAATTTATAGGCTGCCAGAATATAGCCGTTGGGATCTGTCAGAGCTGCCGGTCGACCGGCCGGTCGACTGGCCAACGGTCATATTTCAGACCGTTGAAGCTACCGTCGACCGCCCGGTCGACCCAGAAATCCAGAGAGCAGAACTCTCTGCAGCGGTCGACCGTACGGTCGACCGGACCACTGTGCTGACAACGTGCACAAGGCTGTGCACGTCGGTCGACCGTACGGTCGACCCGACCTAGCTGCGGTCGACCGCCCGGTCGACCGATTTGGCCTGTCAGTCAGTCCTCAGACTGCACAGTTAAGGGATTTGGAAAAAGGTCTTTTAACTGAAATAAAAATCCCAAAAATCCTCAAATAAATCTACAAAAATAGTTTCAATGTTATACAATGATATACAAACATGCTTGCACAAAATCAAGGCATGTTATAATAGATTTGAACTATTTTTGTAACTTGAAAATATTGGCTCAAAATAAAAACTGTTTTCCCAGAACATGTTTTTCTAAAACTTGTTTTTCCATAACTTCACAAAATACATAAACAAGATATTTTGAACTTATTAACGCATAGTGTGTATGGATATGATCCACTACACAATCATAATGAAATATCTATGTTTCTTTATCATAAAGCTCTGAACTTGGTTTTGGTTGAAAGATATGTATGATAGAAATACCAAAAACCAAAGTATATATATTTTGTCACAAAGAAAAATCTTTTTCTAAATAAAAAATTCTTTTATGAAAGCAATTCTATCAAGAGTTCTATCAAGAGTGTGTGTGTGATATAGACTTGAGCAATCCACCAACTATCTATCCTTTACATTTTTAACTAAACAAAAAACTAAATCTTATACCTAGACCCAAGTCTTCATCTTCTTGAAGTCTTCACTTGAAGGCTTCTCATCTTCTTGACTTGGTCCAAATGCAATCCACCGAGCTCATCTCTAGATGTGTTCTTGATGCATAGGCTCGTGAATCAACCGGTGCTAGCTTCCAACTTGTCTTTAAATCCTTTGTTGAAGCTCCACACCTACTAAGATCTTGATAATGAATCTGTCACTAATTAAACACAAGATCATTAGTAATCATAACTTCATGAGTTGATCATCATCAAAACTAGGGTGATAGGCCTTTGGGCCAACACATCCGTGGCATTGTGGACCTCTATGGCATCATGTAGCTGCACCTTATGAACAATGTAGGGACCAGTCCAATGGGATTTCAATTTTCTCAGAAAGACATGTAAACGTGAATTGTAAAGCAGGACTTTCTGTCCTAGCTGAAATCCTTCCGAATTATGACCTTATCATGCATCATATTCATAGGTCTTTATACCGTTTTGAGCAGGTATATGCATCATTCCTTATCTCTTCAAGCTCATCATGGTTGAGGTTTCCGAGACTCTCCCACGTTGTCAAGATTAAAATTTAGGCGCTTGATCGCTTAACATGCTTTGTGTTCTAGCTTGATAAGGAGATGGCAAGCTTTGTCATAGACTAACATATATCGAGACATTCTAAGAGGAGTCTTGAATGCTGTTCTATATGCCCACAAGGCATCAGTTAATAGAAGGGACCAATATTTTCTAGTGATGTTCACAGTTTTCTCTAGAATGGTCTCGATTGCTCGGTTAGAAACTTCTACTTAGCCATTAGTCTGCGGATGATAAGGGGTGTCTACCTTATGATTAGTACAGTATTTTCTAATTAAGGCTTCAAATGTACGATCACAGAAATATTTTCCACCATCGCTAATGATTGCACGAGGAAAGCCAAAACGAGAAAATACATTCTCTTTCAAGAAATTGACCACAGCTTTGTGGTCATTAGATCTACATGCTACGACCTCTATCCATTTAGATATGTAGTCAATTGCCACAAGGATATATTGATATCAATGAGATATAGTGAAGGGACCCAACAAGTCGATGCCCCAAACATTAAAGATTTCGACAACAAGATCGAGTTGAATGGCATTTCATTGCGTCGTGCAATTTTTTCCAATCGTTGACAACGATCACAAGATTGACAATAGACACAAAGATTGCGAAATAGAGTAGGCCAATAAAAATCACAATGCAAAATTTTTGCAGCAATCTTCTTCCCACTAAAATGACCACCACAGGCTTGGTCATGGCATAATGAAAGGATATTCCTGAACTCAGAGTCAGGAATACAACGTCGAATGATCTGATCAGAATAATATATAAACAGATATGGTTCATCCCAAAAGAATCATTTAACTCTAGCTAAGAAATAGAATCATTCTTGCTTAGTCCATAAATTAGGCATTTGTTCTGTAACAAGGTAATTCACAATGTCAGCATATCACAGAACAGTCGAATGGGGGATGGACATTAACTACTTATTTGGAAATGCTCAAGGACAGGTAAAGAGTCAATGAAGAGTTGACCACCAATCCAGACAAATAGCTCGTGATAACATTCTCAGCACCCTTTTTGTCGTGAATTTCTAAGTTGAATTCTTGTAAGAGTAAGATCTATCGAGGGCTTTAGCATTCTTTTTTGTAAGAAGGTACTTCAAAGCTGCATGATCAATAAAATTAGGATCTTAGGACCTATTAGGTGTTAACAAATATTATCAAGGGCGAAAATGATTGCCAATAACTCTTTTTCAGTGGTGGAGTAGTTCAGTTGAGCGACGTTAAGAGTCTTGCTAGCATAGAAAATGATATGGAAAAGTTTAGCAACTTGCTGGCCCAAACAAACACCTATCATATAGTCAGAAGCGTCACACATCACCTCAAATGGAAGATTTCAGTCAGGTAGTCGGATGATGGGTGTAGAGGTTAACTCGGCCTTAAACCTTTCAAAAGCTGCCAGACAGGAAGGTCAAAGGGGACATCCTTTCCTAGAAGGTCACACAGAGTTTTGAAAATTTTAGAAACATCTTTGATAAAGTGATGGTAAAACCCAGCGTAACTTAAGAATGATCGCACCTCCCGAACAATTTTTAGAGGTGGCAATTTATAGATTAAGTCTACTTAGCTTTATCAAACTCTACACCTTTTTCAGAAACAATGTAACCTAAGATAATCTTAGATTTCACCATGAAATGACATTTCTCATAATAAGAATTAGGTTCATTTCCTTTATCTTATCAACAACAGTGATAGATTATACAGACCTTCATCAAATTCAGACCAAAAGACAGAAAAGTCATCCATGAATACCTTTAAAAATCATTTGACCATGTCTGAAAAGATGCTTAACATGCACCGTTGAAAAGTAGCAGGTGCATTGCATAGCCTAAAAGGCATGCAGCGGTAGGCAAATCTACAAAATAGACAAGTGAATGCCATTTTCTCTTGGTCTTCACGAGCAATAGATAATTGGTTATATCCAGAATAACCATCGAGGAAGGAGTATTAAGCGTGTACGGCAAGACGTTTTAACATTTGGTCAATGACTGGAAGAGAACAATGACCTTTCCTCGTCATGGACTTGAGTTTCCTATAATCTATTCACACTCGCCAGCCAGTTTGAACTTGAGTTGGAGCCAACTCATTGTTCTCATTAGCAACAACTGTGACTATGGACTTTTTGGGCACAACTTGCACGGGACTGACCCATTGATTATTGGAGATTGGGTAAATGATAACCGTATCTAACAATTTCATGACCTTTGCACTCACTACCTCTTTCAAAACACGGTTCAAACGCCTCTGTGGTTCTCTCGAGGTTTTGTTATTTTCTTCAAGATGAATTTGGTGCATTACCACAGAGGGACTAATTCCCTTGATATCTGCTATGGTTCAGCCTATAGCTTCCTTATGTTCATTAAGAACGTCTAGTAAACTCCCTTCTTGACCCTTGTCTAAATGAGAAGAAATGATCACAGACAAGATTTCAGAATCACCTAGAAAGGCATACTTTAATGTGTCGGGAAAAGACCTGAGCTCCAACTTGGGGCTCATGATTGATGGAACAGGAACAGATGTTGACACAGGTAACGGTTCAACCTTGGGTTTCCATGGTTAGTATACATGATAGGAACAGAATTTAATAATGCGTTGATCTCTTCCATTGAATCATCAATGTCAAAATTCTATCAAAAATGGGCCAAATATTTTTTCAAGGGTCGTCATAACAAGACTCCACAAATGTGTGACTGACTGAAATATTAATAATGTTGACCTCTTTATGATCATCCATTATAGGTTGTTGGGAATTAGTGTTAAAAATGTTCAGCTTGATTATCATATTCCCAAATTATAAGGTCATAATTCCATTTTTACATCTAATAACATCATCAAAGGTAGCAAGGAATGG
The DNA here is from genome assembly GCA_038442645.1 of Agave tequilana. Classification (NCBI taxonomy): domain Eukaryota; kingdom Viridiplantae; phylum Streptophyta; class Magnoliopsida; order Asparagales; family Asparagaceae; genus Agave; species Agave tequilana. Next base: position 115,581 of record JAVJIF010006841.1, on the reverse strand, counting down.
TCTACATAAAATCATAGGGGAGTGACTGTTAGGATTTGTCATTGGTTCAGTGTCTAAGACAACAAAGTCTGTAGGAAAATAAGACTCATCGACCTTCAAAATGACGTCTTCAATAATTCTGTAACACCCCGATCCCGCGGTTACGGAGACGTTACTGTGATGTATATACGTAGGTCAGAAATACCCTCACGTATATATCCTAAGCATCAGTACAGGCAAGAATCAGAATACGAAAGTACGTGGTGCTTTATACATTCCAACATATGAGCACAATTACAAAGTTATCACAGGAACTGACACAATATTACAATAATATTACATCACCAATATGGCGCAAATGCGAGAATACCAAGGATATACAAGTATGAACAGTACAAAAGGAGGCTCAGAGTCATAACAGGAAAACTCTAGAGCCGAGTAGGGGGCCTGTAAGGATAGGGCTCTGGACGGTCTGCCGATGATCCATGCTACCGCTGCACCTCTCTGGTAAGCAACTGAGAGAATCCACAACCTACAAGCTTCGAGACCTGGACATTAGAATCCAAAGGAGTCAGAACTCCCAGCGAGTGGTGATGTGAATGCCAAGTGGCGTGCGAAGATAAGCACATGTGTATCGATAAATCTGAATCATAAACATGCATTAAAAACTGTGTTGTAAGCACATGCATACAGAAGTAGGTAGATATATAACAAGTGATATCAAGTAGGAAATACTCATGGTATAATAAGATAACAGTAGGAGACTGGTGGAGTAGAACACAAGTGGTAAGGCAGATGTAAGCAGTTATAATATAATAAGGGTCATAAACCAGAAATTCGATATAAAATCCGATGAAAGCAAACTCGGTAAAGCATACAACGGATCCATAGTTGGCATCTTTTATTATTATTATTACTCATCTTACCTAGATGCCTAGATATGTGAACTAGCATCCCAGCACACATATATCCACATCTGAGTAAAACCAGGTTGTTATTGGAAACTAACGGGGGTATCAACGAACAATGTTTACAGTGGGTCCCGTGTATACCCGGGACCACAGCCCAGGATGTTCCGTTGCTGGAGAACGGAACCTACTGCAAGGTGATCAGGATGGTCTTATAGGATGCCCTTTTCAAGGTGGTACCAAGAAGGAGGGAGCCAGCACTCCCCTCGGTCGCCTGGAGGGCCTCGGTCAGACTGGAAGTATTAGTTGCACAACATGCCTAATGCCACTGTAAATAGGAACATATATTGATATCCACAAGTTTCCCCCGACCCGATGTAAGTTGTCCTATTTTATAGTTTATTAGATAATTATCAGATTTCTAGAATGAGCAGGAAAAAGCCAGGAATATCAGGAATACAGGTGTATCAGGAGTACAGTTTGTACTATAGTATATCAAGATGTAAGCAAGATATCAGGTCATCATTCCATTTATCGTGATAATTATAAGAGTTAAGTATATTATACCGGGTGTCAAGTGATAGCATGACAGGAGGGTGATATTGTCATGTGTGATGTCATAACAAAGAGCAATTGTCTAGTAGTAGCATGTCGGGAGTCAGGTGATAACACATCACTTGTTAAGTTATACGGACAGGTGTTAGGTATTAGCATGTAGAAGAGAGGTATCAAGTGATAGCATGTCAAGTGTTAACATATCAAGCATGTACATAGCAAGGGATAGAGTAATAGCTGAACACAATCAAGCAGAGCTGAGCAAGCTGGAGGTACGGACAGCAAACAGTATTTAACACTAGGGAGCCTGGAGAGGTTACCGGGACGACTCGACTTAAAGTGCGAGTAGAAAATCTGCCAGCATCTCCCCTAGACGAATCTAGTGGTAAAGCGCTGAGCGCTAAACATGTCTACCAGAAGGAGCTGAAAGACCTGACGGTCTGAGCGCACTTCTCTTTCGAGGAAGTGGGCGAGAACTAGGAGGCTAAAGTATGCCGGGGTCTAAGCGCACTCTCGATAGCTACCACGAAACCCATAGGGGTACAGGCTGGAAACCATTGGGTGCTGGCCCAGGAGTAGGCAGAAACCTAGAGTCGGTACGAGAGTACATGCACGAGATGTTAGTACCACATGAGCATATATACAAGTATTATAATATCTAGACAACCGTGGAGTGAAGAAGCCTGGAGGCTGATAGGGCTCAGAGGCCAAGTAAAAAGCCCAAAAGCTGAGAAAGCCCGGAGGCCAAGTATGGAGCCCGGAAGCTAACGACCACGAAGGGTTGGCCACACATCGTATAAAAAAAGTACATCACAGGCATGATATATGTGAAAGAATTAAACTATCCTAGTCAAGCATTCATCACAGGCATATACATATACAATCATGGGCACTCGACCACATACAAATATAGGGACACAACCCAAAACAAAATACATATAAATATGAAATATAATACACGTCGACCCGGTAAAGCGGGAAAACCCAAATCAAGGTGAAGATACTCGCCTAAATCTCTGAAAAAGCTAAAAACTCTGGAATCCCAGGAACTCGCACACGTGTCATAAAATATAATAAAATATAAATAAATCTATAATTTTTAGAGAGAGAAAGAGAAGAGGAGAGAGGGAAGAGAGAGAAAGAGCTAGAGAGAGAAAGAGAGATTTAGAGAGAGGATGTCTAGGGAGAGAAAGAGGGAGTTAGAGAGAGACTAGAGAGAAAGAGAGAACTAGAGAGAAAGAGAGAGCTAGAGAGAGAAGGAGATGAGAAAGAGAGGAGAGAGAGAAACAGAGAGAGAAAGAGAGAGAAAGAAAGGGACTATTTTATAGGGAGACAGCAAAGAGAGAGATAGGGAGAGATTGCAGAGAGAGAGGAATGGTGAGAGAGAGAGAGAGACAACTAGAGAGAGCGAAACAGTGAGAGAGAGAGAGAGAGAGAGAGAGCTGAGAGAGAGAGAACACAGGGGGGTTGTTACCCCTGCTCACGTACAGCGCCCCCCAGAGGGGTGCATGGCCTGGCCGCCGGCCAGGCCACTCCAGGTAGCGGCGCCAGGGCGGCGTCGGCCACCAGCGGGCAGAGGTGGCGCCGGCCACCCCAAAGAGAGGGAGAGAGAGGGAAAGGAAGGAAAAGAAAGAAAAAGAAAGAAGAAGAAAAGAAAGAAAGAAGGAAAAGAAAGAAAAATAAAGAAGAAGAAAAGAAAGAAAAAAGAAGAAAGGAAGAAGAAAAAAGAAGGAGAAGGAGGATGAGAGCTCGCCGGAGTGGCTGGGCTGCGGCGGAGTTGGGAGGAGGCGCCGGTGATGATGGTGGTGGCCGGTTGAAGTTGATGAGAAAGAGGGAGAGGGAAGAAATTGAAGGGTGGAGGAGAAAGAGGAGGGGATGGAGAGAGAGAATTGAGAGAGAGATTAAAAGTTGAAGGGAGAGGGAGAGAGAATTTGGGTGAAGGAGGAGGAGGAGAAGGCGGTTGTTGGCGCCAGGGGAGAAGAAAAATAAGGAAAGAAAGAGAAAGAAAAAAGAAAAGGAAAAGGAAAAGAAATAAAAAGAAAAAGGGGAAGATATTTTGGAGGATTGAGTGGTGGAGGATTTTTTGGGAAAAAGAAAAGAAAGAAAGAAGGAAAATAGAGGAAAAGGGAGTGGATGAGAAAAATTGGGAAGGAAAGAAAAAGAATGAAAAGAAAATTATATAGAGAATACTCCAGATCCGGGAAAATCCCAAAACACCGAAAATACCGAAAAATTGGACTGATCCGGAAAGGTCATGAAAAATTCTTAAACATAGTAAATTTTATTTTAAGGTACATGGTGAAATCATTTTTTAGAAATAAAATCCCATTTTCAAATTAAAAATCATTGAGTTGACAGTCGATACCGGTCTATAACGGTTCGGCCGGATTTTGATAAATTCTGAAAAATCCCAAAAAATACATTAAAGGAGAAAATATGATTTTAAGAAGAAATGTGAAAGTAAAATCTAGAAATTCAATTCCAATTATAAACTAAAAATCTTAGAATAAACCAGCGATACTGGCCGACACCAAATCTGGTGGAATGTTGATAAATTAAGAAAAATCTCAGAAAAAGTATTTAGATAGAAAATTTGATTTTAAGAAATAATGTGAAATCCATTTTTAGAAATTCAACTTAATTTATAAATTAAAAATCCGAGAATCGATCTGCGGCACTTGTCGACACCGGTTTTGAAGATTTTCAATTTAATTCAAGAAAATTTTAAAAATCATAGAAAATCTAGATATTGAAAAACAATATTTGAAGCTGAAATTGGTCAAATCTGAATACCAGAAAGCCCAAATCGAACAATACCCTAGGATTGGGTCCCCGGTTCAGACTAGGGCTGACTCTGAGTCCACGAATCCGGATTCAAGGCAAAATGACCATATAAATGATTCGTAATCAGAACAAATATGTGAAATAAATTAAAAATATATGATCAAAAAATCTAAATACGCAACTAAGTACGTATTATGGGAGCGGAGTGTTACATTCCATCCACTTTACAAAAATTGCGTTCTCGTAATTTCGATAAGGGGTAAAATGAACACAAAGAGGACATGGACAGGAACTATACAAATCAAGATATGAATCACTACAGATAGGGCTCTCAAATCGACTGAACAATAATCGGAATATAGACATCTTCTACACTTCCTGCTGTATAGATCTTAGAACGATGTCGAATAATACTGACCTGATAACACCGCTTTGCAATAGAATTCCCGCTGTATTACATACTTAATATCACTCCGAGAAAGAGCCAAAATATCGAAGATAAAGAAAACCCTGATAATACTGAGCATAATATAGAAGACCGATAATTAAGAATTCTGAAGACCAGGCATCGATCACTTTGAAGTATATAGCCAAGAATAGAGAATAATTATAGAAAAACCAAATACCGACTTCTGAAAGATAACCCGATCGCGGATCAATTATGAGAACAGCCGAGCTTCATAAAGTTGACCGAAGAGATCATATAATAGCTTCATTCAGAACCAGCCACTACCTCTCTAGTTTATCCATATCTTAAGTTTATATAAAGGCTACGAAAAATCAAAACAGTGAAAAGTTGGAAGGGATTAGAAATCAAAGGAAGGATGATCAAGAAAGAATTGATAACTCTGCAATTGTAGTTGGACTGTATAACCAGGGCTCATGCATTCTAGTTGTAAATTTCTTTACCATTAATTTGCCATCTCGATGTACTGAGGATGTGAGAGCCTAGGCTCTGATACCATCTTGTAACGCCCTGATCCCGTGGGTACAGAGATGTTACTGCGACGTATATACCCAGGTTAGAAATACCCTAACATATATACGCTAAGCATCAGTACAGGTAAGAATCAGAGCACGAAAGTACATGGTGCTTTATAAATTCTAACATATGAGTACAATTACAAAGTTATCACAGGAAGTGACATAATATTACAATAATATTACATCACCAATATGGCGCAAATGCGAGAATACCAAGGATATACAAGTATAAACAATACAAAAGAGGCTCAGAGTCATAACAGGAAAACTTTAGAGCCGAGTAGGAGGGCCTGAAAGGATAGGGCTCTGGACGGTTTGCTGATGATCCATGCTACCGCTGAACCTTTTTGGTCAGCAACTGGGAGAATCCACAAGTTACAAGCTTCGAGACCTAGACATGAGGATCCAGGAGAGTCAGAACTCCCTAGCAAGTGGTGATGCGAATGCCAGTGGCGTGCGAAGATAAGCACACGTGTATCGATAAATCTGATGTTGGCCCAAAGGCCTTCCACTCTAGTTTTGATGATGATTAACTCATGTAGTTATGTGCACTAATAATCTTGTGATTTTAGTTTCAGATCTTTAATCAAGATATTAGTTGGTGAAAGCTTCCACACATCTTTCACATGTTGATTCAAGAGCCCGAGCGTCAAAGATCATACATTGCACTTGCTCGGTGAATCAAGAGTCCTTGGATCGAGCCGACTTGGAGATTGCGCTCTACAAGAAGACTTAGGTATCCATAGTTTTAGTTTTGAGTTTAGATCCTAATTGTAAAGATTAGTATAGTATGATAAGCTCAAGTTCACAACACACACCTTTCATGTTTTGATTTTCGGTTTTAGGTTTAACCGATCTTGGTTTTCATGAATAGATTTTTATCAAAACAAGTTTACATGGTTTATGTATATTAGATTTGTTCTATATACATGCATGCTTCAATTGTTTAGACAAACTTTGTTTGATAATCTATTCCATGTGTTTTATGTTTTGGTATTTACAACAAAACATATTTTTGGACTTAATGACAAAAATCATGATGTATATATGTTTCTTGTATATTGAATTTCTATTCATATACAATATGCTTCAAAGTGTTTAAATATCATATTTTTGTATCATGGATGAGTTTTAGACAATGTGTATTTTCTATTCAAAATACAAGGTTTTAGAAAATACGGTTTTTGGTTTTTGGCAAAATTTCTATGACACAAAAATAGTCAAATATGTTTGAAATTTGTGTTAGGATTTTTAACACAAGTTTGTATTTCAATATAAAATGATAAAACTATTTTTGTGGAATTTTAGAGATTTTGTGGGATTTATTGGAATATTTTTTACCTCAGTTTTCTGTCCTATTTGCTGCCAGCCAGGCTAGTTCGGTCGACCGTAACGGTCGACCGCATGTAGCCGGTCGACCGTCACGGTCGACCGACGACGTGCACAAACCTGTGCACGTTTTTGGCACAGTCAGCGGTCGACCGGGACGGTCGACCGGAGCAGAATAGTCTGCTCTCGGGATTATTCGGTCGACCGGGCCGGTCGACCGTTAGTTGCCAATGGTCAAAAATTGACCGTTGGACGGTCGACCGGGACGGTCGACCGGAAGGCTATTTCTGGCAAATATTCTGTAAACGGCTAGTTTTCTAAATTGCCTATAAATACCCCATTTGAAAGAGTTTTTCTCTAAGAATTTTTGTGCGAAATTTTTCATACTCTCTGGTGTTTTTACAGCAATCAAAAGAAGTTTTTGAGCTCAAATTGAACAATACATTTGGTGTTTTTTTGTTAGGGTTTGGAAAATCAAAGAAAGGGTTTTTGGGAAAGGATTTTGATTGAACTTCTCTATCTTTGTTTCAGTTTTTCCCAAGGATTTTTCTTTGTGATTTCTAATTTCCATTCCTTTGGTTTTCTCCACACTTGAGCAAAATCTACTATCTATATCTATAGGTTATTTGTGTGGGAAGAAGAAGTTATTTGTGGTTGTTGTTGTGACCACCAAGTTGTAACCCAATCTTTTCTTAGCTTTGTGCTTTGGGTTGTATCCCTCTAGTTGAGAGGTGATCCTTGTATTGGTTGGTGATTGGGAGTTTGTTGTATTGGTTTGGAATTTGCCTCAAGGAGGAGGTTGTGATTGTTGGAGTTTGCCTCAAGGAGGAGGTTGTGTTGGTTGGCTTGGATTTGTGCCTCAGAGAGGAGGTTGTATAGAGAGGAGTTGGGTACTCCTTGTAAAGGGTCCTAAGTGGACGAGCTAGTGGAAATCCTTCGTGTGTCGAAGGCGGGGATGTAGAGCTGAGTGCTCGAACCTCGATAACATATCTTTGTGTTTGCGCTTGATCCATTGGCTCTCTCTCTTTACTTTGTGCCTTGCATTTATTTTCATTGCTCATTCATATTTGCTTGGCTTGGTTGTGTGCATCACTTGTTGATAGCACTTGAGTGTAAATTTGCATTAAGTTTTTAAATTCCGCATTTAGTTCATAGATTAGCATTGTCACCTATTCACCCCCCCTCTAGGTGACTTTTCAATTGGTATCAGAGCTAGTGCTCCTGATATTTAGGTTTAACCACCTAGGAGTAAGATCTTGGTTTGCTAATCTTCATTTGCATTTTCATTTGCACACATTTAGTTTGCACTTATGGCTAGCCCTCCTATGTTTGATCATTTTAGACTTGGTGCTTGGAAGGCTAATATGACTCAACATTTAAAAACACTAGGTCATCTAGTTTATCAAGCCATTACCATAGAATCCCTCCCAAATAGTAGTAAGCATAAGAAGGCCAATGCATTAGCACTTAGAGCACTTAGAGCATCTCTAAATGAATTTCTTTTACCCGTTTTTGATCACTATGATTCGGCTTTTGCAGTTTGGAGCATCTTGACGTCTCCCGAGCTTCCAAGGATAATTAATAAGATGAGGAGATCTAAAAGAGAAAAGTCCGAAGAACAATGCCTCATGGTCCAAGGGAAGAACTCCCTTGAGGTACAATCGGATTCTCATATTGATGATAGCTCTAGTTCCTATTGCCATGGTTGTTTTGAAGTACAAACTTTAAATATGGAACTTGCTCAAAAGCTTGAAAATTTGTTGGAAAAACATGATTTGTTGAAAGAGGATAATCTTGTGTTGAAAAATGAATTAAAGGATTTATGCTCTAATTTTGAATTGGTTTTGCAAGAGAAGGAAGAGATTGCAAGTGAACATGACTCACTTAAATCTCAACTTGAACTTGCTTTAAAGGAAAATGAATTTTTGAAAAATAAAAATGATTGTGATGATGTAGTAAAGCACAATGAGATTTTATCTTCAAAATTGGATTTTACTTTTAAAGAAAATCTTACTTTGAAAAATGATATTGATTCTATTACTAGAGAATTGGATTTGGTTTTGATTAAAAATAAATCTTTGCAAAAAGAGATTGATGTTTGCCATGCTAATGTTGCTTCATGTTCTAGCACACCTATTGCATGCTCCACTTTATCTTCTAACATTGAAAATGATATACTTGTTTTGAAGAAAAGTGTTGATAGTTTGGGCTCCACTTTGAGCCATTGTGCCATGAATCACACACGATTGGAAACCTTGGTTCGCAAGAAACAAGTTTCAACCTTACATGCACACCCATCTAGGCATACACATGCTTTTCATGATCACCACCTTCATATGTATGCTCACGTGTACACATGTACACATTGTGGTCGAAAAGGCCATCTTGCTAGATTTTGTTATGATCTTTTACATGTTAAAAATTTAGCAACTAATTTTGTTTGGGTTAGAAAAGATGTTAACCCCCGTGGACCCACAAGAAAATGGGTACCAAGATCCACCTCTTTGATGTTTGATGTAGGTGGAGGCTCTCGCATCACGTGAGAGATTTGGTGCCTTGATGTGGATGCATTCTAAGCTTAAAAGAGAATTATTTGGATGCTTCACACTCAAGGAAATTTGGTGGGAGGACCACCGTGTTTTGGAGAACTAGAGGTGCAACTTCATTGGTTTTGGTATCATCTCTAACTCCTAATTTTTTTTTATTTGCATACTTTCCATGTTCATCTTTTATAGCATGTCATGTTTTGTTGTTCATTATGCTTGTGCCTTATTCATTAGATTAATGTTATACATGTTTAGTTCCTTGAGCACCCATGTTTCATATGGATCTATATTTAGTGTTCTCACTTTGTTTATACTAACATGTATGCCTTAAATCTAATGCACATGCATATGCATAAAGATCATATGATTTTCATGTTTCTATGATTATTTTTTATAATTCATGTTCATATTGATTGTTGACCCGTTTCATGCTTCATGTTTTGACAACTTGCTTGAATGATAGTTTTCATTAAGACTAGGATTTATACTTGTACAACTAGTGAGCTACAAATAAACCTTTATATATGTTTGTGCTTGAACGCTCATTTGTATTCACTTGATGTACTAGTATAGTCTAGTTTTGATGATTATTACATTTGACTTGTATTCACTATCTTACATGTTTTGTTTTAACTTTATGTATATGTCCATCCTGTCCAAACTATCATTTATACATATACATCCTTGAGCCACGTGCCTTCATGCATATACTTTTGTGGACTCATTGTGTTTAGGATATGTATGTATACTTTAGTTTGTACATGACATACATATGCCTTGAAGTTTAAATCATGTTTTGATGATTTTCATGTTTTTAGGTGATTTCACATTTATCATGTTTTTAAGATGATTTCAATAGGTGATTTCACATCTTAGATGAATTTTATGTTTTTAATATTGAGCTTGATTGTCCATTTTCATGATTGATATGTTTCTCACAACACTTGTACACTCACTTTATTAGTTTACTCATGATTTGCTTTCATGAGACTTTGATATGAGCTTTATGGATTTTGAGTGTTTAGTAATTATGTGATTTACATATGACTTGTGAAAATCTATTTTGTTTTCATTTCCCTATTTGAAGGATCTCGTTCTAGTTTTTCTAGATTTTCCAAAACTAGTTCGTGTTCTTCACTTTTGGTAGAGATTTTCAAACAAACTACACTTTCAAATCTATTTTTTTGAAAACCCCTACCTTCAATGGGCGGTTGGATGGGAGATCATGTTCTTGTATGCTTTATAATGAAAATCCTTTTTATCTTGAACCATGATTGGGTGGTAGGTTATATGAGATATACACTTGTATTTATTGTTGTTTCAATTGGTATCATTGAACTCTTTCAATTGGTATCAATATGACATCTCTTTGTATACTCATATATGTTTGTATTTTATATATGTATGCTTGCACTTCATATAGTATCAAATTTCAATTGATATCTATCTTTTACATACATATATAGATGATTTATTTGTGCTTCAAGATATCACAAATTTTGTTTATGCTTAGCTTGAACTTTTCAAATTGAAACAATGTTAAAGCAAATTTTCAATTGATTTAATTTTCAATTGGTATCTTATTTCATGCCTATGCATATTTTCTTTGGTATTTCATAAAGGGGGAGAAAACTCGTATTTTATTTTTCAAATTGGTATTTTATCTTTCAATTGATATTTTTTTGTATTCCACTCCCTTGCTTTATGATAGAAAATAAAGTTTTCAATTGGCAAAGAAATAGTTTCATTTGGTATCAAGATTTGTTTTTAAGGAAATTCAAAATTAGTATTGTTTAATTCCAAAATTGATATCTAGTTTGTTTGTTTACAATTGGTAGGTTATTTGTTTACTTACTAATTGGTATCAAGATTTTCATTTTTTTTTTTTGTGTTTTCAATTGGTATATGTTCTCGTTTTGATTTCAATTGATTTGTTGTTTTTCAATTGGTATCAATATACACTTCATTGGCACATTTTTTTTTGGTATCATATTTGATTTAACCCTTTATTAGTTCTTTGCTTTGAACAAAAAGGGGGAGAAAAATTTATTATTTTTGCTTTTATTTTTAACCCTTTTTGATGATTGACAAAAAGGGGGAAGAATTTGAGTTTTATATGCATATTTGTGTTTGCATATAGTTTACATTTGATGAAAAGAAGCCTTGTTTATATGCATGTCTATGCATGTTTTATGTTTCATTTTTATTGGTATCAAGAGCATGTTTTGATATTGTCTTAAGCACATATAAAAATGTTTTAAGAACATTCATTTGCATATCTTATATGTTTTATTGTTATGCATGAGTTAAGGGGGAGCTTCTTTGAAGCTTTACTTTAATCCATGCATATATAACTCCATGAGTTTTGTCATCATCAAAAAGGGGGAGATTGTTGGCCCAAAGGCCTTCCACTCTAGTTTTGATGATGATTAACTCATGTAGTTATGTGCACTAATAATCTTGTGATTTTAGTTTCAGATCTTTAATCAAGATATTAGTTGGTGAAAGCTTCCACACATCTTTCACATGTTGATTCAAGAGCCCGAGCGTCAAAGATCATACATTGCACTTGCTCGGTGAATCAAGAGTCCTTGGATCGAGCCGACTTGGAGATTGCGCTCTACAAGAAGACTTAGGTATCAATAGTTTTAGTTTTGAGTTTAGATCCTAATTGTAAAGATTAGTATAGTATGATAAGCTCAAGTTCACAACACACACCTTTCATGTTTTGATTTTCGGTTTTAGGTTTAACCGATCTTGGTTTTCATGAATAGATTTTTATCAAAACAAGTTTACATGGTTTATGTATATTAGATTTGTTCTATATACATGCATGCTTCAATTGTTTAGACAAACTTTGTTTGATAATCTATTCCATGTGTTTTGTGTTTTGGTATTTACAACAAAACATATTTTTGGACTTAAAGACAAAAATCATGATATATATATGTTTCTTGTATATTGAATTTCTATTCATATACAATATGCTTCAAAGTGTTTAAATATCATATTTTTGTATCATGGATGAGTTTTAGACAATGTGTATTTTCTATTCAAAATACAAGGTTTTAGAAAATACGGTTTTTGGTTTTTGGCAAAATTTCTATGACACAAAAATAGTCAAATATGTTTGAAATTTGTGTTAGGATTTTTAACACAAGTTTGTATTTCAATATAAAATGATAAAACTATTTTTGTGGAATTTTAGAGATTTTGTGGGATTTATTGGAATATTTTTTACCTCAGTTTTCTGTCCTATTTGCTGCCTGCCAGGCTAGTTCGGTCGACCGTAACGGTCGACCGCATGTAGCCGGTCGACCGTCACGGTCGACCGACGACGTGCACAAACCTATGCACGTTTCTGGCACAGTCAGCGGTCGACCGGGACGGTCGACCGGAGCAGAATAGTCTGCTCTCGGGATTATTCGGTCGACCGGGCCGGTCGACCGTTAGTTGCCAACGGTCAAAAATTGACCGTTGGACGGTCGACCGGGCCGGTCGACCGGAAGGCTATTTCTGGCAAATATTCTGTAAACGGCTAGTTTTCTAAATTGCCTATAAATACCCCATTTGAAAGAGTTTTTCTCTAAGAATTTTTGTGCGAAATTTTTCATACTTTCTGGTGTTTTTACAGCAATCAAAAGAAGTTTTTGAGCTCAAATTGAACAATACATTTGGTGTTTTTTTGTTAGGGTTTGGAAAATCAAAGAAAGGGTTTTTGGGAAAGGATTTTGATTGAACTTCTCTATCTTTGTTTCAGTTTTTCCCAAGGATTTTCTTTGTGATTTCTGATTTCCATTCTTTTGGTTTTCTCCACACTTGAGCAAAAATCTACTATCTATATCTATAAGTTATTTGTGTGGGAAGAAGAAGTTGTTTGTGGTTGTTGTTGTGACCACCAAGTTGTAACCCAATCTTTTCTTAGCTTTGTGCTTTGGGTTGTATCCCTCTAGTTGAGAGGTGATCCTTGTATTGGTTGGTGATTGGGAGTTTGTTGTATTGGTTTGGAATTTGCCTCAAGGAGGAGGTTGTGATTGTTGGAGTTTGCCTCAAGGAGGAGGTTGTGTTGGTTGGCTTGGATTTGTGCCTCAGAGAGGAGGTTGTATAGAGAGGAGTTGGGTACTCCTTGTAAAGGGTCCTAAGTGGACGAGCTAGTGGAAATCCTTCGTGTGTCGAAGGCGGGGATGTAGAGCTGGGTGCTCGAACCTCGATAACATATCTTTGTGTTTGCGCTTGATCCATTGGCTCTCTCTCTTTACTTTGTGCCTTGCATTTATTTTCATTGCTCATTCATATTTGCTTGGCTTGGTTGTGTGCATCACTTGTTGATAGCACTTGAGTGTAAATTTGCATTAAGTTTTTAAATTCCGCATTTAGTTCATAGATTAGCATTGTCACCTATTCACCCCCCCCCCCTCTAGGTGACTTTTCATCTGAATCATAAATAAGCATTGAAAACTGTGTCGTGAGCACAAGCATACAGAAGTAGGTAGAAATATAACAAGTGATATCAAGTAGGAAATACTCATGGTATAATAAGATAACAGTAGGAGACTGATGGAGTAGAACACAAGTAGTAAGGCAGGATGTAAACAGTTATAATATAATAAGGGTCATAAACCAGAAATTCGATGTAAAATCTGATGAAAGCAAACTCGGCAAAGCATACAACGGATCCATAGTTGGCATCTTTTATTATTATTATTACTCATCTTACCTAGATGCCTAGATATGTGAACTAGCATCCCATCACACATATATCCACATCTGAGTAAAACCAGGTTGTTATTGGAAACTAACGGGGGTATCAACGAACAATGTTTACAGTGGGTCCCGTGTATACCCGGGACCACAGCCCAGGATGTTCCGTTGCTGGAGAACGGTACCTACTGCAAGGTGATCAGGAGGGTCTTATAGGATGCCCTTTTCAAGGTGGTACCAAGAAGGAGGGAGCCAGCACTCCCCTCGGTCGCCTGGAGGGCCTCGGTCAGACTGGAAGTATTAGTTGCACAACATGCCTAATGCCACTGTAAACAGGAACATATATTGATATCCACAAGTTTCCCCCGACCCGATGTAAGTTGTCCTATTTTATAGTTTATTAGATAATTATCAGATTTCTAGAATGAGCAGGAAAAAGCCAGGAATATCAGGAATACAGGTGTATCAGGAGTACAGTTTGTACTATAGTATATCAAGATGTAAGCAAGATATCAGGTCATCATTCCATTTATCGTGATAATTATAAGAGTTAAGTATATTATACCGGGTGTCAAGTGATAGCATGACAGGAGGGTGATATTGTCATGTGTGATGTCATAACAAGGAGCAATTGTCTAGTAGTAGCATGTCGGGAGTCAGGTGATAACACATCACTTGTTAAGTTATACGGACAGGTGTTAGGTATTAGCATGTAGAAGAGAGGTATCAAGTGATAGCATGTCAAGTGTTAACATATCAAGCATGTACATAGTAAGGGATAGAGTAATAGCTGAACACAATCAAGCAGAGCTGAGCAAGCTGGAGGTACGGACAGCAAACAGTATTTAACACTAGGGAGCCTGGAGAGGTTACCGGGACGACTCGACTTAAAGTACGAGTAGAAAATCTGCCAGCATCTCTCCTAGACGAATCTAGTGGTAAAGCGCTGAGCGCTAAACATGTCTACCAGAAGGAGCTGAAAGACCTGACGGTCTGAGCGCACTTCTCTTTCGAGGAAGTGGGCGAGAACTAGGAGGCTAAAGTACGCCGGGGTCTAAGCGCACTCTCGATAGCTACCACGAAACCCATAGGGGTACAGGCTGGAAACCATTGGGTGCTGGCCTAGGAGTAGGCAGAAACCCAGAGTCGGTACGAGAGTACATGCACGAGATGTTAGTACCACATGAGCATATATACAAGTATGATAATATCTAGACAATCGTGGAGTGAAGAAGCCTGGAGGCTGATAGGGCTCAGAGGCCAAGTAGAAAGCCCAAAAGCTGATAAAGCCCGGAGGCCAAGTATGGAGCCCGGAAGCTAACGACCACGAAGGGTTGGCCACGCATCGTATAAAAAAGTACATCACAGGCATGATATATGTGAAAGAATTAAACTATCCTAGTCAAGCATTCATCACAGGCATATACATATACAATCATGGGCACTCGACCACATACAAATATAGGGACACAACCCAAAACAAAATACATATAAATATCAAATATAATACACGTCGACCCGGTAAAGCGGGAAAACCAAATCAAGGTGAAGATACTCGCCTAAATCTCTGAAAAAGCTAAAAACTCTGGAATCCCAGGAACTCGCACACGTGTCATAAAATATAATAAAATATAAATAAATCTATAATTTTTAGAGAGAGAAAGAGAAGAGGAGAGAGGGAAGAGAGAGAAAGAGCTAGAGAGAGAAAGAGAGATTTAGAGAGAGGATGTCTAGGGAGAGAAAGAGGGAGTTAGAGAGAGACTAGAGAGAAAGAGAGAACTAGAGAGAAAGAGAGAGCTAGAGAGAGAAGGAGATGAGAAAGAGAGGAGAGAGAGAAACAGAGAGAGAAAGAGAGAGAAAGAAAGGGACTATTTTATAGGGAGACAGCAAAGAGAGAGATAGGGAGAGATTGCAGAGAGAGAGGAATGGTGAGAGAGAGAGAGACAGCTAGAGAGAGCGAAACAGCGAGAGAGAGAGAGAGCTGAGAGAGAGAACACAGGGGGGTTGTTACCCCTGCTCACGTACAGCGCCCCCCAGAGGGGGTGCATGGCCTGGCCGCCGGCCAGGCCACTCCAGGTAGCGGCGCCAGGGCGGCGTCGGCCACCAGCGGGCAGAGGTGGCGCCGGCCACCCCAAAAGAGAGGGAGAGAGAGGGAAAGGAAGGAAAAGAAAGAAAAAGAAAGAAGAAGAAAAGAAAGAAAGAAGGAAAAGAAAGAAAAATAAAGAAGAAGAAAAGAAAGAAAAAAGAAGAAAGGAAGAAGAAAAAAGAAGGAGAAGGAGGATGAGAGCTCGCCGGAGTGGCTGGGCTGCGGCGGAGTTGGGAGGAGGCGCCGGTGATGATGGTGGTGGCCGGTTGAAGTTGATGAGAAAGAGGGAGAGGGAAGAAATTGAAGGGTGGAGGAGAAAGAGGAGGGGATGGAGAGAGAGAATTGAGAGAGAGATTAAAAGTTGAAGGGAGAGGGGGAGAGAATTTGGGTGAAGGAGGAGGAGGAGAAGGCGGTTGTTGGCGCCAGGGGAGAAGAAAAATAAGGAAAGAAAGAGAAAGAAAAAAGAAAAGGAAAAGGAAAAGAAATAAAAAGAAAAAAGGGGAAGATATTTTGGAGGATTGAGTGGTGGAGGATTTTTTGGGAAAAAGAAAAGAAAGAAAGAAGGAAAATAGAGGAAAAGGGAGTGGATGAGAAAAATTGGGAAGGAAAGAAAAAGAATGAAAAGAAAATTATATAGATAATACTCCAGATCCGGGAAAATCCCAAAAACACCGAAAATACCGAAAAATTGGACTGATCCGGAAAGGTCATGAAAAATTCTTAAACATAGTAAATTTTATTTTAAGGTACATGGTGAAATCATTTTTTAGAAATAAAATCCCTTTTTCAAATTAAAAATCATTGAGTTGACAGTCGATACCGGTCTATAACGGTTCGGCCGGATTTTGATAAATTCTGAAAAATCCCAAAAAATACATTAAAGGAGAAAATATGATTTTAAGAAGAAATGTGGAAGTAAAATCTAGAAATTCAATTCCAATTATAAACTAAAAATCTTAGAATAAACCAGCGATACTGGCCGACACCAAATCTGGTGGAATGTTGATAAATTAAGAAAAATCTCAGAAAAAATATTTAGATAGAAAATTTGATTTTAAGAAATAATGTGAAATCCATTTTTAGAAATTCAACTTAATTTGTAAATTAAAAATCCGAGAATCGATCTGCGGCACTTGTCGACACCGGTTTTGAAGATTTTCAATTTAATTCAAGAAAATTTTAAAAAATCATAGAAAATCTAGATATTGAAAAACAATATTTGAAGCTGAAATTGGTCAAATCTGAATACCAGAAAGCCCAAATCGAACAATACCCTAGGATTGGGTCCCCGGTTCAGACTAGGGCTGACTCTGAGTCCACGAATCCGGATTCAAGGCAAAATGACCATATAAATGATTCGTAATCAGAACAAATATGTGAAATAAATTAAAAATATATGATCAAAAAATCTAAATACGCAACTAAGTACGTATTATGGGAGCGGAGTGTTACATTCCATCCACTTTACAAAAATTGCGTTCTCGTAATTTCGATAAGGGGTAAAATGAACACAAAGAGGACATGGACAGGAATTATACAAATACAGATATGAATCACTACAGATAGGGCTCTCAAATCGACTGAACAATAATCGAAATATAGACATCTTCTACACTTCCTGCTGTATAGATCTTCGAACGATGTCGAATAATACTGACCTGATAACACCGCTTTGCAATAGAATTCCCGCTGTATTACATACTTAATATCACTCCGAGAATGAGCCAAAATACCGAAGATAAAGAAAACCCTGATAATACTGAGCATAATATAGAAGACCGATAATTAAGAATTCTGAAGACCAGGCATCGATCACTTTGAAGTATATATCCAAGAATAGAGAATAATTATAGAAAAACCCAAATACCGACTTCTGAAAGATAACCCGATCGCGGATCAATTATGAGAACAGCCGAGCTTCATAAAGTTGACCGAAGAGATCATATAATAGCTTCATTCAGAACCAGCCACTACCTCTCTAGTTTATCCATATCTTTAGTTTATATAAAGGCTACGAAAAATCAAAACAGTGAAAAGTTGGAAGGGATTAGAAATCAAAGGAAGGATGATCAAGAAAGAATTGATAACTCTACACTTGTAGTTGGACTGTATAACCAGGGCTCATGCATTCTAGTTGTAAATTTCTTTACCATTAATTTGCCATCTCGATGTACTGAGGATGTGAGAGCCTAGGCTCTGATACCATATTGTAACGCCCCGATCCCTTGGGTACAGAGATGTTACTGCGACGTATATACGCAGGTTAGAAATACCCTAACATATATACGCTAAGCATCAGTACAGGTAAGAATCAGAGCACGAAAGTACATGGTGCTTTATAAATTCTAACATATGAGTACAATTACAAAGTTATCACAGGAAGTGACATAATATTACAATAATATTACATCACCAATATGGCGCAAATGCGAGAATACCAAGGATATACAAGTATAAACAATACAAAAAGAGGCTTAGAGTCATAACAGGAAAACTTTAGAGCCGAGTAGGAGGGCCTGAAAGGATAGGGCTCTGGACGGTCTGCTGATGATCCATGCTACCGCTGAACCTTTTTGGTCAGCAACTGGGAGAATCCACAAGCTACAGGCTTCGAGACCTAGACATGAGGATCCAGGAGAGTCAGAACTCCCTAGCAAGTGGTGATGCGAATGCCAAGTGGCGTGCGAAGATAAGCACACGTGTATCGATAAATCTGAATCATAAATAAGCATTGAAAACTGTGTCGTGAGCACAAGCATACAGAAGTAGGTAGAAATATAACAAGTGATATCAAGTAGGAAATACTCATGGTATAATAAGATAACAGTAGGAGACTGATGGAGTAGAACACAAGTAGTAAGGTGATTGAGATTTTTAAAAGAATAAAAGAAGTTCAGATTTCTTAGTCTCAATGCGAATCCGCTGTAGCAAGGGCTCAAGCGGGTCGTGATCCTCAGGGAAGGATGCGATGAAAGCTTTTCGACTCGATTCCTCTATATGCTTCAAGTAAGAAAAGAGAGATTAGATTGGTGATGAAAATATGAGATTAAAGACGTGATTTTGCTGATCTTCTACCATAACCCTATTGCAAGTTAAGGAGCTTGATCTTCATCTTAAGATTGATATGATTCACCCTAGGTCATTACAAATAATTCAAGCAAGAAAAATCAATGCTAGATTCTTGCTAAGTTACATTATCTAAAAACTAAACTGTGGTTCATCCTAACATCTAGGTGCAGCCTAATAAAAGACGAATCTCAAACTTATGCTGTCCTAGTTCTTAAGTTGAAGTCATGAAAAGTCTTTTTAATATGCAACCTAGATTAGGATTTCTAGGTATTTGTTTAATCTTCTAAAAAAATTGTTTTTTAATACCTAGGGTTTCGATAGATGTTCCTTAATCAGATCTAGGCTTAACTGCTCTAGGGTTACTTCAAGAGTCTCAGCAAACCACTAGAGAGATTTAGTTCTTCATTATTTTTTTCTTTTCAAATTATTTATTTTTTTTTTATTTTTATTTAATGAAAAAGATTGCAAAGAAAAGGAAAAGAAAACAAGAAGAGATCACAGATTAAAACTTCAATCAGAAAGATCACAAAATAAAATGGAATTGCAGAAAATAAATGAGAACAAAAGAGTGACCTTTATTTCAGATGATCCTCTGGTTACACAATCGTCTCCTTCTCCACAACGTACATGGAACGAAAAAAAATTACAACTTGCTGAATAAAAAAAATGGCTAAATAAAACCCTAGTCGTCTCTGCATGCCCCTCTCTGCTGCGCCTGCAGAGATATTTATAGTGCAGATTGTAGAGGAGTCCCGGATAGAGTCGCCCACGAAAATTGGAAACTGATCTCATCCACTTTGCCGCGAAATCTGGGATATTGCCGCGCTTTTGCGGCAGTTTGGTGACTTCTGGCCACGTGCTTTGGCGCGTGGCCTCTCCTGGTCCGTCCATGTGGGCTTTTGCTTCTGGAAGTGTGATCCTGGCTCTCCATCTTGGGATTTCGAGATAACTTAGTAATCAAGTTACCTTGATCTCAAATATCCCAAATCTTCTATCCACGAATTTTGGGCTTTTATCCTCATCCTGCAAGTGTTTAGGGTTGGATAGAAGTCTATCCTTCCCTTATCTCTGATATTTGCAACTTTTAGCCCTTGTATTTGCATTTTGACTCTTTGTATTTGCGCTTTTTCACCTGGGCTTCAAACATGGGCTTGGATCTAGGCTTTTGGGCTCTTTAAGCTTTATTTCTTATTAAATTGATAATTCGAGGCCTGCACACATTAAATAACGAAATATTAATAAATGTGCATTATAATATGAATAAATGTGCAAATGTGATGGTATATATGATGACAATTATGCATTTTTCACTACCTATCACACCCCCACACTTATCTTTTTGCTCGTCCTCGAGTAAAAATCAAAAAGAAAGGAAAAAAAAATCTAACCTAGCTAACTCACTTTCGTAGGAATCACGGTTGCACTTAGCATGTGCAACAAGCCGTTAAACCCCTAGGTTACCCTAGAGGACGAGTGTTGTCTCGTGAGGGTTTTCAGCGGATTACACCCACAAAATCCATAAAAAGAAAAATATTTGAATTATTATTGAAGAGACTAAGTAGTCTATAAGTTTTAGGATTATCATTTTTATTCATTCTTCAAACCTGGTCTTTATAAAGTCAATTGTTATTCATTTTAGGTAAGGATTAAAATTGAATTTCTAATATAGTCTTTTTCGTTACCAAAAGTCATACGCACCCTTGTGAATCTAGGAATTCCTTAACTTGGACTCTCATGCCTCTTTATTATTTTTATAACATCATCTAATTTTCTTTCGTGTAAGTATCAAGGCTTCTTGAGGCCCTCATACCTAACTAATTGACTATTAGATGTGTTAATATATATATATATATTTTTTTGGCATGTATAACTCATCTAATTTTCTTTCGTATAAGTATCAAGGCTTCTTGAGGCCCTCATACCTAACTAATTGATTATTAGATGTGTTAATACATATATTATATTTCTTAGTCTTCTTAGGCTTTCTAATCCACCCATGTAACGAACTTAAAGTCGATGACTCCCAAACCGGTTGGCTTAAGGGCACCAGGTGAGAAAACACCCCGCGGACTCAAATTCGAGTGAACTAGGCCCGAAAACTAAGGACTTTATTTTATTTACTCACCTTTAGGCATGAATACTTATGCTTCTTGAGGCACATGTATCAGCTTAATTGGTGATTTTTTTTTTTTTTATGAGGCACAAGGTCTTTGTCTTAGAATCCTAGATATGCATTTGGTATGCACATTTCATTAAGGTAAAAATCAAGACTAACTAATTATTCAATTTCTCCTCCTATACCTAAAATTTAAACAATTTATTTATTTTGACCAAGTTTTTAGAAATCCTAATCATGATTTTCCTAATTCTTAAAACTAACTTAGATTTCTTTCAAAAAAATAAGTCAAAATATTTCCTTTTTATAACAATTTTTTTTATTATTTTTTTATTTTATTTTATTTTTTTATATTACATATCCTTCCCCCACACTTGTTTCATGCATTGTCCCTAATGTATGAATGAAATGTATGGATGCATGAACTGGCAGAAAGATATAATCACCGATACAGTGGGTCAAAAAGACCCATCGCCGCATTAGCTTCCGGCACAGACTCCAAAAAGATTTTAAGACGTTGACCATTTACCTTGAATGCATTGCCATTTTTGGGGTCGTAGATCTCTATGGCTCCGTGTGGAAATACCGTCTTAACAATGAATGGTCCTGTCCATCTTGACTTCAATTTGCCGGGAAAGAGGTGAAGTCTAGAGTTGTAGAGTAAAACTTTTTGTCCTTGGACAAAAGTTTTTCTCGTGATGAATTTATCGTGAAAAACCTTAACTCTATCCTTCGCAATCTTTGCATTGTCGTATGCATCATTCCTCAACTCCTCTAGTTCAGAAATTTGTAATTTCCGAAACTCACCGGCCTTATCTAAATCGAAATTTAGCTGCTTAATTGCCCAAAGGGCCCGGTGCTCTAGCTCGACAGGAAGGTGGCAAGCCTTTCCAAAGACCAGTCTGTAGGGAGACATTCCTAGAATCGTCTTAAAGGCAGTCCTATATGCCCATAGGGCATCCACCAGTTTGGTGGACCAGTCCTTCCTATTCTGATTCACAGTCTTCTCCAAAATGAGCTTGACTTGCCTATTAGAAACTTCTACCTGACCGCTAGTTTGAGGATGGTAGGGCGTAGACAACTTGTGAGTAATGGCATATTTTCGCATAAGAGCTTCAAAAGTTTTATTGCAAAAATGTGTGCCATTGTCGCTAATGATGGCTCGAGGGATTCGAAAGCGTGAGATGATATTATCTTTCAAGAATTTGACAACAACTTTGTTGTCATTTGTCTTGCAAGGGACAGCTTCTACCCACTTTGACACGTAGTCTACGGCCAACAAGATGTACTGGTGCCCAAACGAATTAGGGAAGGGTCCCATAAAATCAATGCCCCATACGTCGAAAAGTTCTACTTCTAGAATGGGATTTAGGGGCATCATATTTCGTTTGAAAATTCTTCCTATCATTTGACATCTTGTGCAAGTTTTGCAATACTCAAATGCGTCTCTAAACACAGTTGGCAAATAAAAGCCACTTTGCAGAATTTTCTCGGCAGTTTTGCGGGGACCAAAATGTCCACCGCAAGCGAACTCATGACAAAAAGCTAGCACACTTCTAGTTTCCACGTCGGGGACACATCTCCTAATGATTTGGTCGCTACAATATTTGAAAAGATAAGGATCTTCCCACATGTAATACCGAACTTGAGACAAGAATCGGTATCTATCCTGTTTAGACCAACTAGGTGGTGTTTGGTTTGTGACTAAGTAATTTACTATGTCAGCAAACCATGGCTCCTTAGAGATGGCTAGAAGTTGCTCATCGGGAAAATTGTCATTGATGGGCAGCTCGTCAGAAGGTGCGTTTGGCACACGAGAGAGATGGTCAGCTACGACATTTTCGACACCTTTTTTATCTCGAATTTCGAGATCGAATTCTTGAAGGAGAAGGATCCAACGAATGAGTCGGACCTTCGCATCTTTTTTAAGCATAAAGTATCGAAGAGCAGAATGGTCAGTGAAAATCGTGGTCTTGGTCCCAAGTAGGTATGGTCGGAATTTCTCCAAAGCGAACACTACTGCCAAGAATTCCTTCTCGGTTGTAGTATAGTTCATTTGGGTGTCATTGACCGTCCTACTCGAATAATTGATCACGTGCTGCTTGCTGTCCTTACGCTGTCCTAAGACAGCACCTATCGCAAAATCTGAGGCATCGCACATGATCTCAAAAGGCTTGGACCAGTCCGGAGGTGAGATGATAGGAGTAGAGATAAGTTCCATTTTCAATTTCTCCCATGCACTATGGCACCTATCATCAAAGATAAAGGACACGTCTTTAGCTAGAAGGTTTGTAAGGGGTCTAGCAATTTTGCTAAAGTCCTTAATGAACCTACGATAAAATCCGGCGTGTCCTAAGAAAGACCGAATGTCCTTCACGCATCGCGGAAGTGGAAGTTTCGCTATGATCTCCACCTTGGCCTTGTCTACCTTAATCCCTTCCCTAGATATCTCGTGACCTAGGACAATCCCATGTTGCACCATGAAGTGACACTTTTCCCAATTGAGGGTCAAGTTCTTTTTGGTGCACCTACTCAGCACTAGCTCCAAGTGATGGAGACACTGGTCAAATGAATTTCCATAGACGGAGAAGTCGTCCATGAAAATTTCTAAGAAACGCTCAACCATATCAGAAAACAGGCTTAACATACAACGTTGGAATGTGGCGGGGGCATTGCACAAGCCGAAAGGCATTCGACGGTAGGCAAATGTCCCAAATGGGCACGTGAACGTTGTCTTCTCTTGATCCTCCGGCGCTATAGGAATTTGGTTATACCCTGAATAACCGTCCAAAAAGCAGTAATACTCATGACCTGCTAATCTTTCCAACATTTGGTCAATGAAAGGGAGGGGAAAATGATCTTTCTAGTGGCTGCGTTCAACTTGCGGTAGTCTATGCATACTCTCACCTTGGTAGGCAATCGTGTTTGCACTAACTCATGCTTGTCGTTCTCTACCACAGTAAAGCTAGACTTCTTAGGGACCACATGCATTGGGCTAACCCATTCGCTATCGGAAATGGGATAAATGATCCCATTATCTAACAGTTTCACTATTTCGGCGTGTACAGCCTCCTGCATGAGTGGGTTTAGCCTACGCTGTGGATCCCTCTTCGGTCTAACCCCTTCCTCTAGATGGATACGATGCTGGACTATCGTAGGGCTCAGTCCCTTGATATCTGCCATAGTCCAACCAATGGCTTCCCTATGTCTCCTAAGGGTTGCCAGCAGGTCCTCCTCTTGCCTATTGGTCAAATTAGATGCAACTATGACCGGTAACGTCTCTTGTTCACCTAGGTAGGCGTACTTAAGATGTTTGGGCAAGGCTTTTAACTCCAAAGAAGGAGTTGGCTCGATGGGTGGAGGAGTTAAGCTAGAATCTCCCATCTCTATAGAACTCAGATTTGATTCCCATTCGATCTCATCAAGACTGATATCACTTGTTTCTAACTCTTCCTCTTCCTCTGACTCAAATATGATCTCATCATTATGCTCACTCGTCATGTTCTCAATGGAGTTAACCTCAAAGGGTTGGTCGGTCACATCGTAGGGATGCTTACCTAGGTTGAAAACATTGACTTCCTTGGTCATATCCCCAAAAGTCAGTCTCATGGAACCGTTTCTACAATTTATAATTGCATTAGCGGTTGCTAGGAACGGTCTTCCTAAGATAACGGGAGTTTGGGACCTAGGATTAGACACAGGTTGTGTCTCTAAGACAATGAAATCTACTGGGTAAATGAATTCTCCTACCCGTATGAGAACGTCATTGATTTCTCCCTTAGGAACTTTGATAGAGCGGTCAGCCAACTGAATAGTAACTTGGGTAGGGTTGAGTTCACCTAATCCAAGTTGTTGATACACGGAGAAAGGGAGCAAATTGATGCTGGCTCCTAAATTGAGGAGTGCTCGATTGATTTCGGCTCGACCTATGGTGCAAGAAATGGTGGGGCAACCTGGGTCCTTATACTTGATAGGGATCTGGTTGGACAGTAGCTCACTAATGTTAGTGGCTAGAAAAACCTTCTTAGGCACATTAGTCTTTCTTTTCTTGGTGCACATGTCCTTAAGAAATTTGGCATAACTAGGGACCTGTTGGATTGCATCAAGAAGTGGAATATTGAGCCTAACTTGATTGAACACCTCTAATAATTTCTCCATATGTGCATTGTTGTTGCTTCTAAGCCTATTTGGAAATGGAGCTATAGGCTGGTGCATCTGACCTGCTGACTTTTCAGCTTCAGTTTCATTGGGGCTGGATGGAGCAGGAGTGGAGCTAGATGGAATGGAAGTGGAGCTAGGTGGAATGGATGGCTGAGATGGATCCGATGGCATGGATACTTGATTATCAACTTGTTTCCCCGATCTGAGTGTATGAACCATATGACACTGATTTGGGTCTTGAACCTCATTGGCTGGCCTAGGATTCCTAGGGTTTGGCAATGGTTGACTCGGTAGGGTACCCCTCTGTCTCTCTTGTTGGTTCAATTGGATCTCTATCCTAGTTAAAACTTGAGCCAGCGTGTCGTGGCTTTTAACTAGAGTGTCCATCTTTCTTTCCAAATTTGAAAGTCTTGTCTCCATTTGTGAATTTTGGAAAGATGGTGGAGGATTTTGACTAGGGAAATTTTGTTGATAGGGCGGATTTTGGAAATTGTTGGAGAATTTGGGCCTAGTTTGATCATTGTTGCTTGGGCCCCACGAAAAATTGGGATGATTTCTCCAACCGGGATTGTAGGTGGGTGAATAAGGATTGTTGGCAGGCCTTGTGAAGGCCGCACTCATATGTTCGGGCAAGCTTTGATGCGCGATGAAGACAGGACATTCCTCGAACACATGTTTCATATCTTGACAATAAGTACAGCCCGCCGAAGATGTTGGGCTGACTTGGTTCACAGAGACTGGCTCTTTAGTTTCAAGAGCCTCTAGTCTGCGCATAACAGCAGCTAACTTAGCATCGGTTGCTACGTTGGCCTCAATGGAATGGATACCTCCTTTAGAAGAAGTAGGGTCATTAGTCCTAGATTTTTCAGGAGTAGGGTCCCATTGGATGGATTTTTCAGCTAATTCCTCAAACAATGTCCATCCTTCATCTTCATTCTTTTGCAGAAATCCTCCTTGACACATGGATTCTAACAGTGTTTTAGTAGAATAATCTAATCCATCATAGAGAACTTGGCAAAGTCGCCATTTCTCTATCCCATGGTGAGGACATTGGGCAAGGAGATCCTTAAAACGCTCGAAGTATTTCCAAAAAGGTTCATTGGCTGTTTGCTTATACTGGAGGATATTCTTCCTAATCAGTGCAGTCTTGTGAACGGGATAAAATTTCTTTAAGAAGGCCTTAATGAAATTATCCCAAGAAGATATTGAACCGGCCTCTAGACTGTAGAGCCATTTCTTTGCTAAATCCTTCAAAGCAAAGGGGATAAACCTAAGTTTGATAGCATCGTCTCCTAACTTAGGTATATTCATCATGAGACATACTTCTTCAAATTCCCTTATGAAGAAGTATGCATCCTCAGATTCAAGTCCATGAAATTTGGGAAGAGTGTTGATGTATTGTGGCTTGAGTTCAAATGGGTCAACACTTTCAATAGTGAGCTGGATGCAAGAAGGAAGAGAGGTTCTAATAGGATAGAACCTATCTTGGAGTGACTGTGGTTGTGCCATGTGTGAGTCGGGCTTGAGCTCGGGTGGTGAACTAGTTCTAGTTAGCCTGGATGTAAGTGGGTCTCTCGACCAAGCGGGCATGCACAATCAGCAAACAAGTTCACCCAATCAATCAATAAAAAAGAAAAACAATCAAAAATCCTAATCTAGGGTAAGCCTTGACCTAGACGACTCCTAACTTTAGACTGTCCTTAGGAGGTCTACTGTCGACGTTAACCACAAGCTAATCGGCCAGGTAGGTGGCAAGACCGGTGGGAGGTTTTCCGTCAGAGACGTTCCTTAATTAAATAACCACCGTTCTTCGGGCTTTCGACCCTCAATCCCCTGCCTAGACACCGATTTGACAAGAGTTAATTTCGAACAATTTTCCTCCTTCGTTCAATCTCCTATTGAGTCCGAGTTAACCTAGGGCCAACGTCTAGTCAAATTTTACTTAAGGTTAGGGTTGTGAGTGTGACGGATATGATTTGTGGGCCAAGGAAGGGTGATGAAATCCCCACCTTATCTTGCTTATGGGTTATGCCCTTAAGATGAATTAGTGTACGTGTAAAGCTGTAGAAAAGTAATCACACAAGAAAGCAGTAAACAACCAAGAGTGTTTTCTAATCTATATGCTATGCAAACGTACCTTGTCGCCAGCACTCTTCAACAGAATTAAAAAGAATTAAAATAGACACGTGCCCTAAATGCAAGAGTCTAAAAATTTTTTTTTTATTTTCAACAAATGGGTTAATGTTATTAATTAGCAGTTGCAGAGTGATAACAGAGAAATTTAATCACAGCAGTAAGCAAATTTTGCAATGCAGAGCAATCTGCAGAAAAGCAGGTTAGTAGTTCACTACTACTGTCGCAGATCTGCGGCTTTTGCCGCGTTTCTACGGCAAATTAGTAGGTCCAGGTGCTCTGCCTTCGAGGGCAGAGGCACTGGATTGCTGTATGTCCTTGCTGCTGCTCTGTTTTTGTTTCCTGTTCTCTGTGCCTGCAACAGAAAGAATAAAGAATGATTAGAACGAGGAAATCGTGCCGTTCCTTCCCCGGCAACGGCGCCAAAATTTGATTGAGATTTTTAAAAGAATAAAAAGAAGTTCAGATTTCTTAGTCTCAATGCGAATCCGCTGTAGCAAGGGCTCAAGCGGGTCGTGATCCTCAGGGAAGGATGCGATGAAAGCTTTTCGACTCGATTCCTCTGTATGCTTCAAGTAAGAAAAGAGAGATTAGATTGGTGATGAAAATATGAGATTAAAGACGTGGTTTTGCTGATCTTCTACCACAACCCTATTGCAAGTTAAGGAGCTTAATCTTCATCTTAAGATTGATATGATTCACCCTAGGTCATTACAAATAATTCAAGCAAGAAAAATCAATGCTAGATTCTTGCTAAGTTACATTATCTAAAAACTAAACTGTGGTTCATCCTAACATCTAGGTGCAGCCTAATAAAAGACGAATCTCAAACTTATGCTGTCCTAGTTCTTAAGTTGAAGTCATGAAAAGTCTTTTTAATATGTAACCTAGATTAGGATTTCTAGGTATTTGTTTAATCTTCTAGAAAAATTGTTTTTTAATACCTAGGGTTTCGATAGATGTTCCTTAATCAGATCTAGGCTTAACTGCTCTAGGGTTGCTTCAAGAGTCTCAGCAAACCACTAGAGAGATTTAGTTCTTCATTATTTTTTTCTTTTCAATATATTTATTTTTTTTATTTTTATTTAATGAAAAAGATTGCAAAGAAAAGGAAAAGAAAACAAGAAGAGATCACAGATTAAAACTTCAATCAGAAAGATCACAAAATAAAATGGAATTGCAGAAAATAAATGAGAACAAAAGAGTGACCTTTATTTCAGATGAACATCTGGTTACACAATCGTCTCCTTCTCCACAACGTACATGGAACGAAAAAAAATTACAACTTGCTGAATAAAAAAAATGGCTAAAGAAAACCCTAGTCGTCTCTGCATGCCCCTCTCTGCTGCGCCTGCAGAGATATTTATAGTACAGATTGTAGAGGAGTCCCGTATAGAGTCGCCCACGAAAATTGGAAACTGATCTCATCCACTTTGCCGCGGAATCTGGGATATTGCCGCGCTTTTGCGGCAGTTTGGTGACTTCTGGCCACGTGCTTTGGCGCGTGGCCTCTCCTGGTCCGTCCATGTGGGCTTTTGCTTCTGGAAGTGTGATCCTGGCTCTCCATCTTGGGATTTCGAGATAACTTAGTAATCAAGTTACCTTGATCTCAAATATCCCAAATCTTCTATCCATGAATTTTGGGCTTTTATCCTCATCCTGCAAGTGTTTAGGGTTGGATAGAAGTCTATCCTTCCCTTATCTCTGATATTTGCAACTTTTAGCCCTTGTATTTGCATTTTGACTCTTTGTATTTGCGCTTTTTCACCTGGGCTTCAAACATGGGCTTGGATCTGGGCTTTTGGGCTCTTTAAGCTTTATTTCTTATTAAATTGATAATTCGAGGCCTGCACACATTAAATAACGAAATATTAATAAATGTGCATTATAATATGAATAAATGTGCAAATGTGATGGTATATATGATGACAATTATGCATTTTTCACTACCTATCATAAGGCAGGATGTAAACAGTTATAATATAATAAGGGTCATAAACCAGAAATTCGATGTAAAATCCGATGAAAGCAAACTCGGCAAAGCATACAACGGATCCATAGTTGGCATCTTTTATTATTATTATTACTCGTCTTACCTAAATGTCTAGATATGTGAAATAGCGTCCCAGCGCGCATATATCCATATCTGAGTAAAACAAGGTTGTTATTGGAAACTAACGAGGGTATCAACGAATAATATTTACAGTGGGTCCCGTGCATACCCAGGACCATGGCCCAGGATGTTTCATTGTTGGAGAACGGAACTTACCGCAAGGCGATCAGGAGGGTCTTATAGGATCCCCTTTTCAAGATGGTACTAAGAAGGAGGGAGCCAGCACTCCCCTCGGTCGCCTGGAGGCCCTCAGGTCAGACCGAAAGTTTTAGTTGCACAACTTACCTAATATCACTGTAAACACGAACATATATTGATATCCGCAAGTTTCTCCCCACTTGATGTAAGTTGTCCTATTTTATGGTTTATTAGATAATTATCAGATTTATGGAATGAGCAAGAAAAAGGCAGGAATATCAGGAATACAGGTGATTGGTCACTAATGTTGCATATTTAATATCATATTTTCATACCTATTTTAGAATAAAACTTTACATTGTCTTAATTAATTGCTTAATTTATTTGCAGGCCCATTCTTTAAGGAGATGAAGAGAAATGAGCCCAAAGCCCACCAAAATTCTGAATTAAATCAGAATTAATTCACACTCACTAAATCAGGGAAAAATCAAGAGGTTGAAAACTGGTTGAGAAGAATCCTCTCAGAATTGATCGGTTAAAGCAAAGATCAAGGGATGAGATGAAGCAAGTTTGATTCAGATTCTGACTGGATACATTTTAGTATTCGAATCATAACTTTTGCTACAGAATCTCAATTCTGATGATTCAAGATGATCCAGAAAGCAGACTTACAGAGCTACAACTCTTATGTTGATCATTATCTCTAATTCTGTTATTTGATAAGTGATATTCAGCAATCAATATGCCAACAAACTGCAGATCAGAACTGAATATCCACCTCAAATCAAGTTTGAAGATAAGGGGAGTTCAAAAATTGCTAGATTTACTTATCTTCACACTACTCTACCCTCTCCATTTCTCCTATAAATACCTTCACTCAAAGGCAAAAGGGACGACCATGCAGAGATAGGAATTTAGCCTAGTTTTCATTTCTTAGTTTAGGTTTTTAGTCTTTCTTTTCATGTAATTTTAGTTTTCATTTATGTAATTCAGAGGAGATCGACTTTCATCGAAGAACAAGACTGAAGCTAGAGGTGGAGTGACACCGGTGTAAGACTTATTTCTTTTCTTTGATTGTAATGAAATCAAATCGATGTTCTTTTTGTGTATGTACTTCTTTTTAGTCTTCTTCTTCTTTTCTATTTTACCTTTCTTTTTGGTACAACTGTCTTCCAAGTGAGTCCAAAAGCATCGAAAGAGCCTTGCCTTTGCGAGTGCCACCGATAGCTCATGACGATGGAATTGTGAGTTTCTCTGTATCATTTCATGCTTGCGTATCTTGATGATGTAATGTGGAAGAGACCAACATTCGACTCTTATGGGCTATGCGCTGCTTGCCTCCAATTCAAGGTAACATCGAAGCTAAAAACTCAAGGTAAGCTTTTGGTGAAAAGAAGGTAAGTAACTCTTTTATTTCTTTCTTTCATTTTTGTAAATTAAATCACCATCTCTTCAAAATCACTCTTTTTTTTCTCCACTTCATTTGTACATATTCGCTTCATTATGTTCTGATTTTTTCCACCTTCTTCATCTTTCACTTTCTCTCTAATTTTAACATAATTTTTTTTCCTTTTCTTAACTTTAAAAATAGAGAAGAACCTTCGCTTTTCTTCTTAACGATTTCAATAAAACTGTAAACGCTTCTATCGCAAAACCCTCCTTGTGGATCACGACCCGCATTAGCCACTTGCTATAGCGAAAGAATTGAGCACTTGCACATCCAAATCTTAAGTTCTATAATCTCATATTTTTTGTGCAGGTTTAGCCTCAATCAAATTTTGGCGCCGTTGCCGGGGAGGGTAACATGTTTTTATTGAAATCTGAATTTTTTTGAAAATTTTTTAGAACTAAACGAATTTTCTTCTCTGTTGCAGGTTACAGGGCAATCAAAGCAGGAAATTAATATTGCAGTGACATACAAGTGGCCTTGGGCCTCTGCTCTAGAAAGCAGAGACCAAGGGCCCTCTGAATTGCCGCGTTTCCACGGCAAAGCCGCGGATCCGCGGCAAGGAAGAGTTAACTACTAACAGCTTTTTGCAGGGGTGCTTAGTTTAAAAAAATTCTAGTTTGCTGCAACTTTAATTTTTCTTATATGCCATAACATAAGCCTGCTAATAATCAACAGTAAAATATTTGTTGAAAAGATAAAAAATTGATTAGACATTTGCATTTTAGGCACGTGTCTTTTTAATTCCTTTATTTTTTACTGTTGAAGAGTGCTGGAGCAAGGTACGTATGCATTGCATTTAGCATAGGACTCACTTCTTGGTTGTTTACATCGCTTTGAGTGAATCTTACATATCTTGTACACTTGCACTAATTAATTTTAAGGGCACCAACCCAATAACAAGATAAGGTGGGGATTTAATCACCCTTCCTTAGCCCAAAAATCAGAATCCAAGCACTCACTAACCCAAGCCTAACTTAAAATGAGTAGACGTTGGCCCTAGGGACATCTCGGACTCAATTAGGAGATTATCCTAAGGGGAAAAGGTGTTGGAACTTGACTCTTGCCAAATCAGTGTCTAGGAAAGGGATTAAGGGCCGAAAGCCCGAAGGTTGGTGGTTATTTAATTAAGGAACGTCTTTTGACGGAAAACCTCCCACCAACCTTGCCCTGACCTGGCTGATTAGCTTGTGGTCAAGGTCTACATTAAACCTCCCGTGGACAGTCTAACCAGTTAGGAGTCGTCTAGGTCATAGGTCTACCCTAACCTAGTTAGAATTTTTTTTATTTGTTTGCTTATTTGTTTGTTTTTTGTGTGTATTCTATTGTGTGATATGGCTTATAATAATAATTTTTTCAACTTTAATAATAATTCATATTACATACCGAGTTTATTTTCGGATATTACCAACCCGGCATATCATGACTTTAACCAACCTAGTGTGCCGGATTGGTCATATCCGAATCAATATGACCCATGTCCCCCATCTAATAACTATTATGTCCATAATAATTTCAACTCTTCACCGAGTCAGTGGGGATTCACCTCTCCCGAGCATAATTATCAACCAACTTGTCCTCCTTCTCCACCTAGTCCACAATATTTTCAAGAGTCATACTCAGTTCCACCCGTCCAAAATAGGAAACCATCAATTTTGGAAATGAGTATGCGTGAGTCCAAACACAAATCCCAAAATCTGATGGACTCACAATTTCACTACCACTTCCAAGACAATTCTTCATCTTTTCATCAAAACAATGAACCTATCAACTATGAAAAGATGCTTGAATCCATGACTCAGGCTCAAAACACTCGTAATCGTGACATAGATATGATGGTCGAATCTCTACGTTCTCACCGTTGGACCAGTTCTGATGTCACTAACCATTCTGTTAGAGCCGAAGAGTCATGTAGTTTTGGAAATCAAGATTCCATTTCAGAACAACCATTTGAACTTGCCCAAACTCCAAATTTTGAAAAAGATATTGACAGTTTAGCAAGTTTTCCTTTTCCTGAAATAGAACTTGAAAATGAATATGATCCTGAACCCCAACTTAGTGATTCAATTCTACTTCCTGATTCGATTATGACTCCGGTATCTTCACCTGATTTCGATCTTTTCCCCGAGTCAACGTTGGATCCTGTGCCTATTCATCATGAAATTGAATCCCCCGTCTTTGAGGATCATATTGAACTTGACCAATTATACAATTTTGAAAGTCCTATTGACAAATTGGCAAGTTCTCAATTTTTTGATATTGAACTCAATGAGATATGTGACCTAGATTCTCAAATCTGTGATCCAGTTCAACTTTCTGAATCAATACTGACTCCTGTTGTGTTACCAAACTTGAGTAATGTTTTAGAGTCAGTTTTGATTCCTCCACCTATCATTCCTGAACTGGAATCACCCATATTAGGTCACATTCCATTGTTAGAAAATATATGTGGACTAGAGTTTCAACTTCTTGACTTGGACCCGCTTCTTGAACCAATTTCGACTCCTGAACCTTTACTTGACTTAAGTCACCTTCCCGAGTCGGTATTAGTTCCTGTCCTTCCTGAGTCCAAGTCATTTCATACTCCATTCTGGGACGAGGTGGTTGACAAATTTGACTCCGAAATTAGTTATGGAATATGTACATTAGATGGGGTTAAATATTTAATAAATATCCTTTATGGATACATCTTTTTAATGGGTTATATTAAAGATACTTCTGGTGGGTTCCTCCGAGACCCAAGAAAAGTTGATTGGGCCGCGTTTCGTGGACCAATCAGACCACCACCGGAACCACCACCTTAAGGTAACACTTTCCTTCCCTGTCGTCTTTTTCATGCATCTATGCATTAATTCATACATTGAGGACAATGCATGAGATAGGTGTGGGGGAGGGTCTAACATAACTTTTCTTTTTCTTTTAAAAAAAAAAATTAACATTTTCTTTACTTTTAAAAACTTTTTGAAAATGGAAACAATACTTTGACATATTTTTTGTAAGAAATTAAGTTAACTTTAAGGAATAGGAAAATCTAAATTAGGATTTCTTATACTTGGTCAAAATAAGATTATTTGTTTGATTTTAGGGTTAGGAAGATAATTTGTCAAAGTAATTTAGTCTTGATCTTTACCTTGATGAAATATGCACATTTCATACACTTACACACTTAGAGTTCAAAAATAAAGATTCTTATGCCTTATAAAGAAAAAAGAAAAAAAAAGAAAAAGGTAAACAAATCTAATTATTGATTAGCTAGGTGCTTTGGCCTAAGAAAGCCTTAGTATTTATGCGAAAGATAATTAGATAAGTTTGAGAAAAATATATAAAAATCCTCTGATTAAGCTGGGTATTTGTGCCTAATAAAGCATAAGTATTCACGCCTAAAAGAGGTTCATATAATAAAATCCTTAGTTTTGTGGCCTTGTTTGCTCGAGTCCTTAAGTCCTAGGGGTGTCTTCTCACCTGGTGCCCTAAAACCGTCTGGTTTGGGAGTCATCGATTAAAGGCTCGTTACATGGGCAGATTAGAAAGCCTAAACTAAGGAATAATATCACCAATATATATATATATATATAAATAAATAAGGCATAAGAGTTAGAGTTAATGAACCCTTAGTCAAAATTTTCACAGTCACAAGTGCATATGACTTAGGGTAAAGTAATAGACTAGATGAGAAGTACAATTTGACTCCTTATTCTAATTGATAACAATTTTTGAATAGAGACTAAGTTTAGGAATGAAAAATTCAGTTTTCCTATAACTTATAGATTGCTTAGATCTTACAATTATATTTCAAATATTTTTTCCTTTCAAAATGCTTTTCGAAAATACTAACTCTTTATTTCCCTTTCTTTATGGATTTTGCGGGTGCAATCCGCTGAAAACCCTCACGAGACAAAACTCGTCCTCTAGGGGAAACCTAGAGGTTTAACGGCTTGTTGCACATGCTCAGTGCAATCGCGCGACCTGCGAAAGTGGTCTAATAATCCTTAGTATAGTTTAGTTGTTTTGCTCGAGGACGAGCAAAAGATAGGTATGGGGGTGTGATTGGTCACTAATGTTGCATATTTAATATCATATTTTCATACCTATTTTAGAATAAAACTTTACATTGTCTTAATTAATTGCTTAATTTATTTGCAGGCCCATTCTTTAAGGAGATGAAGAGAAATGAGCCCAAAGCCCACCAAAATTCTGAATTAAATCAGAATTAATTCTCACTCACTAAATCAGGGAAAAATCAAGAGGTTGAAAACTGGTTGAGAAGAATCCTCTCAGAATCGATCGGTTAAAGCAAAGATCAAGGGATGAGATGAAGCAAGTTTGATTCAGATTCTGACTGGATACATTTTAGTATTCGAATCATAACTTTTGCTACAGAATCTCAATTCTGATGATTCAAGATGATCCAGAAAGCAGACTTACAGAGCTACAACTCTTATGTTGATCATTATCTCTAATTCTGTTATTTGATAAGTGAATTCAGCAATCAATATGCCAACAAACTGCAGATCAGAACTGAATATCCACCTCAAATCAAGTTTGAAGATAAGGGGAGTTCAAAATTGCTAGATTTACTTATCTTCACACTCCTCTACCCTCTCCATTTATCCTATAAATACCTTCACTCAAAGGCAAAAGGGACGACCATGCAGAGATAGGAATTTAGCCTAGTTTTCATTTCTTAGTTTAGGTTTTTTAATCTTTCTTTTCATGTAATTTTAGTTTTCATTTATGTAATTCAGAGGAGATCGACTTTCATCGAAGAACAAGACTGAAGCTAGAGCTGGAGTGACACCGGTGTAAGAGTTATTTCTTTTCTTTGATTGTAATGAAATCAAATCGATGTTCTTTTTGTGTATGTACTTCTTTTTAGTCTTCTTCTTCTTTTCTATTTTACCTTTCTTTTTGGTACAACTGTCTTCCAAGTGAGTCTAAAAGCATCGAAAGAGCCTTGCCTTTGCGAGTGCCACCGATAGCTCATGACGATGGAATTGTGAGTCTCTCTGTATCATTTCATGCTTGCGTATCTTGATGATGTAATGTGGAAGAGACCAACATTCGACTCTTATGGGCTATGCGCTGCTTGCCTCCAATTCAAGGTAACATCGAAGCTAAAAACTCAAGGTAAGCTTTTAGTGAAAAGAAGGTAAGTAACTCTTTTATTTCTTTCTTTCATTTTTGTAAATTAAATCACCATCTCTTCAAAATCACTCTTTTTTTTCTCCACTTCATTTGTACATATTCGCTTCTTTATGTTCTGATTTTTTCCACCTTCTTCATCTTTCACTTTCTCTCTAATTTTAACATAATTCTTTTTCCTTTTCTTAACTTTAAAAACAGAAAAGAACCTTCGCTTTTCTTCTTAACGATTTCAATAAAACTGTAAACGCTTCTATCGCAAAACCCTCCTTGTGGATCACGACCCGCATTAGCCACTTGCTATAGCGGAAGAATTGAGCATTTGCACATCCAAATCTTAAGTTCTATAATCTCATATTTTTGTGCAGGTTTAGCCTCAATCAACAGGTGTATCAGAAGTACGGTTTGTACTATAGTATATCAAGATATAAGCAAGATATCAGGTCATCATTCCCGTTATCGTGATAATTATAAGAGTTAAGTATATCATGCTGGTTGTCAAGTGATAGCAAGACGGGAGGGTGATATAAGTTAGGTGACAAGTGATGTCATAATAAGGAGCAATTGTCTAGTAGTAGCATGTCGGGTGTCAGGTGATAACACATCAAATTTTAAGTGATACAGACAGGTGTTAGGTATTAGTATGTAGATGACAGGTATCAAGTAATAGCATGTCAAGTGTTAAAATATCAAGCATGTATATGGCAAGTGATAGAGTAATAGCTAAACTCAATCAAGTAGAGCTGAGCAAGCTGGAGGTACGAACAATAAACAATGTTTAACACTAAAGCGCCTAACGAGGTTACCGGGATGACTCGACTTAAAGTGCGAGTAAAAAATTCGGTAGCATCTCCCCTAGACGAATCTAGTGTTGAGCACTGAACATGTCTACCAGGTGAGCTGAAAGACCTGACGGTCTGAGCGCACTTCTCTTTCGAGGAAGTCGGCGAGAACCCGGAGGCTAAAGTACCTCGGGGTCTAAGTGCACTCTCGGTAGCTACCACGAAACCCATGAGGATACAGGCCAAAACCATTGGGCAGCCAGCCCAAGAGTGGGCAGAAACCCAGAGTCGGTACGAGAGTACCTGCACGAGATGTTAGTACCACACAAGCATGCATACAAGCGTGATAATATCTAGATTACCGTGGAGTGAAGAAGCCTGGTGGCTGATAGGGCCCGGAGGCCATGTAGAAAGCCCGAAAGCTGATAGGGCCTGGAGGCCAAGTATGGAGCCCGGAAGCTAACGACCATGAAGGGTCGGCCACGCATGGCATAAAAAAAGTACATCACAGGCATGATATATGTGCATGAATTAAACTATTCTAGTACAAGCATTCATCACAGGCAGATACATGGACAATCATGGGCACTCGGCCACATACAAATACAGGGACACAACCCAATACAAAATACATATGAATACGAAATAAAATGTGCGTCGACCCGCCGAAGCGGGAAAACCCAAATCAAGGCGAAGACACTCACTTAAATCTCCGAAAAAGCTAAAAACTCTGGAATCCCAGGAACTTGCGCATGCGCCATAAAATATAATAAAATATAAATAAATATATAATTTTTAGATAGTGAAAGAAAAGAGAAGAGAGGGAAGAGAGAGAAAGAGCTAGAGAGAGAAAGAGAGAATTAGAAAGGAAATGTCTAGGGAGAGAGAGGAAGTTAGAGAGAGAAAGAGAGAACTAGAGAGAGAAGGAGATGAGAGAGAGGAGAAAGAGAGAGAAACGGAGAGAGAAAGAGAGGGATTGTTTTAGAGAGAGACTCAAAGAGAAAGAGAGGGAGAGACTACAGAGAGGAAAGCAATTGTGAGAGAGAGAGAGACAGCTAGAGAGAGAAACAGTGAGAGAGATAAGAGAGATAGAGAGAGCACAGGGGGGCTGTTGTCCCCTGCTCACGCACAGCACCCCCTCTGGGGGGCGCATAGCCTTGCCGCTGGCCAGGCCATGCCAGGTGATAGCGCCAGGGCGGCGCCGACTACCGGCGGGCAGGGGTGGCGTCGGCCACCCCAAAAGAGAGGGAGAGGAGAGGGAAAGGAAGGAAAAGAAAGAAAAATAAAGAAGAAGAAAAGGAAGAAGAAAAGGAAAAAAAAAAGAAAGGAAGAAGAAAAAGAAAGGAGAAGGAGGAGGAGAGCTCGCCAAGGTGGCTGGGCGGCGACGGAGTTAGGAGGAGGTACCGGTGATGGTAGTGGTGGCTGGTTGAAGTTGATGAGAGAGAGGGAGAGGGAAGAAATTGAAGGGTGGAGGAGAAAGAAGAGGAAATGGAGAGAGAGAATTGAGAGAGAGATTAAAAGTTGAAGGGAGAGAGGGAGAGAATTTGGGGGAAGGAGGAGGAGGAGAGGGCGGTCGTTGGCGCCAGGGGAGAAGAAAAAGAAGGAAAGAAAGAGACAGAAAAAGAAAAGGAAAAGGAAAAGAAATAAAAAGAAAAAAGGGGAAGACATTTTGGAGGATTTGGCGGTGGAGGATTTTTGGGGAAAAAGAAAAGAAAGAAAAATGGAAAATAGAGGAAAAGGGAGTGGATGGGAAAAATTAGGAAGGAAAGAAAAGAAAGAAAAGGAAATTATATAGATAATACTCCGGATCTGGGAAAATCCCAAAAACACTGAAAATACAAAAAACTGGACTGATCAGGAAAGGTCGCGAAAAATTCTTAAAAATAGTAAATATTATTTAAGATACATGGTGAAATCAGTTTTTAGAAATAAAATCCCTTTTAAAATTAAAAATCATGGAGTCGACAGTCGATACTGGTTCGGCCGGATTTTGATAAATTCTGAAAAATCTCAGAAAATACATTAAAGGAGAAAATATGATTTTAGGAAGCAAGTGAAAGCAGAATTTAAAAATTCAATTCCAATTTTAAACTAAAAATTCTGAAATCAACCAGCGATACTAGCGACACCACATCCGGTGGAATTTTGATAAATTAAGAAAAATCTCAGAAAAAGTATTTAGATAGAAAATATGATTTTAAGAAATAATGTGAAAGCCATTTCTATGAATTCAACTCCGTTTGTAATTAAAATTCAGAGAATCAATCAGTGGTACTAGTAGTCAGTACTGGTTTTGAAGATTTTTAATTTAATTCAGAAAAATTTCAGAAAATCATAGAAAATCTAGAATATAGAAAAATAATGTTTGAAACTAAAATTGATCAAATCTGAATATCAAAAAGACCAAATCGAGCAATAAAGACCAAATCGAACAATACGCTAGAATTGGGTCCCCGGTTTAGACTAGGGCTGACTCTGAGTCCATAATTCCCGATCCAAGGCAAAATGATCATATAAATGATTCATAATAAAAAAAATACATGAAGTATATCAAAAAAATTGATAAAAAAAATCTGAATACGCAACTAAGTACGTGTTCCGGGAGCGGGGTGTTACAAATTCCCTTGGGATCTTAACTGACCTATCTGCGAAAAGTAAGATAAGGTTAGTGGGTTGTCACTCTTCCAAACCTAGTTGTTTGTACACAGAATAAGGTAAAAGATTTACACTTGCACCTAGATCTAACAGACACCAATGAAATCACCTAGAGGGGGGTGAATAGGTGAAAATGCTCATCAATGCACAATTTAAAAATGAGATGATGCAACGATCACTCAAAGCAAGATTAGAAGTCGGATACCCCGTGAAGGGCTCTGAACTCCTTCCTCATGATTTCTCTAAACAAGAGTTTGAGGTGCGCAATGCAATCTTGTTGTAAGAGTATAGATCGACAATATAAGAATGAATGAATAGAGAGTAAGAAACACAAGTAAACCAATCGAAAACACAGAGATTTGTTTCGAGGTTCGAGCACCCAGCTCTACGTCCCCGCCTTCACCCAAAAGGATTTCTGATCTACTAGAATTTCCACAAAGGAATCACTAGGGAGTACCCAACTCCTCAATCACACTCCTCTAGTCAAGAGGTAGTGTAGCCACAAATACATTAATCACTTGGTGATCAAAAAACCACAAACTCTCTTTTGAAAAAATTTTCTTTACAAAACCCTAGAGAATAATATGTAGGATTGAAGCTCAAGGTTTGTAAGTGAAAATAAAACAAAATAGAAGAAAATTTTGATTCAAAAACTTCAGAGAAAAATCAGAGATTAGAGCACAAAAACTAAGAGTAAAAACTTCTTTCAAGTATACTCAAACTTTGATTTCTTTACAAATGTTGTTGTAATTCTCCTCAACCCCAACCACCCCTATTTATTGGATTTAGGTAGGGATTAAAGGGTAAATGATTATTTTGACTAATCAGGAAGAATATGACCAAAAACTAGCCTAATACCATGTTTTAAGATTAAAATAATGTTTTAAAACATGTTTAAAAAACTAGCCGTTTGGCAGAAAAACCACTCACGGTCGGCCGGCCGGTCGACCGGTTTTCAAAATTTTCTGACCGTTGGCTGACTCCGATCGACCGCCCGATTGACCGTCCCAAACCGAGAGTTTGGGTCAGTCAGTCGGTTGATCGCTCAGCCGACCGTCATGGGGTCCGGTCGACCACTCGGTCGACCGGGGAAGCACGTGCACACCCCCATGGGTCAGAACTGCGGTCGACCGCGTGGTCGACCGTTCTGACCTGTAATAGAGCCAATCGATCGCCCGGTTGACCGCAACAAGTCAAAACAGAAATCTTAGTTAGAAATGATTTGAAGATATGTTTATATTTAAAAGGATTTTTGTAAAGGCTCCGTAAAATTCAATAGGCTAAGTATATGCATACTGAAATAGTACTACAAAGTATTTTAAATAAAAATCAAAAATAATCTTTTGAAAACACGTGCAATTTTGTGTGTGTAGGGCATTTTGAGCTTCAATACTATATACTATTCTTTAACAAACAAACAACATAAAGTTCTATAGGAAGGTGTCTCTGAATCGCGTTGCTTAGCTAGAGTCTCCCTCCTATGAGTGAGTCCTCTTGCACCATCAACCTTGCAACATGCTTTAGAATGCTTGAGCCATCAAGACTTGTACAAACCCGAAATTCATTCTGGAATCTCTATTAGT
The DNA here is from genome assembly GCA_038442645.1 of Agave tequilana. Taxonomy (NCBI): domain Eukaryota; kingdom Viridiplantae; phylum Streptophyta; class Magnoliopsida; order Asparagales; family Asparagaceae; genus Agave; species Agave tequilana. Next base: position 74,370 of record JAVJIF010006841.1, on the reverse strand, counting down.
ACCAAATAGCTTTTATATGGTTTGTTATCATCAAAACGCATAAAATGGAGAGTCTAAGCTTTGGGTGTAAAAAGTGCATTTTTAAATGGTTTTATTGAAGAAGAAGCATATGTTGAACAACCCCCGGTTTTATTGATCATATACATCCAAATTTTGTTTTCAAACTAGATAAAGCATTCTATGGTTTAAAACAAGCTCCAAGAGCTTGGTATGAAAGACTTTCTACTTTTCTTATTTCAAATGATTTTGTTAAGGGCAAAGTAGACACCACATTATTTACTAAACATGTTGGTAGTGACATTCTTATTGTACAAATATATGTTGAGGATATAATCTTTGGTTCTACTGATGAATTACTTTGTAAGGAGTTTGAGCAATGTATGCAACGTGAATTTGAGATGTCTTTGATGGGTGAATTGAACTATTTTCTTGGACTCCAAATCAAGCAAAGGAGTGATGGGATCTTCATAAGTCAAGTCAAGTACACTAAGGAACTCATCAAGAAATTTGGACTTGAAGACTCAAAAACTTGCAACACTCCCATGGCTACCATAACTAAGCTTGACAAGGATGACCAAGGTAAGAGTGTAGACATAAGATTATATAGAAGCATGATTGGTAATTTGTTGTATTTAACGGCTAGTATGCTAGACATTATATTTATTGTGTGTCTTTGTGCTAGATTTCAATCTTGTCCTAAAGAATCCCACTTGATTACGGTAAAACGCATTTTTCGATACCTTAAGGGCACTATAGGAATGGGTCTATGGTATCTGAAGACCAGACATATCTCAATGACGAGTTTTTCGGATGGCGACTATGCGGGTTGTAGAGTGGATAGGAAGAGTACTAGTGGAACATGTCAATTACTTAGTAATTGTCTTATTTCATGGTCTTCCAAGAAACAAAATTCGGTAACCCTCTCAACCGCCGAGGCGGAGTATGTTGCGGCTGGGGCATGTTGTGCTCAAGTCCTTTGGATGAAACATACTCTCCTTATTTATGATTTGCATTATGACCATTAAAATATTTTGTGATAATACTAGTACAAATCATATGACTAAAAATTCAAATCAACATAGTAAGACCAAGCACATAGAGATTATATATCACTTTCTTAGAGATCATTTTGAGAAAGGTGATATTGATATTGATTATATTTCTACTGATTTTCAATTTGCCGATATTTTCACTAAACCACTTGATTTCAATAGATTTTTCTTTATATGTTGTGAATTAAATGTTTGTGTTATTGACTAAAGAATATATCCCTTTTTGATGTATGACAAAAAGGGGGAGAATATGTTGTCTTTATAAAGTGTGTTTATGTTTGTTTTTGTTTTGTTCTCAAATAATAAGTTTGTTTTATTCTTTCATTATAGTTTCATGCTTTAGTTTAGTATACTTGTTTAATATAGCATTATTTGAGGGGGAGATTTTACCTCCCTTCTATATATTGTGTTATAGCTTATATGTTTTGTCATCATCAAAAAGGGGGAGATTGTTTGCCCAAAGGTTACACTCTCCATTTTATGCGTTTTGATGATAAAAAACCATATAAAATTTATTTGGTACTAATAGAGATTCTAGAATGAATTTCAGGTTTATATAAGTCTTGATGGCTCAAGCATTCTAAAGCATGTCGCAAGGTTGATGGCGCAAGAGGACTCACTCATAGGAGAGGGGACTCTAGCTAAGCAACGGGTTCAGAGACGCGTTCCTATAGAACTTTATGTTGTTAGTTTGTTAAAGAATAGTATATAGAATTAAAGCTCAAAATGCCCTACACACAAAATTGCACGTGTTTTCAAAAGATTATTTTTAACTCTTGTTTAAAATACTTTGTAGTACTATTTCAGTATGCATATACTTAGCCTATTGTATTTTACAGAGCCTTTACAAAAATCCTTTAAATATAAAATATCTTCAGATCATTTCTAACTAAGATTTCAGTTTTGACTTGTTGCGATCAATCGGGCAGTCGACCGACTCTATTGCAGATTGAAATGGTCGACCGCGCGGTCGACCGCAGTTCTGACCCATGGGGGTGTTCATGTGTGCACGTTCCTCGGTCAGCCAGGCGGTCGACCGACCGAGCGGTCGACCGACTGACTGACCCAAACTCTCGGTTTGGGACGGTCGACCGGGCGGTCGACCGGAGTCAGCCAACGGTCAGAAAATTTTGAAACCAGTCGACCTTGAGTGGTTTTTCTGCCAAACGGCTAGTTTTTTAAACATGTTTTAAAATGTGATTTTAATCTTAAAACGTGGTTTTAGGCTGGTTTTTGGTCATATTCTTCCTGATTAGTCAAAATAATCATTTACCCTTTAATCCCTACCTAAATCCTATAAATAGGGGTGGTAGGGGTTGAGGATAATCACAACAACATTTGCAAAAAAAATCAAAGTTTGAGTATTCTTGAAAGAAGTTTTTACTCTCAGTTTTTGTGCTCTAATCTCTGATTTTTCTCTGAAGTTTTCGAATCAAATCTCTCTTCTACTTTGTTTTTTATTTCACTTACAAACCTTGAGCTTCACTCCTATTATTCTCTAGGGTTTTGTAAAGATAAGTTTTTCAAAAGAGAGTTTGTGGTCTTTTGATCACCAAGTAATTATTGTACTTGTGGCTACACTACCTCTGGACTAGAGGAGTGTGATTGAGGAGTTGGGTACCCCCTAGTGATTGTAATCCTTTGTGGAAATTCTAGTGGATTGGAAATCCTTCTGGGTGAAAGCGGGGACGTAGAGCTGGGTGCTCGAACCTCGAAACAAATCTCTGTGTTTGCGATTGGTTTACTTGTGTTTCTTACTCTCTATTCATTCATTCTTATATTATCGATCTATACTTCACAACAAGATTGCATTACGTACCTCAAACTCTTATTTAGAGGAATCACGAGGAAGAAGTTCATAGCCCTTCACGGGGTATCCGGCTTCTAATCTTGCTTTGAGTGATCATTGCATCCTCTCATTTTTAATTTGTGCATTGATTAGCATTTTCACCTATTCATCCCCCCCTCTAGGTGATTTCACAAGTCGCTCACTTGTTCCCGCAAGAACAACACACGCAAGTACATAGCTTGCCGAGGCCGTACCTCTATAAATTCTAAATACAAGGGTTGGAATGCTTGGTGATCTTCTTCTCTTGATCACCAAAAATAACTCTCTCACAATAAGGATCCTATAGGATTGATATAGCAATGTAAAGCTCAAGCTTCTGTGAGAAAACTAGATAGAATGAGTGGAGGAAAACTCAATAAAACTCTTTTGAAAATACTATTTAAAGACTCTCCTTTTGATATGAAAATTTTAGCCCAAAAGCAAGTGGAGAAAAGCTCTGAGAGAGATGGAAAAACTGGCTCTAAAACTTCTCCAAAATCTTACCCAAAACTGGCCCAAAAACACCCCAATTTATAGGCTGCAGAAAACTAGTTGTTGGGGGCCAGATGGCTTGTCGGTCGACCGGCTGGTTGACCGGTCAATGGTCATTTTTTAGACCGTTGGGGTTGCCGTTGACCACCCGGTCTATCGCACCCAGGTCTTGACCTGTCGGTCGACTGCTCGGTCGATCAAGGTAAGAACCAGAGAGCACTGCTCTCTTAGTTGGTTGACCACTCGGTCGACCGGGGCCAGATCCAGTGAGCAAACTCTCTGAATCGGTCGACCGCCCGATTGACCGGCCCTCAAGCCAGAGCTGTGTGCACGTCCTGTGCACATCGGTCGATTGCTCGGTCGACCGACCTCTGGATTGGTCGACGGTTAGTCGACCGCCAAAAGCCCAGGTCAGGGTTTTCAGGATTGGAACTTGATCTTTTTATAACCCTAAAATTTTATTTAAAATACGTAAAAATTCAAAAAAATAAGTTCACTAAAATAATTTGAAGTATAAATATGTGTGATCAAAATTCAACATATTACAAACATGTTGAGCTATTTTTACGATATAGAAATTTAGCCTTAAACCAAAAACTGCATATTTCAAAAACAACTTTGAAATAAGAAATCTATTTTTCTAAAACTTGTTTGATTAGTCTCCACTAATGCATATTTCATATCACATTTTCACACTTATTATTTATAAAATTCTACTAAATAATGATTTTCCTCTGTGTTCCTAGGTCCATAGTGTGGAATGAAGAAGAAGATCAAAAATTCCATTTATTTGGCGATTTTTAGATCCTAATAAAGCCATTGACTTTGAAGCTATTCTGCTACTGCAGGGAGCAAAAAGCAAGAAACCAGAGACCAGAACACAACCCATACTACAGGTACAAGGCTCACGCTGCGGCGCTACCGAGCAACCACAGCATGGCTATAGAAAGGTAGCCATGTCATGGAGTCACGAGTCGTACTTCGATGGGTGGCCCAGTGTGGCCCTCCTGTACCACTGGTTTTGCCTATAAAAGCCCAGTATTCTCCAGAGCAGGAGGAAAGGAGTTTTGAGGAGGTTTTTAGGGTTGTTTCTTCCCCATGTATGTAGTTGTTAGGGTAGTTTAGGTTAGTTGTTCTTCTTCTTTCTCTTTTGTATTTTTTATTTCTTATAGATCTTGTAATAGAGAAGAGAGTACTAAATAGGATGAAAGCAAGAGTGCTTATAATGGAGGGTGACACTCTATGAAAGTTCTCTCTTTATCTCTCATTATTTTCTTCTCTCTAACTCCTTTTACATGCTTAGCTAATTTTTCTTCTCATGGCAACTAACTACTAACCACTAACTTGCTAACTTCCTACTTGATAATCTACATGAATCTAATAGCTTCTACTTAGCTTGCTCTTGCAAGAGCCATTGATGGCTCATGATGATGGATTCTAACACTCTAACATCCTAACTCTCTAATATGCTAACATTACTTTATTCCATTCTTGCTCTTATTTAGTTTTGATAGTTTAAGTGTAGCTTGCTCTTGTTTGTTGAGTTTGGATATTAAATTGATCTTATGGGTCATGCTTTGTAAAGCTCTTAAAGCCAAGGACTAGTGATGGCAATGATACATGTGAGGCAACTATCTAAAAGGTTAGCATGTTAGTAGAACCATTAGTAGTTAGTAGCCATCAGTCTTCTTTCTATTTTTACTTTGTTTTAGAAATAATTTCAAAAATCACAAATATCTTCTCTTCTATATTCCCACTTTTTCGTGTTTTCACTGTACTCTTCTCCTTTCATTCTTTGTTTTCTTTTGTTTTCATTTTTAAAATATAGAAGAACCGTTAACACACACATGAATAGACCAGTAAAACTTCTATCACTTTCTGTCCCTGTGGATTCAACCCGTTTAACCTCTATGTTATAACGGAAGTATCGAGAAAGCCAAAGCACACACTTTTAACTCTTGATTTCAAAACATATACTTTTTGTGCTTTCCCCCGATCAAATTTTGGCGCCGTTGCTGGGGATGGGAACGGTTTGATCTCAGATTTTTGTTAACTTTTCTTCTTTGTTTTTGGTATACAGGTTAAAATTTTCAGAAATTTAGCATCGCAGAAATCCACATTTATTTTTGTTTGATTGGATAAATTCTTTTATATTGCTATATTCTGCTGCTAGTTTCTATTACCTATGCACTGTAATAATTTAAGAACTAAAATACAGAAATTGGATGCTTTAAAATTGTTTAGATATTTGCATCTAGGCACGTGTCGATTTCAAATCCAATATACTGTATTTTGTTCCTGTGTTATTGTGATCTTGACGAAGGTGTACATATTGCATTGCATATAGCTTAAGACAAACACTTGAGTGATTTAGTTGCTTTTTTGTGTGCATTCTTTTCTATATTGCACACTTACACGAATTGAAATTAAAGGCAAAACCCTTCATAAGGTAAGGTGGGGAAGTCATTACCCTCGCTTAGCCTAAAAATCACCTCCCCACTCACGCAACCCAAGCCGTAATAAAACTTGCTAGACGTTAGCCCTTAGGGATATCTCAGACTCATTGCGAAGATTGACCTAAGAGGGAGTTGTTAGAATTTGACTCTTGTCTAATCAGTGTCAAATGTTGGGGATTGAGATGTGAAATCTCGAAGAATAGTGGTTTGGCATAATTAGGCTCGTTGCTCCAGCACGAATATCTCCTACTGATCTTGCCCCTACCAGCCCGATTAACTTGTTGTTAGATTCCTACAATATACACCACGTTACAGTCTAACCAGTTAGGAATCGTCTAGATTTAGGTTTACCCTAGTATAGGCTAGTTTTTAAATTTTTTCTTTTTCTTTGTTTGTTTGTTTGTTTATTTGATTTTTCTTTTTTTGTGATTATTGTGATAAATGGAATATAACCAAAATTATTCCAACCAAATTAATCCATTTTTCACTTCAACCTCATCTGACTCGGATAACTTTGACCCGGCTATGTACAACATGAACCAACCATATATGCCGAATTGGGATTATCCGACTCAAGATGACCCATATTCCTAATCCTATAACTATAATATTCAAAATAATTTATACTCTTCACAGAGTCAATGGGGATTCACCTCCCCTGAGTCAAATTTTTAACCACCTTGTCCACAATTTTCATAATTTTTGATTTTGCTTACTATACTCCTTTTTCAAAACTACCCTCTGAAGAAAAATCCAGTTTGGAAAGGAGTATGGAAGCCTTGCTTAAGTCCCAACAACAAATTCAAAATTAGCCTAATTCACAATCCTTCCTACATCAAACTTCATATATTCCTTTCTAGAACATCCAATTGAAGAAAAATCTGAGCTAGAAAAGGCTTTGGAAGTCTTTTGTGAAATAGCACAATAATTTCAAAATATGTTGGACTTATCATCTTCAAGAGTCATACTCATCTTTTCCAGTCACACCGATTCAAAATGAACAATCATCCATCCTGGAAATAAATATGGAACTCTTGCGTGAGTCGGAGCAACAATCGCAAATAGGACTCACGACTTTACCATAATTTTCAAAACCAACTTCCATACTCACCTTTTCAAGAAGAACCAATTGCAAAGAGTATGAAAGACATGATTCAGACTCAAAATTCCATAACCCGGCCTATCAGTAGGTTAAACTCAATAATGAGTGAATTGATCAATGAGAATGAGGAAAGTCTTTCTTGTCAACCTTTGACCAATTCTTATATCCCTAACTCTATTGATTGGACCCAAGAATCACGTTATTTTGAGAATCAAGATTCAATTTTAGCAAACACATGTGAACTTGACCAAACTTCAAGTTTTGAAAGTCGCATTGACATTCTGGTAAGTTATCCCTTTTCTGAAATTGAAATTGAACATGAATCTGATCCCAATCCTCATGTTGGTGATTCCATTTCACTTTTTGATTCAATAATGACTCTGATATCTTTACCAGATTTTTATCATATTCTAGAGTCAACATTGAATTCTGTACCAGTACACCGTGAAATTGAATCACCAATATCTTATGATCGCACTTCATTGATGGAAAAAGTGTGTTAACATCAATTCTTTGGTTTGGACCTCATTTTTGAACCAATTTCACTCTTCCTTTTGAATCTCAACTTGATTGAGTCAAATTTTCGAGTCGGTATCAGTTTTTGTTCCTGTCCCATTTGAGTCTAAATTAATCATCTCCCAAAATCACACTTCATTGTTGGACAAGGATGTTGAACAAAATGACTCAGTAATTTTTTTTGAAAATTAGAAATTAGATAGGGATAATTTTTTAAATAAGACCATTCACTCAATCATTCTTTTACTGGGTCGTACTAAAGAGGTCACTGGTGGGTTCCTTCGAGATCCACAATATTTGGATTGGACCACATTTCGTGGACCAATTAGACCACCACCGAAACTACCACCATGAGGTAATTTTTCTTCCCTTTCTATTTGTTTCATATGTATACACATTCCCGATGCATTGAGGACAATGCATGAGATAAGTGTGGGGGAGTTTTTACTAACATAGTTTGTTTTATATTTTCTTACTTTTACACTTCTTTTTAGGAAATTTTTAAAATTTTCTTTTGTATAAAAAACTCTTTTCTTTTCTTTTTACAAAACTTTTTAAAATAAGAGAAATAGTTTTGATTTATTTTTAAGAAAATTATGACTATCTAAAGAATTAGGAAGACCTATAATTATGAATTTTTAAACTGAGTGAAAATAATAGGTCTTGTTTAAATTTTACATAAGAAAGTAAGGTTCGAAAGATAATTTGATCTTGAATTTTTTGCCTTAGATATATGCACTTCATACTTATATAATTTTTTTTTGGATTGAAACAAAGACTGAAAATGTCATAATATATATATATATACATATATATATATATATATATATATATATATATATATATATATATATATATATATATAAATGATGATAAAATCACTTATTGAAGTTAGGTAGTTATGCCTCATGAAGCATGATTATTCACGCCTAAAACGGTGGACAAAAACAAAATAATCCGCTTTAGTTTTGTGGCCTTGTTTACTCGAGTCCTTAAGCCCGAAGGATATTTTCTCATCTTGTTCCCTAAAACTATCTAGTTTGGGAGTCACCAGCTAAAGGTCTTACTACCCGGGTAAATAAAAAAGCCTAAGAAAATTAAGGAAAGAAAAAAAATAAATATATACAAATAAATGGCATGAAAGTTAGAGTCAATATCAAAAAAATCTTCACAGTTAAAAAAGTGCATATTTTTTCAAGAGTTTTATGAAAGATCAAAGAATTGATTCAATTTTAAATTCTTACATTTAATTTATAATAAAATTTTGTATTTAGACTTAGTTTAAAAAAGAATAATTTCTAGTTAACATTTGACCTTGGATTGCTTAAATTTTCTGCAAAAATATTTCAACACTTTTTCTATTTCAAAATGTGTTTTCAAAATACTAACATTTAATTTCTTTTTTATAGATTTTGTGGGTTTAATTCGCCGAAAACCCTCAGGAGACAAAACTCATCCTATAGGGGAAACCTAGAGGGTTAACGGCTTATTGTACACGCATAGTGCAATCGCATCACCAGCGAAAGTGGTGTAATAATTTCCTTAGTTGGCTTTTCTATTTTGCTCGAGACGAGCAAAAGATAAATGTGGGGATGTGATTAGTCTCTAATATTGCATATTTCATATCACATTTTTCACACTTATTCTTTATAAAATTCTGCTAAATAATGATTTTCTTGTTTTTTTTTTAGGTTCATGGTGTGGAATGAAGAAAAAGATCAAAAATCCCATATATTTGGTGATTTTTAGATCTTAATAGAGTTATTAACTTTGGAAGCCCATTCTGCTACTGCAGGGAGCAGAAAACAAGAGACCAGAGACCAGAACGCAACCCATACTACAGGTACAAGGCCCACGCTACGGTGCGGCGCGAGCGGCCGCAGCATGGCCGCAAAAATGCAGCCATGGACGCGTTTCCATGACTATGTTGTGGAGCCACGCGTCGTACTTCGACGCGTCGCCCCGTATGGCCCAATATGGTCCTCCTGTACCACTGGTTTTACTTATAAAAGCCAGTATTCTCTAGAGCAAGGCGAGAGGAGTTTTGAGGAGGTTTTTAGGATTGTTTCTTCTCCATGTATGTGGTATTTAGGGTAGTTAGGGTAGTTTAGGTTAGTTGTTCTTCTTCTTCCTCTTTTGTTTTTTCTATTTCTTGTAGATCTTGTAATAGGAAAGAGAGTAGTACATAGGATGAAAGCTAGAGTGCTTGTAATTGAGGGCGGCACTCTATGAAAGGTTCTCTCTTTATCTCTCATTGTTTCTTCCCTCTAACTCCTTTCACATGCTTAGCTAATTTTTCTTCTCATGGCAACTAACTACTAACCTCTAACTTATTAACTTCTTACTTGATAATCTATATGAATCTAATAGCCTCTACTTGGCCTTGTTGCAAGAGCCATTGATGGCTATAATAATAGATTCTAACACTCTAACATCCTAACTCTCTAACAAGCTAATATTACTTTATTCCATGCTTGCTCTTATTTAGTTTGATGGTTTAAGTGTAACTTGCTCTTGTTTGTTGAGTTTGGATGTAAAAGTGATCTTATGAGTCAGGCTTTATAAAGCTCTTGAAGCCAAGGACTCGTAATGGCTAATGATACATGTGAGACAACTATCACTAAGAGGTTAACATGTTAGTGGAGTCATTAGTAGTTAGTAGCCATGAATCTTATTTCCATTTTTACTTTGTTTTAGAAATAATTTCAAAAACAACAAATATCTTCTCTTCTATGTTCCCACTTCCTCGTGTTTCACCATACTCTTCTCTTTTCATTCTTTATTTTCTTTTCTTTTCATTCTTTAAAACATAGAAGAACTGTTAACACACACGTGAAATAGACTGGTAAAGCTTCTATCGCTTTCCATCCTTGTGGATTTGACCCGTTTAGCCTTTATGCTATAACGGAAGTATCGAGGAAGCCAAAGCATGCACTTTTAACTCTTGATTTCAAAACAAATGCTTTTTGTGCACGGTTTTCCCCCGATCATTGTTTAAACTCAAAAATAAGTTGTTAAAACTCATTTGAAGCATAGTGTGTATGGATATGATCCAATACACATGTAAGATGAAATATCTATGTTTTTTATAATAAGCTCTAAACAAAGTTTTAACTTTATCAAAACTTAAACACATGAACTAGAAATATCAAAATAAGTATTTCTAGACATTATGAAGCATCAATGAGTATGGATGAAATCCAATACACATATATACCATGTAAACTTGTTTTGATGAAATTTATTCATGAAACTAAAGATGTATACTTTGAAGTTCAAAACCAAAATGGTATTTTCTAAAATCAAAATTATTTAACTTGAAATATTTTGTGTGTGTGTGTATACGAGCTTGAGCAATCCACAACTAATATATCCTTTACATTTTATCTAAAAATAAAAATCTTAACACATAGAAACATGACTCAAGTCTTGAAAATCTTCTTCTCCATCTTGACTTGGTCCAAACCTTGATCCATGTGCTAGACTCCTCTTAGAGTACTTGATGCGATCTTGAAGTGTGAGATCTTGAATCAACACGTGCTAGCTCCAAAACTTGACTTTGAATCTTTTGTTGAAGCTAAATACTGACTAAGATCTTGGTTAAATATCAGAAACTTATAAACACAAGATCATTAGTACTATAACTATATGAGTTAATCATCATCAAAACAAGAGTGATGGGCCTTTGGGCCAATAATCTCCCTCTTTTGATGACAACAAAACTTATGGAGTTATTATTGGTCCAAAGGCCAATCACTAGTTTTGATGATGATTAACTCATGTAGTTATAGTACTAATGATCTTGTGCTTATTTAGTTTCAGATATTTGATCAAGATCTTAGTCGGTGTTTAGTTTCAACAAAAAATTCAAAGTCAAGTTTTAAAGCTAGCACGTGTTGATTCAAGAGTTCACGCATCAAGATCGCATCAAGTACTCAAGAAGAGTCTAGCTCATTGGATCAAAATTTGGACTAAGTCAAGAAGAAGATTTTCAAAAGAAGATTTTCAAGAAGACTTATGTCATATTTGTAAATGTTAAGATTTGTTTTTAGATAAAATGTAAAGGATAGATTAGTTGTGGATTTCTCAAGCTCATATACACACACACACACACAAAAATTTACATGTGTTTTCCAAAAAAAGTTTTGATATTAGAAAATACAGTTTTAGTTTTGAGCTTCATAGTATATATCTTTATGTTTCATGAATAGAGTTCATCAAAACAAGTTTATTTGATTTATATGTGTTTTTGATTTCATCCACGCACATCATTAATTCAAATGTTTAGAAAAACTTATTTGTTGATTCTATATCATGTGTTTGAGTTTTGTATTTATTAAAACTTATTTTAGAGCTTATTGTCAAAAATAAAGATATTTCATCTTATATGTGTATTGGATCATATCCACACACACTAAGCTTCAAAAGTGTTTAGAATGTCTTGTTTTGTATTTGGGAAAGTTTTGGATAAATCATTTTTCAAATTAAAGATTAATTTTGAAAAGTACAGATTTTTATTTAAGGTAAAATTTCTATATCGCAAAAATGGTTCAAAAAATTTGTAATTTGTGTTGATTTTTGATCACACATTTTTGTACTTCAAGGTATTTCAAAGAACTTATTTTTGAAGATTTTATGTGATTTTATGGGATTTTATAAGAGTTTTAAAAACCGAGTTTTAATCCCTAAAATGTCAGACCTGGCCTTCTGACGGTCGATCGGGCGGTCGACCGATGTGCACAGAACGTGCACAGCCCTTTGGCTTGAGGGCCGGTCGACCATGCGATCGACCGTCCAGAGAGCTTTGCTCTCTGGATTTGGCCCCGGTCGACCAGGCGGTCGACCGGCAAGTCATGCCCAAGGAACGGTCAACCTGCAGGCCCCAATGGTAAGAAATATGATCGTTGGCTGGTCGACCGGCCGGACGACCGACAGGTTATTCTGACCTACAATTTTACCCCAACGACTAGTTTTTAGGAGTCTATTTAAGGGGGCTGTTTTGGCCTGTTTTGTACAAGATTTTGAGAGGGTTTCAAAGCCAGTTTTTCCCATCTCTCTTAGTGGTTTTCTCCACTTGTTTTTGGGCTAAAACTTTCATATCAAAAGGAGAGTTTTTAAGAGTGTTTTTCAAAAGAGATTTCTTGAGTTTTTCTCACACCAACTTGAGCTTTCCATTCCTATATCAATCCTCTAGGGATCTTTGTTATGAGAGTGTTTGTGGTGATTAAAGTGTTCAGATCACCAAGTTTTCATCTTGTATTTGAGGAGGCGAACTTGCGAGTTCGTGTTTGTGACGGGTTCGTATTCTTGTGGGAGCTTGGTGTAGAAGAGGTGCGGCTTCGGCAAGCTAGTGTGCTTGCGTGTGTGGTTCTTGCGGGAATAAGAGAGGGACTAGTGAGTTTAAGAGTTCTAATGTGAACTCGTTGTAGGTGTTGCGGGATCGATTTTAGTGAAAATCCTTCATAGTGTTGAAGGCGGGGACAAAGAGCAAGGGTGCTCGAACCTTAAAACAATTCTCCCATTTTTGCGATTGCTCTCTCTCTGACTTGTGTTTATATATCTTGCATGCTTATCTTGTTTATCTCTTTATATGTTTGATATATCTTGTGCTCAATTGTTATATGCTTGAGATTGTGTGCTCACACTTGTATGCAACCAAGAGAGCCATAGTAGCACCTCAATTCTTAATCCAGAGAAATCTTGAGAAGATAGTCCAGAGCCCTTCACCGAGAATTTGGCTACACTCTTGTGTTATATCTTGTGTGTTGGCTTAATAGCTTTAGTTTGCATAAATAGTTTTTAATTTCCAATGATTTGCATTAGATTAGCTTGTATACTTTTTCACCCCCCCTCTAAGTGTATTTTCAGTTATAAATGCATGGATTAAAGATAAACTTCATAAAGATCCCCCTTAACTCATGCATAGCAATAAACAATGAGGATATTTAATAAAAGCTCATAAACTAAACATATATGCATAAACAAAACTCATGAACATGCATATATAAACTCTAAATTCTTCTCCCCCTTTTGTCAATTCATCAACAAAGGGGTGAAGATAAACAAACAATAAAAATATAGATGTGATATACATTCATGAAGATGAGAGACGTTCAGTTAGCTCCCTTGCATACATGCATTACATGGAGAAGGGATAACTAGACCCTAACCCACATAAGCATAATATACAATGTATAGACGGAGATGTAAGCTCTCCCTACACACGTGTATCACATAAAGAAAAGAGGTCAAACTCCTCAATAATTAAATACACTCAACATAAATCTATATATAGAGGAGATGTTAAGCTCCCATTGCATATAAGCAAAACATATCAAATAAATTTTGAAGAAAATTTTGATACCACTTAAAACAAAATTTTGAATTTTCTTGAAGTCAACAAAATAAATTTTGATATCAATTGAAGGTGAAACATGAATTACATTTTGGTATCAAAAAATACCAGTTGAAATCAATGCATAAGCTTGTAAAGATACTAATTAATATTTAGGATTAAATCAAGCTTAGCATAAACATAATTTGTGCTTAAAAAATATATGGCATTGTAAAATAAACACAATCAAAACCATATATATTTATTAAAATGAAAATATCACTTGAGATTTGAAGCATACATATATAGAACACATGAGTATATACAATGAATAGATCATGAAAATTATGTATAACTCATAACATCCACCATTTCATGCACATAATAAAAGATAGTTCAATAAGGCACATAAGGCATGATCGCCCAACCAACCGCCCTTTAAGGGTAGAAGTTTTCAAAAATAAGATTTTAAAAATAATTGTAGATTTAAAACACTACCAAATGAAGAATAAATAACTAGTTTAAGTTAGTTTTAAAAAACTAGTTAAAGATCCTTCAAAACATGAAACCAAATTATATATCCCATGAAGGCATGTTAAATACACAAATATTGACACTCAAGATCTATAAAGTATAAAGACATGTGCTTATGAAAACAAAGTCATGAGTAAATATAAAGGTGAGTACACAATGATCATGTGAATAACACATTCATAAAGATAGGACAATGAAGCTCAAAACAAAAACTCGAATGAATTTTTTTTTCTCAAAATCATGATATATCATATAAACATGCATGAATCATCAAAACTAAGACATACAATGTACAATCAAACAACAAATGAGTACAAATAGAAATAAATCATGTATAGCATGTAACTCAAAAATTGTACGTGTATAACACAAGTTTTAATAGAATATGTATATGAACATGATATACGCATGTAAATTCATTGAAATTTTTTTCAAAAATACATGCATAGCTAACAACCAATTAACTCAACATTAACCACAATGCAATATATGATTGAGTCCAGGTTACTGCACTAGCATATATATATATATATATATATATATATATATATATATATATATATATATATATATATATATATATATATATATATATATATATATATATATATTGAAATCACCTAGAGGGGGGGTGAATAGGTGATAATGCTAATCTGATGAACTTAATGCGGAATTTAAAAACTAAATGCAATTAACAAGAGATGCACACTCAAACAAGCCAAGCAATTATGAAGGAACAATATGAATTGATGCAAGGCACAAAGTAAAGAGAGAGAGTAAGAGCCAAGGGATCAAGCGCAAACAACAAGATATGTTTCGAGGTTCGAGCACCAAGCTCTACATCCCCGCCTTCACCCAGAAGGATTTTAAGCCCACTAGCTTGTCCACAAAGGACTCCCACAAAGGGAACCTCCACCGAGGATTTGGGGCAATAACAATTACAAGGAGTACCCAACTCCTCTCCTTACAAACACAACCTCCTCCTTGAGGCACAACTCCAAGCCAACAAACAATCACCTCACAACTTGAGGGATTAGCACAAAGCTTACACAAGGATCACCTCACAACTTAAGGGATACAACCCAAATACAGAACCTCCTCAACACAATGAGGGAAAGGCACAAAGCCAAGCAAATGTAGGGTTTTCAACTTGGTGGTCTAAACAACAACCACAAACAATTTCTTTCCCACACAAAGATCCTATAGAATGAGATAGTAGATACTCAAGTCTGTTGAAAACCAAAGGAATGGAAATTAAAAACTCAAAGAAAATCTTTGGGAAAAACTAGAAACCAAGATGAAGAAGTTGAATCAAAATCTTTTCCCAAAAACCCTTTCTTGATTTTCCAAACCCTAGCAAAAACACCAAATAGATTGTTCAATTAAAGCCCAAAAACTTCTTTTGATTGCTGTGAAAACACTAGAGAGTCAGGAAAAATTCGCACAAAAATCTTAGAGAAAAACTCTTTCCAAAGGGGTATTTATAGGCTAATCAGAAAACTAGCCGTTGGCAGCAGAATCTGCCAAAATTACCCTACCGGTCGACCGTCCAATGGTCGGATTGTGACCGTTGGGAACTTCCGGTCGACCTCCCGGTCGACCGAAAATAACAGAGAGCTCTGCTCTCAGTTCCGGTCGACCGGCCTACTGGGCTGCCAGACATGCACAGCTCTGTGCACGTCGGTCGATCGCTCGGTCGACCGGCCCTTGGTGCGGTCGACCGTGCGGGCGACCGACCTGGCCTGTCAGCCAGTGTCCAGAGTCTGAAAAACAGGGAAAAACAATATTCTAATAACTCCCACAAAATCTCTAAATTACCACAAAAATAGTTTTATCATTTTACATTGAAAAACAAACTTGTGTTAAAAACTCCAACACAAATTTCAAACATATTGGACTATTTTTGTGTTACAGAAATTTTGCCAAAAACCAAAACTTGTATTTTCTAAAACTTGGATTTTTTTAATAGAAAAGACATTTTGTCCAAAACTCATCCAAATACAAAAACATGATATTAAACAACATTTAGGCATGATGCATATGGGTAGAAAACCAATATACATGAAACAAATATATATCCATGTTTTTGAGTTTAATTGCAAAATATGTTTTGTTAAAAATACCAAAACATAAAACACATTAAATAGACTATCAAACTAAATTTGTCTAGAAAGTTAAGCATGCATGTATATAGAACAAATCTAATATACATTAAACCAAGTAAACTAGTTTTGATCTATCTATTCATGAAACCAAGATCAGTTAAACCAAAAACGGAAAAGCCGAAAACCAATATACAAAACATGAAACGTGTGTGTTGTGAACTTGAGCATATCATACTATTTTAATCTTTACAATTTGGATCTAAACACAAAACTAAACTATGTACCGAAGTCTTCTTGTAGAGCGCAATCTCCAAGCCGACTCGATCCAACACTCTTTGATCCACCGAGCAAGTGCTATATATGATCTTTGACACTCGGACTCTTGAATCAACATGTGAAAGCTTCCAAATCATCTTGTTGAAGCTAATCACCAACTAATAACTTAATTAATGATCTGAAACTAAATAACACAAGATTATTAGTACATATAACTACATGAGTTAATCATCATCAAAACTAGAGTGGAAGGCCTTTGGGCCAACAATCTCCCCCTTTTTGATGATGACAAAACCCATGGAGTTATATATGCATGGATTAAAGTTAAGCTTCAAAGAAGCTCCCCCTTAACTCATGCATAAACATAAAACATAAATATATGCAATGAAGGCTCTTAAACATGAATGCATAGATATGCATAAACAATAAAAAAAGCTCTAGATACCAATGAGATGTTCAAAAACAAAACATGCTCTAGATACCAATTAAAATAATTAAAACATCTTGATACTACTTAAAAACATGTTCTAGATACCAATTAAACTTAATATATGCAAAACAAAATATGCATATATGAACTCAAATATTTCTCCCCCTTTTTGTCAATCATCAATAAAGGGGTAAAAACTAAAACAATTCAAGAAAATCTTATCCCCTTTTTGTCTAAAACAAAAATATCAATAAGGGGTTAAAACAAACATGATACCAATTGAAATGAGTATAAAACAATTCAAGAAATGCCTATATCAAAATGATGCCAATGAAATAAAGGTAAACGATGCATTGAAACAAATCATATAAAACATTTTTATATGAAAACATATACCAATTGAAAACAAAATCTTGATACCAATTGATAAGTAAATAAACAACATACCAATTTTAAGTAAACAATCTTGATATGATACCAAATGAAATTTTAAACATAACAAATTTTGAATTCCCAAACATAAATCTTGATACCAATTGAAATCATTATTTTAAGGCATAAGATACCAATAGAAATTTTTCTATCATAAAGCAAGGGAGTGGAATACAAACTCATTGGTAAAACAAAATACCAATTGAAAAATGAAAATCGAATTTTCTCCCTCTTTATGAAATACAAACTAAACACATGCATAAGCTTGAATTAAGATACCAATGAAGAGTGAATCAATTGAAACAAGATAGTCAATATAAGACAAGCTTTACCATGATCAAAATTTGTGCTCTAAGATATATGAATAAGCACAAATAAAAACACATATGTATGAAAAGTTTGATACCAATTGAAATTGATACCATTTGAAATGTAAGCATTCATACATACAAAGATATGAGTATACATAGAAATATCAATTATTGATACCAATTGAAAGAGTCCAATGATACCAATAGAAATAACCAATAAGATCAAATGTATATCTCATATTCCTAGCCTCCCAATCAAGTTCAAGTTTAAAATGATTTTCAATATAAAGCATACTTGAGCATGATCTCCCATCCAACCACCCTTTGAAGGTAGGGGTTTTCAAAAAAAAGGTTTGAAAATAAGGTGTGTTTGAAAATCTCTACCATGGTGAAGAATACGAACTAGTTAAAGGAAAAGTTTTTAAACTAGTACGAAATCCTTCAAGCAAGGAATAAAACAAAATTATTTTTCATGAAACACATGTAAATCACATGATCACTAAACACTCAAAGTCCATAAAGCCGATATCATAGTCTCATGAAAACAAATCATGAGTAAACTAATAAAGTGAGTGTACAAGTATAATGCGACACATGTCAACATGAAAATATTCAATTAAGCTCATATGAAATTCCTTAAAAACATGAAAACATGAAAGACTAGATTTTCATTACCAATTGAAATTACCTAAAAAATATGAAAATCATCAAAACGATTTAAACTTCAAGGCATATGTATGTCATGTACAAACTAAAGTATACATACATATCCTAAACATAATGAGTCCACAAAAGTATATGCAAAAAGGCACGCGGCTCAAGGATGTACATGTATAATCAATAGTTTGGACAAGATAGACATATACATGAAGTTAAAACACATGATCATAAAAACATATTCAAAATGAGGAATACAAGTTAGAATGCATGAATCATCAAAATTAGACTATACTAGCACATCTAATGGGTACAAATAGGCATTCAAGCACAAACATAACAAGGGTTACTTGTGGCCTATTCTATGTACAAGTATAAATCTTAGTTTTCATGAAAACTAACATCTAAACATATATTCAAATCATGAAGCATAAAACGACACATAAATCAACATGATAGACATGAAAATGATCATGAAGTAAATCCACATGCTATTAGAATCATGATATACATATAGCTAAACGAATGGTGAGAACACAACAAATGGGTCCATATAAACATGGGTGGTCTCATAAGCTATACATGTATAACACTAATCTAATTATCATAGCATAAACATAATAAACAATAAACCAAGACATGTTATGAAATGATGAACATGAAAATTATGCAAATGTAAACGGGAGTTAGAGATTGATACCAAAACCGATGAAGGCACCTCTCTAGTTCTCCAAACCAATGGTGGTCCTCCTCCACCAAACTCCCCTTGAAAGTGATGCATCCAAATTGTTTTCTTTTTAGGCACGGAACGCATCCACTCCAAGGCACCGCTACTCTCACGTGATGCGAGAGCCCACACCTACATCAAATATTTGAGGGGTGGTCTTTGGTACCCATTTTCTTTGGGTCCATAGGGGTTAGTATCTCTCCTAACCCAAACAAGATTATTTGCTAAATTTTCAATATGTAAACGATCATAGCAAAATCTAGCAAGGTGGCCTTTTCGACCACAATGTGTACAAATGTACACATGAGCATACATGTGATGGTGGTGACCGTGGGAAGCATGTGTATGCCGTGATGGGTGTGCATGCAAAGGTGGAACTTGTTTCTTACGAACCAAGGTTTCCAAGCGTGTATGATCCAAAGCACATTGGCTCAAAGTGGAGCCCAAACAATCAACACTTTTCTTCAAAATATTTATATCATTTTCAATAGTTGAAGATAAAGTGGAGCATGCAATAGGAGTGCTAGAAGAAGAAGCTACACTAGCATGGCAAACATGAGAATCTAAAACATTTTGCAAGGATTTATTTTTATTTAAAACTAAATCCAATTCTTTTGTAATGAAATCAATTTCATTTTTCAAAACAAGGTTATCTTTTAAAACAAAATCCAATTTTGAAGATAAAACCTCATTGTTTTTCACAACATCATCACAATCATTTTTGCTTTTTAAAACATCAATCTCTTTTAGGGCAAGGTCTAGTTGAGATCTTAGTGAGTCACGTTCACTAGTAATCTCTTCCTTCTCTTGCAAAACCGATTCAAAAGTTGAGCACAAATCCTTCATTTCTTCTTTTAGTTCAAGATTATTCTTTTTCAAAAGATTATGTTTTTCCAAAAAATTTTCAAGCTTTGTGGCAAGTTCCATATTTAAGGTTTGAGCTTCTAAACAACCATCGCAATAGGAACTAGAGCAGTCATCTAATTGAGAATCCGATTGTACCTCAAGGGAGTCTTTCCCTTGGACCATGAGGCAATGCTCGTCAGACTTGTCTCTCCTAGATCTCCTCAACTTGTTGATAATCCTTGGTAGCTCGGGAGAAGTTAATATGCTCCAAACTGTAAAAGCCGAATCATAATGATCAATCACCGGTAAAAGATCTTCATTAAGAGATGCTCTAAGTGTTTTAAGTGCTAATGCATTTGCCTTTTTATGCTTGCTATGATTTGGGTAGGATTCTTGAGTGGTGGCTTGATAAACTAGATGTCCTAGGGTTTTCAAATGACTACTCATATTGGCCTTCCAAACATCAAGTCTAAAAAAGTCAAACATAGGAGGGCTATCCATGAGTGCAACTATATGTGTGCAAAATGAAAATGCAAATGAAGATTAGCAAACCAAGATCTCACTCCTAGGTGGTTAAACCTAAATATTAGGAGCTTAGGCTCTGATACCAATTGAAATCACCTAGAGGGGGGGTGAATAGGTGATAATGCTAATCTGATGAACTTAATGCGGAATTTAAAAAACTAAATGCAATTAACAAGAGATGCACACTCAAACAAGCAAGCAATTATGAAGGAACAATATGAATTGATGCAAGGCACAAAGTAAAGAGAGAGTAAGAGCCAAGGGATCAAGCGCAAACAACAAGATATGTTTCGAAGTTCGAGCACCCAGCTCTACATCCCCGCCTTCACCCAGAAGGATTTTAAGTCCACTAGCTTGTCCACAAAGGACTCCCACAAAGGGAACCTCCACCGAGGATTTGGGGCAATAACAATTACAAGGAGTACCCAACTCCTCTCCTTACAAACACAACCTCCTCCTTGAGGCACAACTCCAAGCCAACAAACAATCACCTCACAACTTGAGGGATTAGCACAAGGCTTACACAAGGATCACTTCACCACTTGAGGGATACAACCAAATACACAACCTCCTCAACACAATGAGGGAAAGGCACAAAGCCAAGCAAATGTAGGGTTTTCAACTTGGTGGTCTAAACAACAACCACAAACAATTTCTTTCCCACACAAAGATCCTATAGAATGAGATAGTAGATGTAGCTCAAGTGTGGAGAAAACCAAAGGAATGGAAATCAAAAACTCAAAGAAAATCTTTGGGGAAAACTAGAAACCAAGATGAAGAAGTTGAATCAAAACTTTTCCCAAAAACCCTTTCTTGATTTTTCAAACCCTAGCAAAAATACCAAATAGATTGTTCAATTAAAGCCCAAAAACTTCTTTTGATTGCTGTGAAAACACTAGAGAGTCAGGAAAAATTCGCACAAAAAATCTTAGAGAAAAACTCTTTCCAAAGGGGTATTTATTGGCTAATCAGAAAACTAGCCGTTGGCAGCAGAATCTGCCAAAATTACCTACCGGTCGACCGGTCGGTCGACTGTCCAACTGTCGGATTGTGACGTTGGCAACTTCCAGTCGACCGCCCGGTCGACCGAAAATAACAGAGAGCTCTGCTCTCAGTTCCGGTCGACCGCCCGGTCGACCGGCCCACTGGGCTGCCAGACATGCACAGCTCTGTGCACGTCGGTCGACCGCTCGGTCGACCGGCCCTTGGTGCGGTCGACCGTGCGGGCGACCGACCTGGCCTGTCAGCCAGTGTCCAGAGTCTGAAAAACAGGGAAAAACAATATTCTAATAACTCCCACAAAATCTCTAAATTATCACAAAAATAGTTTATCATTTTACATTGAAAAACAAACTTGTGTTAAAAACTCCAACACAAATTTCAAACATATTGGACTATTTTTGTGTTACAGAAATTTTGCCAAAAACCAAAACTTGTATTTTCTAAAACTTGGATTTTTGAGTAGAAAAGACATTTTGTCCAAAACTCATCCAAATACAAAAACATGATATTAAACAACATTTAGGCATGATGCATATGGGTAGAAAACCAATATGCATGAAACAAATATATATCCATGTTTTTGACTTTAATTCCAAAATATGTTTTGTTAAAAATACCAAAACATAAAACACATGAAATAGACTATCAAACTAAGTTTGTCTAGAAAGTTAAGCATGCATGTATATAGAACAAATCTAATATACATTAAACCAAGTAAACTAGTTTGATCTATCTATTCATGAAACCAAGATCAGTTAAACCAAAAACGGAAAAGCCGAAAACCAATATACAAAACATGAAACGTGTGTGTTGTGAACTTGAGCATATCATACTATTCTAATCTTTACAATTTGGATCTAAACACAAAACTAAACTATGTACCGAAGTCTTCTTATAGAGCGCAATCTCCAAGCAGACTCGATCCAACACTCTTTGATCCACCGAGCAAGTGCTATATATGATCTTTGACGCTCGGCACTTGAATCAACATGTGAAAGCTTCCAAATCATCTTGTTGAAGCTAATCACCAACTAATAACTTGATTAATGATCTGAAACTAAATAACACAAGATTATTAGTACATATAACTACATGAGTTAATCATCATCAAAACTAAAGTGGAAGGCCTTTGGGCCAACATATATATATATATATATATATATATATATATATATATATATATATTAAAAGCATTTTTAAAAGAGGAGGAAGAAATAGTTACCAAAATTGATGTAGCCAATTCATTTCTCCAAAACACGAGGTAGTCCTCCCACCATACTTCTTTGATAGTGATGCATCAATTGGGTGTGTCTTTCAAGCATCAAATGTATCCTCCATCAAGGTACCAAATCTCTCACGTTTTGTGAGAGCCCACACCTATATTAAACACAAAAGGTGAAGATTTTGGTACCCATATTTTCTTTTTGGGTCCACGGGGTTTAGCATCATAAAAACCCAAATATTTTTATTTACAAATTTTAAAGAATTTATTATTTCAAAACAAAATTTTGCAAAATAGCCTTTGCGGCCACAATGTGTACATGTGTACACTCTAGCATACATATGATTATGATGTGTTTGAGCATGGTGTGTATGTGATGTATACCGTGTAAGATGCGCACGCATATGTGAAACTTATTTCTTGTGAAATAAAGATTCCAATTTAGAGTGGTTAAATACACATTGGCAGAAAGTGGAGCCCAAATAATCAATGCTTTTTTTCAAAATACATATATCATCATTAATTTTAGAAGAAGCAATATGAGAAATATGAGAATCAACAATCTTTTTCTTTTTAGAAAAATTTTCTATTTCTTTCAAAACATTTTTCTTTTCCAAAAGAGTTATTTTCCTTTTCTTTTTCAATCAAAATAACTTGGTTTTCCAAAACTTCATTTTCTTTTGAAAAATTTCAAATTTATTTTTAAAAGAATCTCTTTCTTTTAAAACCGAATTATTTTTATTTTTAAACTTTTGTTTTCCATTTTTAATAATTCATATTTTTTAAGAAGTTCTTGATAAAAAGATCAAGCTCATCATAAGGTATCTCAATATCTTCTTCTAACTCAGATTCAGAATATACCTCAAAGGAGTCATCCCCTTGGATCATGTAGCATATGTTGGAAGTATCACTTTCATCATTCAAGTCACTCTCTTTTTTATTTGGCGTTTGTTCCCCAAGGGAGCAAATAGTGTTCCATACCACAAAAACCGAATCAAGATTAGAAACTCTATATAAATATTCATCATTTAGGGTTGACTTTAATGCATGGATGGCTTTTGCATTAGCCTCTAGATGTTTGCCATTAACAAAATAAGAATTTTTAATAGTGGTAAAATAAATATGAATACCTAGGGCCTTAAGACACATGGACATCTTAACTTTCCAAGTTTGGAGGTTAGGAATGTCAAACATGGGAGGTGTCATGAAATCCATGTCTGTGTGTGCAAATTTTGATTAGCTAAAATGAGAATCTTTAACTCAAGGTTGTTAGACCCAAATCAAGAGCACCATGCTCTGATCCCAATTATAAGTCACCTAAAGGTGGGGTGAATAGGAGACAAGGTAATCAATGCACAACAATATGAAATTAAAACTAGCTATGTAAACAAAAAACTATTAAGCTAACACATAAAATATAACCAAAGAGTGTAGCCGAATTCTTATTGAAGGGCTCTAGACTATCTCCTCAAGATTCCTTTAGATTAAGAGTTGAGGTGCCACTATGATTCTCTTGGTTGAATACAAGTGTGAGCAAACAAACAACACAAGCATATATATCAATAGAGAACAAATATATCAAGCATATAAAGAGATAAATAATATAAGCATGCAAGATATATAAACATAAGTGAGAGAAGAGAGATGAGCAATCACAAATATGGGAGAATTGTTTCGAGGTTCGAGCACACTTTCTCTACGTCTCCGCCTTCAACACTAGGAAGGATTTTCACTAATCGATCCCGCAAGATCACTCAGTGCCGCAACACCTACAATGAGCTCCCTCAAGAACTCATGGACCCGCAAATCCCTCACTTGTTCTCGCAAGAACAATACATGCAAGATTCTAGCTTGCCGAGGCCGTACCTCCATAAGTTCCCCATACAAGGGGGTAAAACACTTAGTGATCTTCTTCTCTTGATCACCAAAAACAACTCTCTCACAACAAGGATCCTATAAGAATGATATAGCAATGCAAAGTTCAAGTTTGTATGAGAAAACTAGATAGAATGAGTGGATAAAAACTCAAAAAGCTTTTTTGAAAACACTTTTTAAAAGCTCTCCTTTTGTTATAAAAATTTAAGCTCAAAAACAAGTGGAGAAAAACTCTTAGTGAGATAGAAAAAACTGGCTCTAAAACTTCTTCAAAATTTTACCCAAAACTGTCCCAAAACACTCCAATTTATAGGCTGCAGAAAACTAATCATTGAGGCCAAATGGCTTGTCGGTCGACCGGCCAATCGACTGGCCAACGGTCATTTTCAGATCGTTGGGGTTGCCGGTCGACTGCCTGATCGACCGCACCTAGGTCCTGACCTGTCGGTCGACCGCTCGGTTGACCGAGGCAAGAACCAGAGAGCACTGCTCTTTTGGTCGGTCGACCGCTCGGTCAACCGGCCCTTAAGCCAGGGCTATGTGCATGTTCTGTGCACATTGGTCGACTGCTCGGTCGATCGACCTCTAGTTCGTCTGACCGGTCGATCGACTGCCAGAAGCCCAAGTAAGGGTTTTGAGGATTTAAAATTGATCTTTTTAAAACCCTAAAATTTTATTTAAAATGCATAAAATTCCACAAAAATAAGTTCACATAAATACTTTGAAGTACAAATATGTGTGATAAAAAATTAGCATATATTACAAACATGGTGAACTATTTTGTGATATAGAAATTTAGCCTAAAAGCCAAAAACTGCATTTTTCAAAAATAACTTTGAAATAAAAAATCTATTTTTCCAAAACTTGTTCAAATATAAAAACAAGATATTAAAACTCATTTGAAGCATAGTGTATATAGAAATGATCCAATACATATATAAGATGAAATATCTATATTTTTGACAATAAGCTCTAAACAAAGTTTTAACTTTATCAAAACTTAAACACATGAACTAGAAACATCAAAATAAGTTTTTCTAAATATTATGAAGCATCAATGTGTATGAATGAAATCCAATACACATATAGACCATGTAAACTTGTTTTGATGAAATCTATTCATGAAACCAAAGATGTATACTTTGAAGTTCAAAATCAAAACAGTATTTTTTAAAATCAAAACTATTTAACTTGAAATGTTTTATGTGTGTGTGTATGAGTTTGAGCAATCCACAATTAATCTATCTTTTAAATTTTATCTAAAAACAAAAGTCTTAACACTTACAAACGTGACTCAAGTCATGAAAATCTTCTTTTAAAAAATCTTCTTCTCCATCATGACTTGGTCCAAACCTTGATCCATGAACTAGACTCCTCTTAGAGTATTTGATGTGATCTTGAAGTGTAAGCTCTTGAATTAACACGTGTTGCTCCAAAACTTGACTCCGAATCTTTTGTTGATGCTAAACGCCGACTAAAATCTTGGTTAAATATCTAAAACTTATAAACACAAGATCATTAGTACTATAATTACATAAGTTAATCATCATCAAAACTAGAGTGATGGGCCTTTGGGCCAACAGATATCTCCACAGCTATTTTTTGCTTGCACTCGAGCAAAACAAATAAAAAGAAAAACTAAACTAGCCTAACCTAACTCACTTTCGTAGGAATCACGATTGCACTTAGCGCGTGCAACAAGCCCTTAAACCTCTATGTTACTCGTAGAGGATGAGTTTTATCTCGTGATGGTTTTTAGTGAATTGCACCAAGAAAATCCGATGAAAAAAAATAATAGATAAGAAAATACTAAGATAAAAAGGATAATAAAAAATAAGGATGACTGAAAAATGAAGAAAATATATAAAAAAACAGAAGAGATTTTTTTTCTATTTTCTATTTCACAATAAGTAGTCACTAGTAATTAAATTCATAAGTTTTCAACAAGTATAAGTATAATCAAGTTCAATCATAAAAGCAAGAAATGTAATCATCTTTCCTTAGAGATTTAAATACAATATTTTCACGTGAATCCTTCCTTAGTCTTCCAATTCTATGCATTTTTGTGTAAGTGAAAATAGTATTAGCTTGGAATATTTGATTCAAGTATCACCTTTTTTAAATATAGATACATAATTTTTTTTAGAACTTCGAAGTATTACCACTTCGTTACCCTTTAAGCACTTTTTTTTAAATATGTATAACTCATCTAATTTTTTTGTGTAAATATCAAGGCTTCTTGAGGCTTTAATACCTAACTAATTGAATATAGATGTGCCAATACATATATTATATTTATATATATTTTTATACAAACTTACCTAATTACCTTTCGACCAAGGCTTGCTTAGGCCACAACACCTGGCTAATTAATAATTAGATTTGTTATTTTTATATATATATATATGTAATTTTTTTATACTATATATTCAAAACAGGCTAAGCTATCATCATCATCCCAATATAAAACTTATGTATATGCGTATATAAGAGGCATAATCATGTCAACAAATTCTAGATAGTGTTTATTTTTCAAATTTTTTTATCTCTAAGTCAAAAATTATAGATTCTTTCAAATTGATCTAACCATCAAAATTTCAAATTTTTTTGGATTCTTAATTCTTTAAAAACTAGTTATACTTTTTACTATATATATATATATATATATATATATATATATATATATATATATATATATATATTTGAGAAAATCTATGTTATAACTAAACTTTGTCAGCTATGTTAGTGAAACCATTTTCCATACCTATCTCATGCATTGTCCTTAATATATGAATGAATGCATATATGTTTGAAATAAAATATAAAAGAGGTACATAAAAAAACTCACTATAACTGACTCGATTAGTTAAAATAAAAATAAAAAGACGCACAAAAGAAAATACAATAAATATGTACAACTCCACGTCTTCCCCATATCTAGATCTTTCTAGGTTTATTCTCTTGAGGTCGCTTCCAATTATTCTAATAGGTTCTCTTCATTAGTGAATTTAGAGAGGTCAATCTTTTTATTATCTTTTGTTTCATCCTCTCCAATTTGTTCATCACTTTCCTTAATTTCCTCCTACCCTTCTTCTTCTCACTTTTGCTTTTCAAAAATTGATCATCACACATCTAAATTGGAGCGTTCACAACATGAATGCTAAGAAATTTGAGCTCATCCTCAAGCATCACCTCAAAATTTAGATCAATAATTTCTTTGGAGGTGTGTAATTGACTAAGATATCCCTCTTGATTCATCCAAGCACATAAGTTCATCTTCAAAAAAGTTTACAAAACTTTGGTTAATTCGAGATTCTTGAATTATATTTTCAAGCGATTGATCTTTGGCTGACTCATCGAAAGTGAAGATACTCAAATCAAGTTTCTTTTTTTCAAAAGAAATTCTAAACTTAAGATCATCTATATATGTCTTCTCACCACTATGATCGCACTCATCCTTAAAAAAATTATCAAGAAATAATGGTTCATCATCCATGCATGCATTCTCACAATTATGCTCCATTTTCTCAACTTGTTCTTAAGAAATCTTTTGCTTCTCAGTACTTTTTTTTTTCTTTCAAAACTTAAGAAGTTCATCTTCATATTTCTCTTGAAGCAAAAGTTCATCATTATCACCTTTTTCCTCACAATAAGATTCGACGTGCTCCACATAATGTGCACGTGTAGCCAAACAATCTCTAATCACTTTTTCCAGAAACTAAGGATAGTTATCAGATATGCTCACTTCATGCACATGTATAACTTCTTCAACAATGCTTCTTATATTTAAGCTCTTCGATTTGATTCATGTGAAATGATGGAGTGGACTCGAAGGGCTTCTCGATAGAATGAACAGACTTCTCAATGTGTTCATCGATTTGCTCATCAGATTTTAATGTTTCAAATTTGTTCGGTTCATGAAAATGAATGTGCTCTAGAATTAAAGATTTTGGTCCAGGAACAGATTGAGTGCTCTTGATGGAATGAGTAGACACACTGATGTGCTCTAGAATTGACTTGGGTTTCACAGTTTTGACTTTGTTCATTTTATTAAAATTGATGTGCTTTTGAATTGACATGGGTCGAATCGGTTTTGGATCAAGAACAGGTCGAATAGAAAATGTATCCTTCTCTTACTTAATAGCTGACTCACTTGCTATTCTATCTGGGTGGGCCAAGTGTTGAAGATTGTCACTAAGAATTTGTTGTGAAGATTGCATGAAGTTTTCAAAAGTTTTTTCTGTGTTGGTTGTGTGTCCTCATGGTTGCTATTAAATTCAAATTGTGGGGGTGATGGATCCATGGGAGACCAATCGAATTGAGAATTAGTATGTGATTGGTCTCATGAAGAATCAGAACAATTTCAACATCCCAATTTGAAATTGATGGATAGGGCTCGCTCGTAGATCCTTAAAATATGTGGAATTGGTTTGGACCTAGTCCTAACGAATACCCTATCGAAGGACACTGTTCTGATGGATGAGATGAATTATAATAGTGATGGCACCAAATGGTACAATAAGACATAAAAGATAAAATAGTGGGTTGGATGTAATCTAAAAGCTTGGAAGAGAGGTTGGTGGATAGAAATGAGGGCCTAGCCTATAGAAGGATCATAACCAAATGAATGTGGATAGGCCACAGGAAAATAGAAATTTTTTGATATTTTTTTTGTGATGAACTATTTTTGGTTAACCTAGATGTAACTGGGTCTCTCAACCACACTACATGCAAATCAATAAAAAAATATCACCAATCAAAAAAAAAATCAACCAAGCCTATTGTAAGGTAGACTTGACCTAAACGGCTCCTAACTGTAGATTATCCACGGCGAGTATATTGCAGTAATCTGACATAAGTTAATCAGCCAAGTAAGTGGCAAGATCAGTGGGAGGTATCGGTGCTTAGAGCAATAGGCCTAATTAATCCAAACCGCTAACCTTTGAGATTTCATCTCTCAATCCCCTACTTAAATACCGATTTGACAAGAGTCAAATTCTAACAACTTTCTCTTTAGGTTAATCTTCTAGTGAGTCCGAGTTGTCCTAGGGCCAATGTCTATTCAAATTTTAAATTAGGCTTAGGTTGTGAGTGTAAAGGAGATGGTTTGTGGGCCAAGAGAGGATAATGACTTTCCCACCTAATCTTATTTTTAGGTTTTACTTTTAATTCAATTTCGTGCAAAAGTGTGCAAGTAAATAGATAAGAAGCACTCAAAGCAAATTTTAAGTCACCTAAAAATATTTTCTAATCTACATGCAATACAGATTTACCTTGCCTCTAATACTCTTCAACAGTAATTTAAAAGAAACAGAATTAAACAGATGCCTATGATGCAAGTCTATCCGTTTTTTAAGTACTTCAATCAATTGATTACTGTTGTTATCAGAAACAGTATGCAATTAAGATATTCAAGAATATTGGTATATATTTCTACATTCTACACGTACGCTTTTTCAATTGGTATATTTTTTTAGTTATGATTCATTGATCTTGATATATAAGCATAATTTAAGGAGGAGCTTCTCAAACCTTCTATATTTGTTTTAACTTCAATAACTCATGTGTTTTGTCATCATTAAAAAGATGGAGACTATTGCCCAAGGGTATACTCTCTAGTTTTATTTTGATAATTACAAGCCATATGAAGTTATTCATTACTAATCAAGTTCAAGTATTTATGTACTTTTCAGGGAGAGGATTCAAAGTGTTTCTTTCTCAAAAGGAAGGTTTTGATGTCTCTGATTTATTCAAAGATGGAATTTAAGCTAGTGATAATCAAGATTGACGTTTTGAAGAAGCCCACTTGAAGAGGCTTGAAGACATATTGAACTTATGTTAGAAAATAGTTTGTTAAAATGTAGAATGTAGATTGATGCTCAAAAAGTCTCACACATAAAATATAAGTTTTCATTTCTAGTTTTTATTTTCTTTGGTATTTCACTAAATTAGCTTTTGATACATTTCTATATTATTTAAAATTCCTTATCCTGTTTTCAATATGTATTTCTTAGCCTATGTGTTGCCAAACTAAATTTCAAAATTGTTTGAAATATTTAAAAATAGATTCTATGATAAAGTTTTTCCTAAAATTAGTTTTTGTGTTGAGTCGATCGACCGACCGGTTGACCGTTCTAGTGCAGTAGTTTTGCACTACTACTAGTCGACCGTTTGTGCACATTTCAAGTGTGCACGTTGTGGATGACCGACCGGTCGAACCGACAAACGCTTGAAGTGTTTTGGTTAGACTTCGGTCGACTGAGTCGGTCGACTGACCGAAAGATTTTTCTTTACCATTGTTCTCTATTGAGATCAGACGACTGACTGGTCAACCAACGCTCAATGACTATTTTTGAATTTTTAGCCAACCAGTTGACTGGGTGGTCGACCGATGTTCTGTCTGCTATAATAACAGCTTGTTCTTTAAAATCTGTTTTGTCCTCTTTTTCTTCAACGGGTATATTTGTTCTTTTTGGGTCAAATCACCCTGCTAATACGCTATTTGACCCTCTAATATTAATTATCACTTGTCCATATATTGTCCATATATATTGATCATTGGGAGAGGATTAAAAAACTAATGGTTCTGAGAAATATTTTGAAAATTCAAGTTTATTCAAAAGAGAATATTTCTAGCTTTCAAGTTTTCAAATATCTCATTTTCAAATTAATTGTGCCAAGTTTTTGTCTCTTAAATTCATTCATTTCAACTGAATTTTCTCTCTCACAAGCTTCTTGAGCTTCACTCCTCATTTTATAAATTGTAAAAGAGGGTGTTTATGATCTTTGTGCTCACAAAGAGCTTGTAAACCTCATTCGCTTTGGGCTACCTCTTGTATAGAGGATTGAGAGTTAGAGTTGTGCACTGCGACTTTGTGTAGAAGATTGTAGTTTTTTTATGGAGACTCCTTATGGAAAGATCCTTAGTGAATAGTGAAATCCTTCACGCGGTAAAGGCGGGGACGTAGAGCTTCGTGGTTGAACCTCGAAACAAATCTCTTGTGTTTGCGATTATTTTTCTCTTGCTCTAACCCTATTCTATTGCTTACACTTGTGATTTAGCTTCTCTTGCATTTGCTATTCATTTCCTGCATCATATTCATCATTCTTACTTGTTAGTTTCACTCACCTCAACAAGAAAGCAATTAAGCATCTCAACTCCTAATCTAGAGGAATATAGAGGAGAAGTTCTAGAGCCCTTCATGGGGAATTTGGCTTCACTTCTATTTTGAATTAACCGTTTGCATCATTCTTTTAAATTTCGCATGGTTTGCCATTAGATTAGCATTACACCAATTCAACCCCATCTAGATGTACTTTCAAGGATCTTTGGCCAGCATCACACTACTGCTCTTGACTTGAAAGATATTTTTCTCTTTTTGTGTTTTTTGCAGGATCAATCGGGAGCGTCCAATTTTGTGTCTGTTGTGAAAAATCCCCACCACAAATAGAAATTTAGAGCTAAATAGCTTTATTTGACGAATATTATTTTACGTCCTGTCACCACATCAAACTAAGTAGACCAAATTTTATTTTATGCCTTGTCATTAGATTACGCTCGTCAAACTTCTATAAGTCTGAACAAGCACTGGCCTTATGCTTTCATATTTTAATATAAAAAATTGCACACGTGAGCTGAATCAAATTGTATTTGATTAAAAAATTGCCTCGTGCAATGCACTTAACTTAAAAAAATCAATATAGATATTGTTTTTGATTTTTTAACTCTATTTTTGTATGTGAAGATCATCATCACAAGTGGAGCATGGACGAATTGTCGTTGTGGTAACTTGCCAACTACTCCATTAAGACACTTCATAAACCGTTAGATTTTTCTGTATTTTGTATATTTTTGATATTGTAAATTTTGTATTATATGAAGTGACATATATATCAAATCAAATCACACTACAGTATTTCTATGTAAATAAATTAAAAGAGAAATTATAAGGAAAAAATGAATCTGAACTAAGAGAGAGCAGTCTGATAGATCACTGCCCTAAAAGCTGAGGCATGCTCTATCACTCGGGCATGGATCTACTGCTGTCAACTAGCGGTAAAATCCTACGAAAAATACTAGCACCCGGCTTGAGCGTAAGCTTGAGTCTCTGCTCAGACTCGGAACAATCGCACATAAAATCAATAATAATTCTTAAACATATTTTAAAATCACTTCATATAATACAAAATTTGCAATATCAGAAATTTAAAAATATAGAAAAATCCAACGATTTGTGAAGTGTCTTAATGTAGTAGTTGGCAAGCTACGACAATGACAATTTGTCTTTACTACAATGACAATTCGTCCACGCTCCGCTTGTAATGTTGATCTTCAAGTACAAAAATAGAGTTAAAAATCAAAAGCAATATCCACATTGAATTTTTTTAAGTTAGATGCATTGCACGAGGCAATTTTTAAATCAAAAACAGTTAGATTCAGTAGACCAGGAGAACATACAATTGCTTTTGATCCAATGAAGTGACGTCGCTCTCTCTAACTTCCCTATATATAGATATGAACTCGGGTGCCTATACCAACTGCGAGCAAAAACTCACACAAGCAACAATCATAACACAATTAGTACAATGGCATCCATTGAAGGAAATTTAAGCTCAAAAGAGCTGCTTGAAGCTCAGTCTCATGTATGGCATGACATGTTCGGCTTCATGCGATCCTTCTCCCTTAAGTGTGCAATCGAGCTCGGCATCCCCGATGCCGTTCACAACCACGGCAAACCCATCATTCTCATCGACCTCACCGCTGCTCTCTTCATCCCTCCCTGCAGAATCCCTCACTTCTAACGTCTCATGGGCCTTTTAGACCACAATGGTTACTTCAAACGGACCGATAAAGATATCTACTCCCTCACCCCCAACTCAAGAGTTCTTGTTAGGGACAAAGGGGCATCGATAACACCGTTCATCGAGACGACTTTGTATCAGCCGGTGCTCGACCCGTGGCAATGGCTTCCTGCGTGGTTCAGGAAGGAGCAGCCGTCCACAGCCTTTGAGATGGCTCACGGGCTGCCTCTGTGGAAGGCCATGGAGACAATGCCCGAACTGAGAAAGTTGGCAATGGAGGGGTTGGACAGCGATTCTGTTGCTATAGCCAAAGTGATTGTCGAGGATTGCGCTGACCAATTTCAAGGTGTTAAGTCTCTAGTGAAGGTGGCAGGGAATACGGGGAAGATCGCGCTGGCCATCGCGAAAGCGTTCCCGTACATCAAGTGTGCTCTGCTCGAGCTCCCACATGTGATCAACGCTTTAGAGAAGAGCGATGTGATTGAGTATATAGCTGGAGATATGTTTGAGCACATTCCACCTGCAGATGTGCTGATTCTCAAGGTAAAATGATGTATGCATATAGGTATTACTGATTTCCAAAAAATTATTAGAACTCTCTAAATTCCCAAATAACTGCTATCTTTAACAATTCCTCTTAAACAACATTAATGATGAAGGTGAAAAGATCAAATTGTCTCATATTTTAATTATAATTCAGGAAAACTTGTGTTTTAATGTAAAAGATTTATTATGGTCATAAAGTGATCACATGATGATCCAGCAAAGCTAACTAATGGAAACGAAAAGAAGTTATTTCTAAATTCCAAGAAATAGTAGTTATTTGGGAATTTAAAATTTTGAGCTAGGTCTCTGAGAAATCTATGATAGTTCCCGTAGTTTTGAGAAATTCAGCCTATATATTATATAATAACATTTGTTATGAATATGATTAAACTTTGAATTCCTTACCATGTGTAAGTGTGTTTTCTGAAACTAGCTAGCATGCTCCATTTCTTGTAGGAAATTATCTTTGATATAAAATTTATTTCTCTTCTACTAATCCCAGTAAGATGATTTGTTATTTTGTAGTGGGTATTAATAACATGGAATGACGACGAATGTGTAAAGATATTGAAACGATGTAAGGAAGCGATTCCAACTAAACAAAATGGAGGGAAAGTCATCATAGTTGACAAAGTGATGGATGCCAGCAACGATGGTGCGCATCCAAAGATCACAGAAACAAAACTTTACTTCGATATGCTGGTGATGGTGCACGTGACTGGGAAGCCCAGAACTGAAAATGAATGGAAGAAACTCTTCACAGAGTCTGGTTTCAAAGAGTATAAAATAATTCCAGCACTGGGCATGCGTTGCATTATCGAGCTCTACCACTGATTAGTTGCTTGATATATGTATCTCTATATATGCTTGCCTATGTGTGATGTGTATTAATATGTGATTTGCATTATGGAAGAATAGCTTATGTACCTGTACAACGAGGGTAATATTACTATAATAAGAGCTCTAGCTCTATCTGCCCGCGAGACTACCTGCTATTGTTGGGGAGAAGTGTGAATTCTCTTCATACACTTAGTTTAATATTATTTTGCTTGGTTCCTTTATTATTAGATTTTTCTAAATATACCTTCTGAAACTTAGATCTTTGCATCTTTATCCCTCAAAAAACTTTACTTGCACGCATACCCATTTAAATTCGCTGAATTTATAGCTACACATACCACTACAAGCATAAATTTTCTCAATGCAACCAAAATTCCCTTAATATATACATTTGCAAATTAAAATACATATATACTCTTGAAATATCATTTTTTTTGCATAAACCTTATGAAAGTTTAATTTACAAATAAGATTTATGCATCATGTAAAGAATAATAGAAAAAATAAAAAGTATTATGGTATTTTCCATAATACCTAAATTTAAATGTATGTTTAAAAATGCAGAACATGTGAAGAGATTAACATGGCATTCAGATGGGAGGATTATTGATAGTATGTTGTGGCATCCAGCTGATTTCTCTGCAATGGAATATGATTAATGAAAAGTTTTGAATTTGAGCGTGATGCAAGAAATCTCCAGCTAGTCACACACAAAGTACATGGCCAGTTGTGTTTACTATTCATAATCTTCCTCCATGGTTATGCATGTAGCGCAAGTTTCTTATAATGTCATTACTGATATCAGGGCCCGAACAGCCGAAAAATGATATAGATATTTATTTGGTATTTTTTATTGAGGACCTAAAGATAATGTGAGAGGAAGGGGTAGAAGTATTTGATGCATATCATCAAGAACTTTTCCTAATTCGAGGTATATTACTTTGTACAATCAATAATTTTTCAGTATGCATATCTTCTGAAACTTAGATCTTTGCATCTTTATCCCTAAAAAAACTTTACTTGCATGCATACCCATTTAAATTTACTAAATTTATAGCTACACATACCACTACAAGTATAAATTTTCTCAATGCAACCGAAATTCCCTTAATATATACATTTGCAAATTAAAATACATATATATTCTTGAAGTATCATTTTTTTAAATAAACCTTATGAAAGTTTAATTTACAAATAAGATTTATGCATCATGTAAAGAATAATAGAAAATATAAAAGTATTATGGTATTTTCCATAATACATAAATTTAAACGCATGTTTAAAAATGCAAAACATGTGAAGAGATTAACATGGCATTCAGATGGGAGGATTATTGATAGTATGTTGTGGCATCCAGCTGATTCTCCGCAATGGAATATGATCAATGAAAAGTTCTGAATTTGGGCGTGATGCAAGAAATCTCCGGCTAGACATACACAAAGTACATGACCAGCTGTATTTACTATTCATAATCTTCCGCCATGGTTATGTATGTAGCACAAGTTTCTTATAATGTAATTGTTGATATCAGGGCCTGAACAGCCAGAAAATGATATAGATATTTATTTGGAATTTATTATTGAGAACTTAAAGATAATGTGAGAAGAAGGGATAGAAAGTATTTGATGCATATCATCAAGAACTTTTCACAATTCGAGGTATATTACTTTGTACAATTAATAATTTTTCAGCATAGTTAACTTGTCAGGGTACAGCGTGAAAAGACACAAAGTATGTCCTAAATGTAAAAAAGACACATTCTCTTTAAATTAAAGCATGAGAAAAAGATAGTATACCTAGGTAACCTGAGGTTCATTCCCATATTACACCATTAACGGAGGCTACATAAAGCGTTTAATGAATTTATAGAAGAAAAAAAAGCTCCAAGAATGGTGAACAAGTATATGAACGGGTGAAACATCTTATGTCAAGTAGTGAAAAGGTGATGCAAAATACAATTAAAAAGAATGCATGGAAAAGTGATCAATATTTTTATGTTTTTTAATTTTAATTTTAATTTTTATTTTAAGTTTTTATATCAGATGTGTGATCGTATGAGCATTAGTGGTATGTATGATTTATTTGTCCATACAATATCACATGTGTTCATGGTGCTTCGGCTGATGTTAAAAGGGAAAAAGCTTTGTTTATTGCGAACACAATACAAGGATGTTAGCATGATCCGTTGTATTTTGCACCATTTAGTACGCGGTCAATACTTGAATTTTATGATAAAATTAATTATTATTTTTATTTAATTTCATACTACTTTCTGTTATACTTCACATAGGACGTTGTGTGTGATTGACCCACCCAACATTATTGTATATTCGTTGGACTAGTTACGTCACAAGCCACAAAGTGAGATTGTTGATGTGATTAATATATGAGTATTTAATACTTATGTCTACTTCATTAGCTCTAATATAAATTTTGTATTAATATTCTTTTTTGTTTTATAACAAGAGTCGTGCCAATGTTTATCACAAATAGTAATCAAAATGTGCATTTTATGGGTATGCATCTGACATGGATGATTATTAAAATATATTGCTTTTAGTATTTGATATTTTTTAAAAATTAACAAAGTTTTACTTATATTTTATTAATTTAATTCTTATAGTGTTCTTGTCAACTGGATAGCATGGTGTGCGATACTACGTGATGTGATTTATGTGAGAGATTATTGTCTCTCAATGGAATCTCATTTCAATATATGTATAATCATTTGACGTGAAGTTACTTTTATTGTTTTGTTAATATTAAACTGAACATGATGAAATTTTAATATATTCATAGTTTAATAAAAAAGAATATATGGATGATGAAGTGGATGATATTCGTGAAGAATGTACGGAATTTGTTCTAGAGCATGCTAAGTAGTAAGTATTTTTTAGCTTTCATATACTTGTGATATATGTGATGCGTGATATTTGGAGAGTTTAAATGAAATAAGCATTGGTGATACTCATTTCATGTTTCATATTCGTGATACTTGTTTCATATTTCATAATTGTGATATTAGCTTGTTTTATGTTTCATATTTGTGATACTTTTATCATATTTTCATTTTCTTTTGGAAGGTATCTCTTGAGATATTATTCATGGAAGCAATACATGCAGAAGTTGTAGAGACTTCAGAACGGTGAGATACATTTTGTATTGGGAGTTTCTTTTGATGCATGTGTTTTCTTAGTGATATGAATGTGTATATATATTTTTGTATTGGAATACGAATGTATATGTGTATTTTATATTGGAATATGAATGTGTTGGATATGAATTTTGTATATGTATTTGATGAAAATTTGTATTGGGGATTTGATTTTGGTACATGTTTCATTGGTGGCTCAAGTGTCGATTACTTAATATATATTTGATATGAATGTGTTCGATATCTACTGTTAATGTGCATATATTGGATATGAAGTATGTTGGATATCTATTGTTATGTACAGGATGTTAATGTGTATTGGATATAAAGTGGGGATGTGAAGTGTGTTAGATATCTATTGATATGTGTATTGTGGATATTTGTAACAATATATATATGTGTGTGTGTGTGTGTGTGTGTGTGTGTGTGTGTGTGTGTGTGTGTAGGGATATATATATATATATATAAGAATTTCAAAAAATTAACTTTTAACATCAGTTCTTTGGGAACACGTTAAAAGGACCTTTAATGTTGGTTCAAAAGAACCGACATTAAAGGCCTACTTTTAACATTGGTTCAT
Organism: Agave tequilana; assembly: GCA_038442645.1. Taxonomy (NCBI): domain Eukaryota; kingdom Viridiplantae; phylum Streptophyta; class Magnoliopsida; order Asparagales; family Asparagaceae; genus Agave; species Agave tequilana. The sequence goes on along the minus strand of JAVJIF010006841.1, from coordinate 35,726 downwards.
TACAAAACCGACATTCAAGGTCTGACCTTTAACGTCAACATTTAACATCAGCTCCTTATAGGAACCGACGTTATAGGAACCGACATTAAATGACCTATTATAATGTCAGTTTTTCTTAAAATCAACATTATAAATTATATATGACGGCGGTTTTTAACAGCCGTCATATACCTGAGACTTTTTACGATACTTGGACAGAAGTCGGCTGTCAAGACACATTTAAAATTGGTTTTTAACCGCCATTAATCATGTATTCTGTACTAGTATAAGTATGCACATTAGACTGGATGCATACTGCATATCAATATACATAAAGGAAAAACTATCAATTACAGTTGCGCTCATTATCATTCATCAATAATATGATGCTTTCGAGTTAGGAACAACCTCTCCAATAACACGAAAAAGTAAGTAAAAGATATGAAGACACATGAAAAAAGTAATTTCAAGTTTATAATGAAAATAAAAGACACAAAGAATTTTCTTTAATGCAGCTAACTTACAATCGTTGCCTCTACAATCATTGCATACACTAAAATCCTACTATCGACCAAAATGATAGAGCATCCTTCGGTAGTGTGATTGCTAAAATGGAAGAACAATCAAAGAGTTTAAGAATTTACCGTGTAGCTTGTGGCTAACGGGTCGTGTCCACGAGGAGGAATGCGATGGAAGCTTTTCGGTGAATCGTCTAGAAACAAAGAATTGTGTTCGTTTTTTAATGGAAAAGAGAATGGAAAGAAAGAGATGATTAAAAGAGAAATTTCAACTTTAGAAAAGGCTTTGGAGAAGGTGATTTAAAAAGTTCGAAGATTGTTTTGTTGATTATAATAAGGAAGAAAATCTGGGCTCACTATCTCATTACTCAATTGTTCGTTCTCCTATTAAAATCTTAAGTGCCTCAAAGTGATCATAGGCAAAACTTAAAGTTGATTTTTAGAAAGTTTGAAGTAAAGCACATAAGATAGTTGGAAGAGTTCACTCTTTTCTTTGAAAAATCGTTTAGAATCGAATATTAAATCATCAAGCGCGAAGAAGCAAGAATGAAGTAAAAACAGTTCAAGAAACGTTCATGAAAGAAGTGAGAGTTTAACAATCCAAACCCATCCTCATGTGCCTTCAAGAACACTTTCAAAAAGAAAGGCTTTAAGTAAGGCATGCAAATGATTCACTGGGTCTTTTTCTTTAAAAAAATAGAGGAGAAGAAGAACTAGAGAGAGTTACAATAGTGAGCCCAGAAAACAGTTTTAGTTACTCATGGAAAACGAAGAAGAAAGCAAATAAATAATGCAAGCCATACCGTACTACAAGTGGAAGAAAAAACGGCTCGACTCTTGTATTGATGTCACTTCAATCTTCAAGTACAAGCACTCAATTCCTCTCTCTCACAAGTTTGATACTGGACTACAAATTAAAAAACAAGTTTACAACTTTTGTGCTAGCTAACAAAGAGCCTAAATCTTTAGAAAATAAATACAAATTCTAATCCTAGTCTTCGCTCCATTTTCCTTTGCTGAAACCAGTATTTATAGGGAAAAACCAAAAGGGGAGGATCCCGAGAAGATTGGGGGAGCAAACGCTCCCCCAGCTGACTCTACTTGGCCGCGAAAACGCGGCTTGGGTCGCGTTTTCGCGGCCCTGGTGTGGCTAGATGGCCACACCCAGTTGGATGGATCTCCTGTTTTGGTGTATATCCCGTATCTTCTTCTGGTTTTCTTGTTTCTGCTCCAAAAGTTGACGAAATAGCCTTTGATTGTGTGGCTTCAACCGCTTGATTTAGGGAGGATTCTTCTCAACCTCTTGATATGTCAAGATTTTGCCCTGATTCTTTGATTTTGAATTTATTCTGAATTAAATCAGAATTTGGTGGGCTTTTGGGCTTGTTTCTCTTTTCTTTCTTTTAGCACTTGGGCCTACATTAAACAAAGAAGAAAAAGACTTATTAATAGGATTTATTAGCTAAAAAGTATAGTAAGGTGACAATGTATATGCAACATATGTGTCTAATCACACCCCCACACTTATCTTTTACTCGCCCTCGAGCAAAACATCAAACTAATTCTAATCAATTATTAGACCACTTTCGCAGGTCACTCGATTGTACTGAGTATGTGTAACAAGCCGTTAAACCCCTAGGTTACCCCTAGAGGACGAGTTTTGTCTCGTGAGGGTTTTCAGTGGATTGCACCCACAAAATCCATAAAGAAAAAAAAAGAAAAAAGTTAGTACTTTCGAAAAGCATTTTTAAAGGAGAAAATATTTGAAGTATATTTGTAAGGCTTTAAGTAATCTATAACTTATAGGTATATCAAAATTTTCATTCTGAAACTCAGTCTTTATTCAAAAACATGCCATCAATTAAAGTAAGGAGTCAAATTGTACTTCTCATCTAGTTTATTAATTTACCCTGAGTCGTATGCACCATCGTGACTGTGAAGTTGACTAAGGGTTTTTTAACATTAACTCCTATGCCTTATACTTATTTTTGGTGGATTTTATTCCTCAATTTCATTAGGCTTTCTAATCTGCCCATGTAACGAGCCTTCAGTCGGTGACACCCAACCGGACAGTTTTAGGGCACCAGGTGAGAAAACACCCCTAAGGACTTAAACACTCGAGCAGACAAGGCCACGAAACCAAAGTTTTTATTTATAAGACGTACCCCTTTTAGGCGTGAATACTTATGCTTCATGAGGCATAAATACCCAGCTTAATCAGAGGATTTATATACACATTTTTTTTCAAACTTATCTAATTATCTTTTGCATAAATACCAAGGCTTGCTTAGGCCAAAGCACCTAGCTAATCAATAATTAGATTCGTTTATTTTTTTTCTTTTTCATAATATTATTTTTATAAGGCATAAGAGTCTCTGTTTTTAAACCCTAAGTGTGTAAGTGTATTTAATGTGCATATGTCATCAAGGTAAATATCAAGACTAAATTACTTTCACAAATTTTCTTCCTAACCCTAAAAGTCAAACAAGTTATCTTATTTTGACCAAGTGTAAGAAATCCTAATTATGATTCTCCTATTCCTTAAAATTGACTTAATTTCTTACAAAAAATATATCAAAGTATTGTTCTAACCTTTCAAAAAGTTTTTTTTTATTTATTTATTATCAGTCATGTTAGAACCCTCCCCCACACTTATCTCATGCATTGTCCCCAATGTATGAAAGAAATGTATATATGCATGAAATAGAATAGGAAATAGGAAAGTTACCGATATACTGGTTCAAAAAGACCCATAGCCGTTTCATTTACCGGCACCGATTCCAAGAAAGGTTTAAGGCGTTGACCATTTACCTTAAAGTCATTTCCATTCTTGGTTTCACTGATCTCAACTGCACCGTGTGGAAACACGGTTTTTACAACGAATGGCCCAGTCCATCTTGATTTCAATTTTCCTGGGAAAAGATGAAGCCTAGAATTATAGAGTAAGACTTTTTATCCAGGGACAAGGTTTTTCTTATGATGTGCTTATCATGAAAAATCTTGACTCTATCTTTAGTGATCCTAGCATTTTCATAGGCCTTATTTCTCAATTCCTCCAATTCGGAAATTTGTAATTTTCGAATGTCACCGGCCTTAGTCAAGTCGAAATTCAACTGCTTGATTGCCCATAAGGCTCAGTGCTCTAACTCAACGGGAAAGTGACAAGGTTTACCATAGACTAACCTATAAGGAGACATTCCTAGAATCGTCTTGAAAGCGGTCCTGTAGGCCCATAGGGCATCTACAAGTTTGATGAACCAATCTTTCCAGTTTTGGTTCACAGTTTTCTCCAAGATAAGCTTAACTTGTCTATTGGAAACCTCAACCTGCCCACTGGTTTGAGGATGATAAGGTGTGGACAACTTGTGAGTTATGGCATACTTTTGCAAAAGAGTTTCAAAAGATCTATTGCAAAAGTGAGTGCCATTATCACTGATGATAGCACGAGGGGTTCCGAAGCGTGAAAAGATGATCTACTTCAAAAACTTTATGACAACTTTGTTATCATTAGTTACAAGGAATGGCTTCTACCCACTTGGACACATAATCCACAGCAACCAATATGTATTGGTTTTCAAATGAATTAGGAAATGGACCCATAAAGTCGATGCCCCAAACATCAAAGAGTTCTATTTCTAGAATTGGGTTGAGGGGCATCATATTTCGTTTTGAGATCCTTCCTACCATCTGGCATCTAGGGCACGTCTTGCAAAATTCATAAGCATCCTTAAACAAAGTGGGCCAATAAAACCTGCTTTATAGCACTTTTTCAGCAGTCTTGTGGGGACCAAAGTGTCCACCGCATGCAAGTTCGTGACAAAAGATAGAACACTCTTAACCTCCTCATCGGGAATGCATCTCCTAATAATTTGGTCAGAACAGTACTTGAAAAGATACGGTTCCTCCCAAAAGAAATACCGGACTTGGGATAAGAACCGGTATACATCGTTTTTGGACCAATGAGACGGAGTTTGGTTTGTGACTAAATAATTCACTATATCCGCAAACCAAGGTTCCCTAGAGATAGCTAAGAGATATTCATCAGGAAAATCCTCATTTATGGGTAATTCGTTGGATGGAGAATTAGGGATACGTGAGAGGTAGTCAGCAACGACATTTTCTACGCCTTTCTTATCTCGAATCTCAAGATCGAATTCTTGAAGAAGGAGGATCCAACGAATGAGTCGGGCCTTGGCATCCTTCTTCATCATGAGGTACCTAAGCGCAGAATGATCGGTGAAAATGGTGGTTTTGGACCCTAGTAGGTAGGAACGAAACTTCTCTAAGGCAAATACTACTGCCAAGAATTCCTTCTCAGTCGTAGTGTAGTTCAATTGAGCATCATTGAGAGTCCTACTAGAGTAGTAAATCACATGCTGCTTGTTATCAATACGTTGTCCTAGGACAGCGCCTATGGCAAAATCTAAAGCATCGCACATGATTTCGAACGGCTTAGACCAATCCGGTGCAGATATGATTGGTGCAGAAATAAGCTCTCTCTTAAGCTTCTCCCAAGAGTTTATGCAATCAGCATCGAAAGTGAAGGACACATCTTTAGCGAACAAATTAGTCAAGGGCCTAGTAATTTTGCTAAAATCCTTGATAAATCTTCGGTAGAAACCAGCGTGTCCTAAGAAGGATCTAATGTCCTTAACACATTTGGGCATGGGAAGCTTAGCAATAACCTCGATTTTGGCTCTATTCACTTCAATTCCTTTCTTGGAGATTTCATGACCCAAGACAATTCCATGTTTTACCATGAAGTGGCATTTCTCCCAGTTCAGTGTCAGATTTTTCTCAGCACAACGTTGGAGGATAAGTTCAAATGGTGGAGACATTGAGTGAATGAATCTCCGTAGATGGAGAAATTATCTATAAAGATCTCTAAGAATCGTTCTACCATATCAGAGAAAAGACTCAACATGCAACGTTGAAACGTTGCTGGGGCATTGCATAAGCCGAAGGGGATTCGACGATAAGCAAATGTCCTAAATGGACATGTAAACGTAGTCTTTTCTTGGTCCTCAGGAGCGATAGGGATCTGGTTATACCCCGAGTAACCGTCCAAGAAACAGTAATACTCGTGACCCGCCAAACATTCAAGTATTTGATCTATGAAGGGAAGCAGAAAATGGTCCCTACGAGTTGCAGCATTAAGCTTCCTATAGTCGATGTAAACTCGGATCTTCGTGGGAAGTCGAGTTTGAACCAACTCTTTGTTCTCGTTTTCCACTACGGTGAAACCGGATTTCTTTAGAACCGCGTGAACAGGACTGACCCATTGGCTATCAGAAATGGGATAAATTATCCCATTGTCTAAGAGTTTTATGATTTCAGCATGAACAGCCTCTTGCATTATAGGGTTTAACCTACGCTGCGGGTCTCTTTTAGGTGCGGCGTCTTCATTGAGATGAATGCGATGTTAAACGATGGTCGGACTTAATCCCTTGATATCGGTCATAGTCCACCCAATGGCTTCCCTATGTTTTCTTAGAATAGCTTTCAGATCTTCTTCTTCCCCATCATTTAAATGGGAGACAATGATGACAGGAAAGGTCTCTTGTTCGCCTAGATAGGCGTACTTGAGATGCGCAGGTAAGGCTTTCAATTCTAAGGAAGAGGAAGGCTCACTGGAAGGACTAATCAAATCTGTTGGCTCCATTATTGGTGAAATAGGGTGCGAGGCCCTATTCACAGCAGAATCTACAACCTGATCAAGATTAAAGTCGTCAGACTCTAACCCGAAGTCACACTCTGTTTTAATTCCAATTCTTCCCCATGTTCACTTGTCAAGTTCTCAATTAGGTTGACTTCAAATGTTTGGTCCTCGATATAGCGGGGTTGTTTTCCTAGATTGAAGACATTGACTTCTCTAGTCATGTCCCCAAAGGTTAACCTCATAGACCCATTCTTACAATTGATGATGGCATTAGCAGTAGCAAGGATGGTCACCCTAGGATAACAGGAGTTTGAGCCCTATGATTGGAGTTGGACACAGGTTGTGTCTCCAGAACTATGAAATCGACAGGGTAAATGAACTCTCCTACCCGGATCAGGACATCATGAATCTCCCCTTTTGGAACTTTTACAGAACGGCCAGCCAGTTGGATGGTGACTCGAGTTGGACTAAGATCGCCCAACCCGAGTTGTTGATAAATTGAGAATGGAAGCAAGTTGATACTTGCCCCCAAGTCAAGAAGTGCACGACTAATCTTGGCTTGTCCTATTGTGCAGGCAATGGTGGGACTACCTGGATCCTTGTACTTAACAGGGATCAGACCCGATAGTAGCTTACTAATGTTAGTGGCTAAGAAGACCTTTTTTGGTACATTAGTCTTTCTCTTCTTGGTGCACATGTCCTTAAGAAACTTAGCATAGGAAGGGACTTGTTGGATGGCATCAAGAAGTGGCACATTTATCTTCAATTGGTTAAATATCTCAATTATCTTATCCATGTGTGAGTTTTGCTTGTTGTTTTTCAACCTATTAGGAAATGGTACTATAAGCTAGTGCACCTGGCTGGCTGACTTATCTTTTTCAGATTCGTCAGAATTGGAAGGTTTTGGATTAGATGAGGTGGATGCTTGATTGTGGTTGTGCTGAATGGGATTGGTTGGTGTTGACACTTGATTATCAACTCTCTTTCCTGACCTTAATGTATGAACAATATTACATTGATTCAATGAATGATCCTCAGCCAAATGAGCTTGTTGAGAATTCCTCGGATTAGTTATTGGCTGACTAGGCAAGGTACCCTTCTGTCTCTCATTCTGTGGAGTGGCTAGTTGACTCATTTGAACCTCTAACCTCTGGATCGTTTGCATGAGAGAATCTTGGTTTTTCATATATCTTTCCATGTTTCTTTCAAAGTCAGTCATTCTCCTTTCTAGTTGAGGATTCTGGAAGGAGGATTGTGGAGCTTGGTTGGGAAAGTTCTGTTGATAATGTAAAAAATTAGGTGGATGGTTGGGAGAATTATTATGGAAATTAGAGAAGTTGGGTTGATGATTAGAAGAATTATTACCATGATGGAAGTGGCTAGCATGATTTGATCGTGAATGGTCAGAGTTATTTTGGCTCCATGAGAAATTAGGGTGGTTTCTCCAGCCAGGATTGTACGTTGGTGCGTAAGGATTATTATTCAGCCTTGAAAAGGCCGCATTCATCAGTTCATGGTAGGGTTGCTGAGCCTGAAACACAGGGCATTCCTCGAACACATGATTCATGGCTTGACAGTACGTGCAGCCCGGAGTTGGAAATTGGTTTGGGCTGACTTGATTGACTGAACTTGGTTCCTTCATTTCTAGAGCTTCCAGTCTTCTAGCTAGGTTAGCTAACTTAGCCTCATTAGCGATGGATGATTCGATAGAATGGAGACCTCCTTTTGAAGAGATGGAGTTGGGTTCCTAGAGGTCTCACTAGTGGGTTCCCATTGGATGGTCTTCTCAGCTAGATTTTCATACAAATCTCATCCTTCATTTTTATCCTTCTGCAAGAAACCCCCTTGGCACATACTTTCTAAGAGGGTTTTGGTAGAATAGTCTAAACCGTCATAAAGAATTTGGCATTGTCGCCATTTCTCTATTCCATGATGTGGACATTGGACAAGGAGGTCTTTAAAACGTTCAAAGTACCTCCAGAACGGTTCACTAGGTTCTTGCTTGAATTGCATGATCATCTTCCTAATGAGAGCGGTTTTATGAATTGGATAGAATTTTTTTCAAGAAGACCTTGATGAAACCATCCCAGGATGTGATAGAACCAGCCGCTAAGCTGTAGAGCCACTTCTTTGCTAGGTCCTTAAGTGCGAAAGGGACAAATCTCAACCTAATAGCATCGTCTACAAGGTGTGGGATTTTCATCATTAGACATACTTCCTCAAATTCTCTTATGAAGAAGTAGGCATCTTCAGACTCTAAGCCATGAAACTTGGGGAGTGTGTTGATGAATTGAGGCTTGAGCTCAAAATTGTATTCACTAACCGATGGAAGTAGAATGCAAGATGGAAGTGAGGTTCTAATGGGGTAGAACCTATCCTGCAGTGATGTTGATTGAGCCATTACCGGATCTGGTCTTTGTTCAAACTTGGGTGGTGATGTGTTTCTAGTCAACCTAGATGAATTAGGGTCTCTCGACCACACTTGCATACACAAACACAATCACAATCACAAACAAGTTTACCAACAGTCAACAATAGTAATCAACCAAGCCTAGTCTAAGGTAACCTCGACCTAGACAACTCCTAACTGGTTGATTATCCACAGGAGGTAGAATGTAGACTGATTGGTAGTGAAAAGTGCATTTTTATCATCATATTTACCGTCACATTTTCATATTTATTTATATAATTCTGCACATTTATTAATATTTTGTGATTTATTGTGTGCAGGCCTCGAAATAATAAAAAGAAAGAATTAAAGCCTAAAGAGCCCAAAAGCCCAGATCCAAGCCCATGTTTGAAGCCCAGGTGAAAAAGCGCAAATACAAAGAGTCAAAATGCAAATACAAGGGCTAAAAGTTGCAAATATCAGAGATTAGGGAAGGATAGACTTCTATCCAACCCTAAACACATGCAGGATGAGGATAAAAGGCCAAGATAAGAAGAAAATTCGTGGGAAGAAGATTTGAAGAAATCTGGATTAAGAGTAACTTGATTACCAAGTTATCTCGAAAATCCAGATTAAAAGGCCAGGATCAAACTTCCAGAAGCAGAAGCCCACAGGGACGGACCAGGAGAGGCCACGCGCCAAAGCGCGTGGCCAGACGTCGCCAAAGTGCCGCGGATCCGCGGCAAATCCCAGGAATCCGCGGCAATATTGATAAGATCAAATACCAATTTTCGTGGGCAGTTTCGTCTGGGACTCTGTAGCCTTCTGCACCTATAAATATCACCTGCATTGCAACGTAAAGAGGGTCCAGCGTCCAGCAAAGGGCCAAAGTTCAGATTTTTAGGGTTTCTTCTAGGTTTTCTTTTCTTTTTGTAATTTTTATGTAAGTGAGGGAGATGGCTTTGTTGAGGGTGACACCGACAGATGATTCTCTTCTCTTCCATTGTAATCAATAAAAAGGTAATTTTTATTTTGTTCTTATGTCGTTGCTTTTCTTTGTTTTCTCTTTCTTTTCTACTGTGTTTCTTTTTGTTGATCTTTGACGAGCACGCGAGCGTTTACCGAACCACAAGTATACCGAAGATTAGTAGGTTCCAACGATATTCCATGGCGATGTTCTCCTCCTCGAGGCGTATCAACTCATGCTTGCCCAAGGCTTGATGACCTAATGCGACAACGGACTGAGTTCGATCCCAAGGTTTATACGTTCAACGCCTCCGAAATAAGGTAGAAAGTGTTAGGTTTCGCATATTTTCTCCAACCAAGGTTAGTTTTCTATTCTTTTCTTTTCTTTTCTTTTTTGTAGATCAAATCCACACCTCTCCAATATTCTTTCCCACAACTCATTGTAAATACCACTTTTCTTTGTAAATACCATCGTGACTAACAAATTAACTAAAAAAGATAAATTTTTAGAGAAACTTGCTTAACGCTTCTATCGCAGTCCCTCCTTGAGGATCACGACCCGCATAGCCCTGCTACCGCGGATTAGAACTGATTCCTCGCACGATCTATTCTTAATCTAATATTCTAATTTTTGTGTGCAGGAAAAATCAGTCAACAAATTGGCGCCGTTGCGGGGAGGGACGGTAAGTTTATCTCTAAAACAAAAATTTAATTTTTAACTAATTCTTTATTCTTTTCTGTTTGCAGGTTTGGAGAACAGGAAACAGAAACATAGCAGCAGCAGTGGACATATTGCTATTCTGTGCCTCTGCCCTCGAAGGCAGAGCACCAGAACCCACTGTTTTGCCGCGGATCCGCGGCCAGAGCCGCGGAAACGCGGCAACAGTGGTGAATTACTGATCCAAATTTTTGCAGGGTGCTTTAAGTTAAAAATTCTGCTTTCTGCTCTGTTCTGATTTGTTCTGTGATATACCTGTAAATTGCTAATAATTCAACAATAAATTATTGGTTGTTAAAAATAAAATTTGATTAGACGTTTGCATATTAGGCACGTGTCTTTTCAATTATTTTTATTTACTGTTGAAGAGTGCTGGAGGAGCAAGGTACGTACGCATTGCATGTAGAATAGGACTCATCTCTTGGTTGATTTTCTGCTTTGAGTGATTCTTATCTATTTATCTTGTACACTTGCACTAATTCATCTTAAGGCCATAACCCATTAACAAGATAAGGTGGGGATTTCATCACCCTTCCTTAGCCCAAAAATCATATCCCAAGCACTCACTAACCCAAGCCTAACTAAAAAAGAGTAGACGTTGGCCCTAGGGACATCTCGGACTCAATTAGGAGATTATCCTAAGGGGGAACGGTGTTGGAAGTTGACTCCTGCCAAATCAGTGTCTAGGAAGGGGATTGAGGGCCGAAAGCCCGAAGTGTGGTGGTTATTTAATTAAGGAACGTCTTTGACGGAAAACCTCCCACCACTCTTGCCCTGACCTGGCTGATTAACTTGTGGTCAAAGTCTGCACCCAACCTCCTGTGGACGGTCTAACCAGTTAGGAGTCGTCTAGGTCATAGGTCTACCCTAACTTAGGTTAGAATTTTTCTTTTTTGTTTGTTTATTTGTTTGTTGTGTTTGTGTTGGTGTGATATGGCATATAAGAATAATTCCAATTTTAATCCATATTACACCCCTAACTATTATTCGGATATTACCAACCCGGCATACCCTAACTTTGACCAACCTAGTGTGCCGGAATGGTCTTATCCGAATGAGTATAACCCACACCCCCCATCTTATGACTATAATTTCCATAATAATTTCAACTCGTCACAGAGTTCATGGGGTTTCGAGTCCCCCGAGTCTAATTCTCAACCAAATTGTCCTCCATATCCATCTAGTCCACATTCTTCCCAAGATTCATACTCAGATCCACCCATTCAGAATAGAAAACCATCTATCGGGGAAATGATGAGTATGCACGAGTCCAAGCAACAACCACCATCAATCTTAGACATGATGATGCGTGAGTCCACCGATTCACAACTTCATCACGATCTCACTTCCTCTTTCCAAATCCAATTCCAAAAGAGGCTTGAAGCCATGACTCAGGCTAGATTAGCTCGCGAGCATGATTTAGATATGATGGTTCAATCTTTGCGTTCTTACAGTTCGGCAAATTCTGATATCGCTGACCATTCTCTTAGAGCCGACGAACCAAGTTGCTTTGGACAACAAGATTCTATTTCAGTGCCATCATCTGAACTTGCCGAAACTCCAATTCTTGATAATTTGGCAAGTTTTTCCTTTCCTGAAATAGAACTTGAGCATGAATATGATCATGATCTCCCACTTGATGATTCAATTTATTTCCTGATCCAATAATGACTCCAGTGTCTCCACCTGATTTCACTTCTCCCGAGTCAACATTGGATCCTATTCCAATTCATTATGAAATTGAATCACCCATTTTCGATGATCATATTGAACTTGACCTAGATTCTCACAATCTCTTTACTTCTGAAACTGATTGTACAATTCTGACGGAAGATGTTGACCTTAGTTTTGAAGAATTGTATGGCGATGAGCTAGAATTCCTTAATATTGGAAGTAAAGAGATATCACCCATATTAGGTCACATTCCATTGTGGAAGAAGATTGTGGACTTGAGTTTCAATTTCTTGACTTGGACCCAATTCTTGAACCTAGCCCGACTCCTGAGCCCTTACTTGATTTGAGCATTTTCCCTGAGTCGGTATTCGTTCCCGCACCTATATTGTCCAAGTCAATAATTCCATCTTTTCATACTCCATTTTGGGCAAGGAGGTTGAGACAATTAACTCTGAAATTTATTATGAAATTTGGAAATTTGATGGGGTGGAAATACTAAAAAATGATTATATATATATTTTAGTGGGTTATGTAAGGAAAGTTTCTGGTGGGTTCCACCAAATTATCTGTTATCTTGATTGGGCCGCATTTCGTGGACCAATTAGACCACCACCGGAACCACCCCCTAAGGTAATTTTCTGCCTTCCCTTGTTCTGTTTCATGCATATATGCATTCATTCATACATTGAGGACAATGCATGAGATAAGTGTGGGGGTGGGTTTTACTAACATACTAACATAGGTAAAAACTAAAAAAAAAAAAATTGCTAATAAAAAAAATTTTAAAAAAAAAATGTTATAAAAAGGACAGTATTTTGACTTATTTTTTGAAAGAAATCTAAGTTAGTTTTAAGGATTAGGAAAATCATGATTAGGATTTCTAAAAACTTGGTCAAAATAAATAAATTGTTTAAATTTTAGGTATAGGAGAGAAATTGAATAAATAATTAGTCTTGATTTTTACCTTAATGAAATTTGCATACCTAATACATATCTAGGATTCTAAGACAAAGACCTTGTGCCTCATTAAAAAAAAAAAAGAGGAAAAAAAAATCACCAATTAAGCTGATATATGTGCCTCAAGAAGCATAAGTATTCATGCCTAAAGGTGAGTAAATAAAATAAAGTCCTTAGTTTTGGGGCCTAGTTCACTCGAATTTGAGTCCGCGGGGTGTTTTCTCACTTGATGCCCTAAAGCCAACCGGTTTGGGAGTCATCGACTTTAAGTTCGCTACATGGGTGGATTAGAAAGCCTAAGAAAACTAAGAAATATAATATATGTATTAACACATCTAATAATCAATTAGTTAGGTATGAGGGCCTCAAGAAGCCTTGATACTTATACGAAAGAAAATTAGATGAGTTATACATGCCAAAATATATATATATATATATATTAACACATCTAATAGTCAATTAGTTAGGTATGAGGGCCTCAAGAAGCCTTGATACTTACACGAAAGAAAATTAGATGATAATGAGGCATGAGAGTCTAAGTTAAGGAATTCCTAGTAAAAACATAAGGATGCATATGATTTTTGGTAACGAAAAAGACTATATTAGAAATTCAATTTTAATTCTTACCTAAAATGGAAAACAATTAACTTTATTAAGACTAAGTTTAAAGAATGAATATAAATGAGGATCCTAAAACTTATAGACTACTTAGTCTCTTCAAATATAATTCAAATATTTTCCTTTTTATGGATTTTGTAGGTGTAATCCGCTGAAAACCCTCACGAGACAACACTCGTCCTCTAGGGTAACCTAGAGGTTTAACGGCTTGTTGCACGTGCTAAGTGCAATCGTGATTCCTACGAAAGTGAGTTAGGTTAGATTAATTTTTCTTTTTCTTTGTTTTTACTCAAGGACGAGTAAAAAGATAAGTGTGGGGTGTGATTGGTAGTGAAAAGTGCATTTTTATCATCATATTTACCGTCACATTTTCATATTTATTTATATAATTCTGCACATTTATTAATATTTTGTGATTTATTGTGTGCAGGCCTCGAAATAATAAAAAGAAAGAATTAAAGCCTAAAGAGCCCAAAAGCCCAGATCCAAGCCCATGTTTGAAGCCCAGGTGAAAAAGCGCAAATACAAAGAGTCAAAATGCAAATACAAGGGCTAAAAGTTGCAAATATTAGAGATTAGGGAAGGATAGACTTCTATCCAACCCTAAACACATGCAGGATGAGGATAAAAGGCCAAGATAAGAAGAAAATTCGTGGGAAGAAGATTTGAAGAAATCTGGATTAAGAGTAACTTGATTACCAAGTTATCTCGAAAATCCAGATTAAAAGGCCAGGATCAAACTTCCAGAAGCAGAAGCCCACAGGGACGGACCAGGAGAGGCCACGCGCCAAAGCGCGTGGCCAGACGTCGCCAAAGTGCCGTGGATCCGCGGCAAATCCCAGGAATCCGCGGCAATATTGATAAGATCAAATACCAATTTTCGTGGGCAGTTTCGTCCGGGACTCTGTAGCCTTCTGCACCTATAAATATCACCTGCATTGCAACGTAAAGAGGGTCCAGCGTCCAGCAAAGGGCCAAGTTCAGATTTTTAGGGTTTCTTCTAGGTTTTCTTTTCTTTTTGTAATTTTTATGTAAGTGAGGGAGATGGCTTTGTTGAGGGTGACACCGACAGATGATTCTCTTCTCTTCCATTGTAATCAATAAAAAGGTAATTTTTATTTTGTTCTTATGTCGTTGCTTTTCTTTGTTTTCTCTTTCTTTTCTACTGTGTTTCTTTTTGTTGATCTTTGACGAGCACGCGAGCGTTTACCGAACCACAAGTATACCGAAGATTAGTAGGTTCCAACGATATTCCATGGCGATGTTCTCCTCCTCGAGGCGTATCAACTCATGCTTGCCCAAGGCTTGATGACCTAATGCGACAACGGACTGAGTTCGATCCCAAGGTTTATACGTTCAACGCCTCCGAAATAAGGTAGAAAGTGTTAGGTTTCGCATATTTTCTCCAACCAAGGTTAGTTTTCTATTCTTTTCTTTTCTTTTCTTTTTTGTAGATCAAATCCACACCTCTCCAATATTCTTTCTCACAACTCATTGTAAATGCCACTTTTCTTTGTAAATACCATCGTGACTAACAAATTAACTAAAAAAGATAAATTTTTAGAGAAACTTGCTTAACGCTTCTATCGCAGTCCCTCCTTGAGGATCACGACCCGCATAGCCCTGCTACCGCGGATTAGAACTGATTCCTCGCACGATCTATTCTTAATCTAATATTCTAATTTTTGTGTGCAGGAAAAATCAGTCAACATAGACTTTGACCACAAGCTAATCAGCCAGGTCAGGGCAAGATTGGTGGAAGGTTATCCGTCAAAGACGTTCCTTAATTAAGTAACCACCAATCTTCGGGCTTTCGGCCCTCAATCCCCTTCCTAGACACTGATTTGGCAGGAGTCAATTTCCAACACCTTCCCTCTTTAGGATAATCTCCTAGTGAGTTCGAGATGTCCCTAAGGCCAACGTCTATCAGATTTTACTTAGGCTTAGGTTGTGCGTGCTTGGAATCTGATTTTTGGGCCAAGGAAGGGTGATTAAATCCCCACCTTATCTTGTTATATGGTGTTGCCCTTCATATCAATTTTGTGCAAGTGTACAAGATAAACAAGATTCACTCAAAGCGATATAAATCAACCAAGAGATGAGTCCTATTCTGAATGCAATGCGTACGTACCTTGCTCCAGCACTCTTCAACAGTAAAGTAAATGAATTGAAAAGACTCGTGCCTAAAATGCAAACGTCTAATCAATTTTTTAAACTTTTCAACAAGTGTTTTACTGTTGGCTTAAAACATGGATGGTGGATAGCAGAAATAGCACAAATATAACATACAAAAACTTAAATTTTTGCGAGCAATATGTCCTACAAAAAAGAGTTTTTAGTAGTCCAATGAATTTTTCAGTTTTTGCAATGCAATATCTTGAAATTTTATTTCCTACTTTCGAGACTAGGGGCACAGAATTTGCAAGTCTTCTCTTGCAAAGCTTGAATGCTAGATCTGAATCTTCAAGTCCCTGAAACAACACACAAAACTTGTTAAAAAATAACTACACCGTTCCCTCCCCGGCAACGGCGCCAAAAATTGATTGCTAAAATGAAAGAACAATCAAAGAGTTTAAGAATTTACCGTGTAGCTTGTGGCTAACGGGTTGTGTCCACGAGGAGGAATGCGATGGAAGCTTTTCGGTGAATCGTTTAGAAACAAAGAATTATGTTCATTTTTTAATGGAAAAGAGAATGGAAAGAAAGAGATGATTAAAAGAGAAATTACAACTTTAGAAAAGGCTTTGGAGAAGGTGATTTAAAAAGTTCGAAGATTATTTTGTTGATTATAATAAGGAAGGAAATCTGGGCTCACTATCTCATTACTCAATTGTTCGTTCTCCTGTTAAAATCTTAAGTGCCTCAAAGTGATCATAGGCAAAACTTAAAGTTGATTTTTAGAAAGTTTGAAGTAAAGCACATAAGATAGTTGGAAGAGTTCACTCTTTTCTTTGAAAAATCGTTTAGAATCGAATATTAAATCATCAAGCGCGAAGAACCAATAATGAAGTAAAAACAGTTCAAGAAATGTTCATGAAAGAAGTGAGAGTTTAACAATCCAAACCCATCCTCATGTGCCTTCAAGAACACTTTCAAAAAGAAAGGCTTTAAGTAAGGCATGCAAATGATTCACTGGGTCTTTTTCTTTAAAAAAAACAGAGGAGAAGAAGAACTAGAGAGAGTTACAATAGTGAGCCCAGAAAACAGTTTTAGTTACTCATGGAAAACGAAGAAGAAAGCAAATAAATAATGCAAGCCATACCGTACTACAAGTGGAAGAAAAAACGGCTCGACTCTTGTATTGATGTCACTTCAATCTTCAAGTACAAGCACTCAATTCCTCTCTCTCACAGTTTTGATACTGGACTACAAATTAAAAAACAAGATTACAACTTTTGTGCTAGCTAACAAAGAGCCTATATCCTTAGAAAATAAACACAAATTCTAATCCTAGTCTTCGCTCCATTTTCCTTTGCTGAAACCAGTATTTATAGGGAAAAACCAAAAGGGGAGCATCCCAGGAAGATTGGGGGAGCAAACGCTCCCCAACTGACTCTACTTGGCCGTAAAAACGCGGCTTAGGCAGCGTTTCCACGGCCCTGGTGTGGCCAGATGGCCACACCCAGTTGGATGGATCTCCTGTTTTGGTGAATATCCCGTATCTTCTTCTGTTTTTCTTGTTTCTGCTCCAAAAGTTGACGAAACAGCCTTTGATTGTGTGGCTTCAACCGCTTGATTCAGGGAGGATTCTTCTCAACCTCTTGATATGCCAAGATTTTGCCCTGATTCCTTGAATTTGAATTTATTCTGAATTAAATTAGAATTTGGTGGTTTTTGGGCTTGTTTCTCTTTTCTTTCTTTTAGCACTTGGGCCCACATTAAACAAAGAAGAAAAAGACTTATTAATAGGATTTATTAGCTAAAAAGTATGGTAAGGTGACAATGTATATGCAACATATGTGACTAATTATACTGCCTCAATGTAACCATCCTCTAAGGGCCTATTTGAAAAGGAAAAGAGAGAATAGAAAACTGACAATGCTTAGATTTTCTCAACAAAAAGCCCATGCTTGACAGCAACAATACAAGTGTGCGGCTCAGAATTTTTAATCATAGCCTTGTTGGAGCCCCAGAAAATTGGGCACGAGGAAAGCAAAATGGCCCAAGTTAAATCACCCCCAATAAGATTACAACCTGAATGTAAAATGCACGAGGAAAGCAGCAGCAACAACAACAGAAAGCAAGGAGTCCAACAGCTAGTTTTTTTCAACTAGCCGTTGAAACGTCTAATGTATTTAAAGCAGAACAATAGAAGGCACCAGAGCAACACAACCACAAGGCGGTAGAAAAATACAATCCATCAGAAAGGCCGCACCCCACCAACAACAAGTAACCACCAGGAAGGCAATAACCACCAATTGTGGGCAATCATCAGAAAGGCAGTAGGCAGGTAAACAACAAAGGCACAAAAACAATAGAAAAATGACACTTTATTCACAGAATCAACAAACTTTCAAGCATGTATCAAGGAAAAAATATTTTGGAAGAAGAAGAGAGGGTACCCTGCAGCCTATATGGAGGAGCAATGAAAACATGCTATTGTGGAATTTCAGCACCGTTAAAACAACGCAAAAAGGTAAGAATAAAGGGATATATTTTTCCAACAGAGAATATAATTATTTTTAGTAGATATTTGAGCTGAAAGAGGATTCAACAAACCCATAACATATGAAAGATGAATATATCTTAAAGACTCTACACAAAATTGTAGAGTGGCAAAAAGAGCAAGAAACATCGTCAAAATACTAAAACTCATATATATCATGATTTTTTACTTTTTATTAGCAATTTATCCATTTTGGTCACAATTGTGACTTCTTTGAAATATAAGTAGATATTTTAGTAATACTTTTTATCAATAAAAGAAAAGCCTAAAATGTTACCTCCAATTACAATTCCTAAAGTGTAAGGGGGAAAATACAAGGCACATAATTTTGTAATATCTTCATTGTTAGCCACTCTAAAACACTTGAAATATACTTGGTTGCTAACTTTGAATTGGGGCTATCATCATGGTTTTATACATTTATTTTGAAGCTCAGAATATAAATTTTCACTCATAATAATCATTTATCAATCAAAAAAAGACCTTAATGTTGCCCCCAATTATAATTCCCAAATATAAGAAATAAGAGAAATACAAGGCTCGGATATTTGTAAAATATTCATTGTTAGTCATTTATAAGCACTTGAAATATGCTTGGTTGCTAACTCTGAATTAGGGCTCTCATTACGGCCTTATACTTTTGTTTTGAATCTCAAAAATAAAAAATTTCACTCATAATAACCATCTATCAATAAAAGAATATCCCCAAATGTTGCCTTCAATTACAATTCTCAAACAGTAATAAATAAAAAACATTCAAGAGTCCTAGATATTTGTAACATATTCATTGTTAGCCATCTATAAGCACTTGAAATATGTTTGGTTGCTAACGTTGAATAGGGGCTATTATCCCAGCCTTGTGCATTTGTTTTGAAGCTCAGAAATAAAAATTCCCAACCATGGTGAAGTGTTCCTAGCGTGTTTCCTTAGATTACAATAAGGAGATGCCCTGAAACCCAACCAAGGAGCATCCCTGAGGATGGTCTTCTTGATCCATTTTATCTACATATCCTAAAATAATTGTGTATAAAAAATCATGCACTCTTGATACTATTTACCCATGCATCAATATGGTTACAAAATGAATGATTTTTCAATAATAGAAAAATGATCACATTTGATCGAGGGTTAAAGAATGTCCAAATCACATGATTTTCTATATGCAAATATTTTAGGACATGAAAATCATGATGAATGGAATGGATCATTTATAGGAAAGATGTACGGTTGGGTTTTAGAATGCCTCCTTAGATCAATCTAAGGAGACACACTATGAATATTTTACCCATATGCGCGCGCACGCACACACACACAACTATCAAAGAACTCGTGTTTCTGTTCAGGGCAAGTCTCAACCATCGATTAAATGAGAAAAAATCCCAGCCTCTTAACTAATTTTTAGATTTAGATTTTATTTATTAATTTCTTAATTAAATCAAATATAAGAAGAAACCCTTTTCTCTAGTAAATCACTACAATATTCTCTCTATAGCCCATCGCCTGTCCACATCTCCCTTCGTCCCTCTCGTCATTGCAAATGTATCGAAGTCCCCCTCTTTTCTCCATCTATGTCTTTTACCTTATTCATCTCTGAAAACCTTATCCCTATTGTCCATTTGTAGGCCAGTAATAGTGCACCGCAACCTACCGTCATCGAGTCCCTCTCCGTCTCGCTCTCTCTTTCTCAAACCTTTACTGATTCCTCTGTCTCCCTCTCTCGAGTGTATAGTTGGTTTGTAAAAATTGTCAAAAAATTGGAGGAAGAAGAAAAAACAAGATGAAATTGCGAATCTTTGGAACTTTTAGAAATTTGAGAGGGGGAATGAGAAGAAGATCCAAATTGGAAAATTTTAAAACTTTCATAATTGAAATTAGATTTTTTAGATATGTGAAAGAGGAGTAAGAAGATCAAAATGAAAATTTTAGAAAATTCTAGAACCTTTTTTTAGAAAAATAAATATTCAAAATTTACTGGAGGATTAGAAATAATATCAATACAGAGAATTTTAGAAATTTTCTCTTAAAAAAGGACACTCTAAAACTTTATTAAGAAAGAGGAAGAAGATAGAAAATTTAGAAACTTTTAAAATTTTCTAGATTTGAGAAGGAAAAAAACATAATAAAAACTAAATCATCTCCTTCCTCCGCAAATTCTGCTTTCAATTTGTATTCATAAAATATGCTATCCATAAGTGACACAAAAAAATAGATTATTACAGAATTTTTTCTACATCATTTGTATCACATCAAATTTTTTGATGGGACAAATATTTCTCTATAACAGAACCTTGCATTGGCGGATGTAATTAGTCCTCAAAAGTAATATATATATATATATATATATATATATATATATATATATATATATATATATATATATATATATATATATATAGGGCTTACTGTACCTCAGCCTGCAGGCTGAGAGAGTTTCTCAGCCTGCGGGACGTGGCTGAATATAGGCCACACATTGGTCGCAGAGTGTGGGCGCAAAAAAAAATCAAAAAATCCCGCCTAAACAATCGTGAATCAAAATGACAAAAATACCCCTTTTAAATGACGACTGCGACTTCTAGCATTGAAAAGTAAAAAAACATTCCATGGTCGCAGACTTAATACAGAATAAAGAATACCAGACAAAAAATGCTATCGTATAGCAATGCGACCTCCTTCGGTACTGCGACCAAATTCGCAATCTTCTTTCTCATGCCTTATGTAAAAGAAGTAATTAATATTATATCTACCGTGATACAACAACAGTCTAGAAAAGAGACGCACTAATGTTAATCTCCGAGAAAGGAAAGATGTGCACCATACGTAATCTAAAGATATAGGCAAACAATTCTATAAAAAGTTAATTTGTACTTCACGTATTAAACCATACTCAACCGTCCCCTGTAACAATTATTGTTACTATTCATGTTCTTCCACAATATTTATCTTTATATAATGCTTGTAACTAATATATTATCTCATACCTACAAACTATATTTTTGCTCTACCTTTTCATTTTGATTACAAAACTTTTTTAAAAAAATTCATTCTTGACTCATGTCTTCCCCACCTTCTTCCTCTGATCACGTAGATTTCAACTTCAATCTAAAGATATAGGCAAACAATTTTATAAAAAGTTAATTTGTACTTCGAATTCTCCCGCAATAAATCTTCAATTAAAAAAAAATTTTTTTTTTACCACTTCTTACCATACTCAACCATCACCTCTAACAATTATTATTACTATTCTTGTTCTTCCACAAATATTCACCTTTATATAATGCTTGTTACTAATATATTATCTCATACCTAAAAACTATATTTTTGCTCTTCCTTTTCAATTTGATTTCAAAAACTTCCAAAAAAAATTCATTCTTGAATCATGTCTTCCCCATCTTCTTCCTCTGAACACTTAGATTTCAACTTCAATCGTTCCCCCACCGATCCTTTGTCTTCAAGATATTCTAGTGAATCTGATACCAGTATGGACTTCACTCCTTTTGACTATCTCACTACATCAAATAATGTATTAACTGATCCTCCTATTCATGATGATAATGAAGTTTTCATGTGGGTTAGTGAAGAAGACATTATTCCTCTGCCACTTGACGGAGACATGCTTGATGAAAGCATGTCCTCTGATGCTGTAGGCTCGCTTCCTAGCAACGGGTCAGACGAAGAGCTTGATAGAGACGATCCATTCTGGGAGTTCATCGGTGAAACAAAAAAACCTCAAAAATAGCAAGATGATGAGGAAATAAGTGATGAAGAGGAAGAGCAGAAGAATGAAGACGATGAATCTGCTTATGATGGTGATAATGACGAGGATTAGGATTTATTGATCTTCTGATATTCAATTATATTTTGTCTTCTTTTAAAAGCTTTTAATTCTATTTTTTTTGTAAGGTCTCTTTCTCACTATATTAACTTATAAGCTCTTTTAATTACATATCCAAACTGCGACTGCTGCTCTTAAACACTGCAACCATAGTTGCAATCCTACTACGGATGCAATTTATGGTCGCAGTTAATCATTTATCAGTTCCCAATGCGACTTTGGTCGCAATAATGTACTGTTTTGGAGTTCAAAGTAATTTAAAGTTATAGTGTATTAACTTTTAAACTGTTTTGGATAACTGAACAGTCACCTAGGAAGTATACAATTTTTGAGAAAAGATAGAAAATATATTTGAGAGATATTCACGTGGTCCGAGAGCTTAAACCTTTTGGAATTCTGGGATTAAAAATATATAAAGGGTCATGAGCAAAGGATTAAAAACATACTAAGTTATTTTTGCTCAAACTCGTTACTCTCACTGTTCGGAAAATACATTCAAAAAATGTCTTCACCATCACCACCGTCTTCACCGGAAAGAAGCCAATACATTCAAACAATGTCTTCACCATCACCACCGTCTTCACCGGAAAGAAGCCAATCATCAAATGATGATTTTATGTTTAGTTCTGAAACAATGTCTCGCTACGGGTCAGAATCTGAGCTTGATACAGACGACCCTTTCTGGGAGTTCATTGATGAACCAAAACACAAACATGAAGAGGAAGAAAGCGACGATGAGACTGTACCTGAAGAGGAGGAAGAGACAGAAGACGAAAGCATGACTCTTGACGACGAATCTGATTACGATGGTGATGACGACGATTAGAAGTTAAAAAATTGTATTTTGTTTTTCTTTTTAAATATATATAAATCTGTTTTCTAAAGTTAATTGTGTGAATTACATTTTTTACTACTATGTATTGGTTGAAATACTGCGACCATGGACGCAGACTTAATAAATACACTGCGACCTTGGTCGCAGTTGCTGGACTTTAGTCTTAATCAACAACACTGCTACCTTGGTCGCAATTTCTGACCGTAGTCTTAATAAAATAAACTGCGACCTTGATCGCAGTTGTTGGTGTTTAGTCTTAATAAAATACACAGCGACCTTGGTCGCAGTTGCTGGTCTTTACTCTTAACTTCTCCCTAAAAGCGGGCAGCAAGTCAGTGAGGTGACAAATCGAGCCACGTCACCGCAGGCTGAGAGAGCACTCTCAGCCCGCGGGCTGATATACATTTTTCTCATATATATATATATATATATATATATATATATATATATATATATATATATATATATATAATGGAAACTTGCATTGGGATTTGCTAATTAGTCCTCAGGTGTATTAAAAGCTAGCATCGGGACTGATGAGAATTAGTTCCCAAATGTATTTTATGTGATAATAGGTAATATGACCTTACATCTTCTAACTTTAGAACTCAGAATTCTCTTATTGCTATAGCTCAATAGTCCTCTATTCATGAAATGTAAGATTAGTGATATCACATATGAAAACAAAGTCAAAGTAATCTTCAAAGCAACTAATGCACTAAACATATTTATGTGAGTTAGTGACTTATTAGCGCTTCATCATTAGTTTAATTTATATCACTCTACTCATTTCAATTTTCAATTCATAAAACATCTAAATGATAAAGATAATCAAAATGGTACACTAGAAAAAATTTTAAAAATACAAGAAAAACAATTGTGACTAAAATAGTACATCTAAGCAACATGCACTTTTTGATGCACGAAACTTACAGCTAATATTACTGTAATGGTCAGTTCTCGACCTCCACAAGATCATGACATCCAACCAGCATCAAACAAGCGAGTGACAGGTGGCCGCTTCCAGAACCTCTGAACGTGAATCTTCATCCAACTCAAACTGCGAGTAGTTTAGGTGGTTGGAAGGAAATAGAATCAATTATGAGGATCCCTATCTCTATGCCAAATCTCCACCCAAACTTGGCAGTTACAGCTTAGGAACGGATCAACCATATCTATAGCTGGTCGTAGCTACTAGATAAAGATGGACACTCGCTCATCCAATTCAATCAAGATGCTTAGCTCTAAACTACCTCTGAGATAAGCGATTAAATGTTTAAACAGAGCTGGACTCTACAGCCTTATCCAATAGATACTACTAGTATAAATACCATGCCCCTTCCAATAGGAAGAGGGACGATCAACTCAACCTAGAAACCCAAGTGTGTGAGATTATAGCGATAACCATTATAATTTCCCCTGAATAATAGTGAAATCCTCTCTCTGGTTTTTCCCTTTCGGGTTTTTCACGTAAATCTTTGTGTTTGTATTGATCTGATCTGAGATTTATTTTTTCATTTCATCAATTTAGGTGTGTGGATAAATTTTTCAAGAATTACTCACTACATTTGGTGCTTCCATTAAGATCTTTGAGTCCACACTCTTAAGTTCCCCCTGTTGGCCCAAGAGGTTACACTCTCCAATTGTTTTGTGTTTTGATGATGACAAACCAAATTAGTGCTATTTGGTACTAATGATTCATTTCAAGATAAGTTTCAAGTTTGTACCATGTTTAGAGACCATTCGCTTAGCTATTGCAAGAACTTCTAAGTTCCACAAAGCAAGGAAGGCAAATTGCACATCAAGGAAGGATCATAGAAGAGAAGGCTCTAGCAAGGCATTGGATGGCTCAAAGACTTGAAGATAGCACAAGAAGTCTTCATGTAATTTGTTTTTCAGTTTATAGTATGTTAAAGAATAGCGGATAGGTTTGAAGCTCTATCACACACGTTTTTGCGCACATGCTCATTCCAAAATAATTTCTTATAAATTATACAAAAAAATTTTGCATACAAGTTTTTGCCTACAGATATATATTTATGTTTTATACTATTCCCTTTTCAAAAGTATTTTTGTTAAAATCAAAATCCTCTTTGTTTTCTTTTCTAAAAACGATTTTGACCTGATCCGGTCGACCGGGGCAGTCGACCGAGTCTGTGTCAGTCTGGTCCGGTCGACCGGACCAGTCGACCGAAGTTCTGGCAGATGCACGTATCAATGTGCATGTCTGTCGGTCGACTGGGGCGGTCGACCGGACTATTGTTTTTGCTCACAGGTTTTCTCGGTCGATCGGGTCGGTCGACCGCTAGCCTATAACGGTCGAATTTTTGTACTACCGGTCGACCGGCCCAGTCGACCGATCTGACCGTTTGAACAGTAACGGGCAGATTTTTAAGAGCTGTTTATTTTTGTCTTTTGTGCTTAAAAATTCGTTTAAGGATATATTTTGATCTGATTACCTCCTAAACATCAGTAAATATGTTTTATCCCTTAACCCTAGCCCTCTCCTATAAATAGGGGTGTTTGGGAAGAGATTGGTTAACAACAACATTTTTTGCTAGAAAATTCAAAAGTTTAAGGCTTTCAAAAGAGACTTGTTTCTGTTTTTGTGCTGAATTTCTCACTGATTTTCTGAAGGGTTTTCAAATACTCTCTGATTTAATTTTCTTTCTTCACTTACAACAAGAGCTTCATTCCTACTCAATATTCTCTAAGGACCTTTGTAAGGGAAGAGATATTTGAAAGAGAGAGTTTGTGGTCTTTTGACTACCAAGGAAATTACTTGTTCTTGAGATTGTAGGAGTTGGGTACTCCATTGTATTTGAGATCTTTGTGATAGTAGAAGTGGTCGGAATCCTTCTGGGGAAGGCGGGGAGTAGAGCTGGGTGCTCGAACCTCGATAACATATCCTTGTGTTTGCGATTGGTTTACATTCTTGCAATTCTTACTCTACTTTGATTGCTCTTATTACTTGCTCATCATATTCATTGTCATACTTGCTTGCATTCATCTTGTGATTCTTGTTTGTAATTGTTGTAGCTTTAAATTTTTATTTGCCCTTTGATTAGCATTGTCACCTATTCACCCCCCCTCTAGGTGACTTTTCAATTGGTATCAGAGCTTGGACTCTAGGTTTGGCTTAACATCCATAGAGAGATCCTTAAAATATTGCTAATCAACATTTTCATTTCATTCATTCATCACTAGTAAACATGGCCGACAACATTAAATCCCCACCTAAATTTGATGGCCTCAATTTCCCAATTTGGAAGGTTAGGATGACTATATTTTTGCAATCTTTGGGTAGCTTAGTAGCCAAGTCCTTGACCAAATCCTATGAAGCACCCGATGGTGATGAGAGCACTTGGACCGACCTTGACTTTAAATTATATGAGGCTAACTCCAAGGCCCAAAACTCCCTATTGACCGCCTTGAATGAGGATGACCTTACACGGGTAATTCATTGCCAATCCGCCTATGAGATTTGGCAACACTTATTGGTCACACACGAGGGGACTTCACAAGTCAAGAGAGCTAAGATAGATCTCTTGAGGTCCCAATATGAGTCATTTAAAATGCTTGATGATGAGTCTATTGATAGTATGGCTACAAGGTTTACTAAAATCACTAATGGTCTTTCTTCCTTAGGTGATGACATCTCCAACGATCAAAAGGTGCGGAAAGTAATTCGGGCTCTTCCTTCATCATGGGAGATCAAGGCCACCACCTTGAAGGAGTTGAACGACAAGGACGAGATGGACCTCATTAGTCTCATTGGGAACCTAAAGACCCATGAGATGGAGAAGAAGGCAAGAGAAGAGGCCACTACTTCAAAGAAGAAATCCATAGCCTTCAAGACTTCATCCACCAATGATGACTATGAAGATGACGAAGAAGAAGATGAGGAGCTAACTCTACTTGTGCGGAATGTCAAGAGGTTGTACCGAAAGAACAAGTTCAACTTCCGGAGAAAATTCGAAGGCAAAGAGGAGCGGAAGATCATATGCTACAATTGCCGCAAACCCGGACATATCATGGCGGATTGTCCGGAGTTCAAGAAGAAAATGACTTCCTCCTTCAAGCCAAAGAAGCCGGAGGAAAAGAAAGCTTACAAAGCAACATGGGATTCGGAAAGCGAGTCCGAAGAGGAGGTGGATCAAGCTAATATGTGTTTCATGGCAAACACACCCAAGGTAACTCCTCAATCCCTTGATGATGAAGATGATGATTGATTAGACGAAAAAGGTATACTTATTATGAGTATAAAAATGTATTTGATGTACCCTTTCTTGTCTCCGCTATAGCATAAGGCTATACCGAGTCGATTCTCAGGGAGAGCTAGCGATGGAAGCGTTACGAATCGTAGTGAAGAAATGTAAACGAGAATTCTTCTATGCTAATAAAAATAGTGAATCAAATGAAAAAGAAACTAAAGAAAAGATGGATATGTTCATGGTGAAAAAGTCGGAAAAGAAATCAAGAAGAGGATTTGGTATTCAGACTAAAAAGAAAGGAAAACTTACTAATAACTAAAAAGAATGAAAACTTGAAGAAAACAAACCATGACTAGCTTACCTTACTACCTTACCAATACTTACTAAACTCCGTGATAGTGAACGTTTGCCTCATGTTGTCACTCCATCGGCGTGGATTCGTCTCGCGTGTTGATCTAATTACTTTCTCACTTGTCACATGGGTGGTTTAACCCATCGGAGAAGAGAAGACCATACAACTTGCAAGATGAAATAAAGCAATCACCCATGAGTTAGTGAAGATGGTAAGGCTAGTGGTTAGCTAGTACATGGAGAAGGAATTAGCTAAAAGCCATTAGAGAAGTAAAACAAAGCATGAAGTAAATTTGCAAGGAATTAAAGAAAGCAATAAAGAAAGCAATTAAAGAAAGCATATAAACTAGAACCAAGCTCAAGTAGAGGAAGGAGAATGGATCAATCCTTGTTGCTTCAAGTGTCACCCTTGATTACACAAGCTCTCTCTCTCACAATCACTCTCTTTTACAATGAATTCTAGGGAAGAAGAAGAGGGATCTAAAGAACTAAACTTAGAGAAAAACTAAACAAAATTACAACAACTAATGAATTCTCCTCTCTTCTCTGTTCTATTTTAGCTCGCAGGTCCAAGGTCACATATTTATAGCCCCAGGTGAAGCTTCGAGAGCCCAGGTAGTTACCACAAAATCCGGGATCCTAACTGTTTACAACTGCCGCAGATTCTCCAGATCCCAGAGAACTGGCGGCAAAATCTGGGCCGTTGAGCCCAGATTTTCTGGTGAGATCTTCTTGTTAGGTGGTTAACCACGTGGACTATCTGGATTCTTCATTGGGCGCGCGGATCTTTCTGGATCTGGAATTCAAATCTTGGCTTTATCTTTAATCTTAGATTTAATCACTTTAATTAGTGTTAATTAAAGTGATTATTTGCTTTATCTCCTTTAGAGTGTGTACCTGCAAATATGTAGAGAAGATGAGTAAAAATCATATATTTATTAACTAAATGCATGGGAATTATGAGGTAAAATATGCAATATTGGATTACAATCACACCCCCACACTTATTCTTTTGCTCGTCCCGAGCAAAACAAAGAAAAGAAAAAAAAATCCTAACTACCAATTTATTACACCACTTTTGCAGGTGACGCGATTGCACTGAGCGTGTGCAACAAGCCGTTAAACCTCTAGGTTACCCTAGAGGAGGAGTGTTGTCTCCTGAGGGTTTTCAGCGGATTACACCCACAAAATCCATAAAGAAAGAAGACAAATGTTAGTGTTTTGAAAATCCATTTTGAAAGAGAGACATGTTTTCGAACTATTTTTGCAAAAATATAAGTGATCTTAGGTCATAAGTCCACCTATAATCATTCTTCCTTAAACTTAGTCTCTATGCAAGATCTTGTCTTCACTTAAGGTAAGAATTCAAAATTGGATTGAATACTTTATCTTTCATAAAACCTAGATAATATGCACACCGTGTTCAGTAAAAATTTCTGGGATTTCAACTCCAACCATCAAGCCATTTATCTATTTATATATATATTTTTCTGCTTTTTTCTTCCCTTAGTCTAGGCTTTCTAGTTCACCCTTGTAACGAGCCTTTAACCGATGACTCCCAAACCAGTCGGTCTTAGGGCACCAGATGAGAAAACATCCCTCGGGTTTAAGGTCTCAAGTGAAAAAGGCCACATAACTAAGGGGGATTAGTCTTTTTGATCACCGTTAGGCGTGAATAATCATGCTTCTTGAGGCATAGTTATCCAGCTTAATAAGTGATGTTTATTTATAATAATTTTTTTTTATATTTTTTTTCTTTTATTTTTATGGCATTTTGGTCTTTGTTTCCATCCCAAGAAATGTGTAAGTGTAAAGTGCATATTTATCTAAGGCAAAAAATTCAAGATAAAAATATCTCACCAATTTTACTTACTTATCCTATAATTTCAAACATGATCTATTATTTCAACTAGGTTTAAGATGTCATAATTAAGGCTTTCTTAATTTCTAAGATACATCTTAATTTTCTTAGAAATAGATCAAAACTTTGTCTCTTATTTCAAAAAGTTTTTATTTTTATATTTTTTATTTTTTATTTTTTTAATTTTTCTAAAAGAAAAGGTAAAATCTAAAAAGAAAGTGGAAAATCTAGAAGAAAGATAAAATCTAAAAATAAAAGACCTAAAAAGAAAATAAAATCCTAAAAAATAAAAATCCTATAAAGAAAATAAAAAGTCCTATGTTAGTACATACCCCCATACCTATCTCATGCATTGTCCTCAATGTATGCAAGATAAAAATGATGCATGAAATAGGTAAGGTAAAAAGTCACTCCCTCCTCCTCTTTGGACCCTCGGTGGTACTGGGTCCTGCCGACTGTGTCCTTCTCAACCTCGCCTCAATGCCCTCTAACCTAGAGGATTGCTCCTCTAACCTGGATGATTGTTCCTCCATCTTCTTCCTCAGCCTCACTTGACCCCTAAAAATCTTCTTCATGCCCTTCCAAATGGAGGACATGAAAGCTCGTGACTCAACTGGGGGATCCTGCCTCCAAAACTCAGGTTCATCTTCTTCCTCAAGACTCTCCTCAGAGGAGGACTCTACATGCTCAGTCTGGACAGTAGGAGTCCAGATCGCGTGTAAACAACAGTTATAAGAACTGGTAGGTCTCTCCGGTGCAACAAACACTCGGTCGAATGCATCAAATACATCGTCTGGTAGGAAAGTCCTACACAGACGTGTAATCAAGATGGGGTGGGAGTATTTGGCACCTCGTGTGCGTGAAGAGTTGGCTATAAGTGCATGGAAGATGACCTTGTTCAAACAAACCGAGTGTTGACGTATCATTAAATCATGTATAATCTGCAACACTGGTCTGTTGAAAGAGGAGGTGTGGTCAAGCCCTAAAATGTTTCGTTGGATCCAACGTCCAACGCAGTGAATATTTCTAAATGTCGTACTGGCTTTGAGCCCACGATCCTGCTCAGTACACCGAGCCCCCATAATAGTCATATACTCAATCAACGGGAGAGGCTCGGTGTGGTGTGTGATGGTTGGGACAGAGGTGACTTCCTCAAGAAGAGGAAGCGTGACAAGTAGGTCTCCTATGGGCATGTGCACAGAAAATTGACATGTTTCTAGATCAATTGAGGCTTGGTCTATGTGTGTGTAAAACATCGTCACCAAATCGGGACAATAAAAAGCATCAGTCTCAGTGTTGTCATACACTAATGAATACCAATTCCAGGCCCTAATTCGGTCTAAAAACACATGTCCATAACCATTTGCATTACTCAAAATCTGCCCAAAATCTTTCTCAATAAAAATAGATGGTGCCATACTAGAAATTTAAGATCAAAGCGGTAAAAAGAAGAGATTTAGAAGTCGAACCACCCCCAGAATTCGTGGGGGGTAGAATTTTGATCTCTGCAGTGGGTTTGGAAAGCTCTGAATAAGGATGTAGCACCAGATCACCAACAAGCACTGGAAATCGATCGGAGCAGAATTTTTCTGGGCGCAGGAGGCTTTGATTTTGCCGCAGATTCCTGTCTGGAGTCGCAGACTAGCGGCAGAACAGTGAGATCTGGGGAGGAGAAAAGGTTCAGAGTGCGGCGCTTTTGAGAGGAAGTTGGAGATCTGAGAAAACTTTTGCTTGAGGGAGGAAGTGTGTGGAAGGGGGGTTTTTTATAGGAGGGAAAAATCAATAGGTTTTCACAAGTCAAAAGGATTTTACCACATTGGAATATGTAGCTTTGAAAAGGGAAGTTTGACTCCTAGGAATTTGGAATGACCTAAAACTTAGGAATTCTTGAAAGATGGAATTTGAGGAAACCTAGGAATTTTGAATTTGAAAGTGTGGAAACTCCTTTAAGCATAAAAATCCCTCCTTTATTTTTATTTCTTTTTTTTTTTATAAATTCTATGTTAGTGAACCCTCCCCACACTTATTTTATGCATGCATGAAAAAAAAAATGGTGAGGGAAGGAAAAGAAAAAAAAAAATTACCTTAAGGTGGTGGTTCCGGTGGTGGTCGGATTGGTCCACGAAACATGGCCCAATCAACTTTACGTTGGGTTTTCAGGAACCCACCAAAAATCTCAATAATATGACCCACAGAATGATGTATGCATGTGTGATTTTTATTATGTACATGACCCCATCTAATTTCCAAATTTCTAAAATAATTTCGGAGTCAAATTTATCAAAGCCCTTGTCCCAGAATGGTAGATGAAATGATAGAACAGTTGACTTGGACTCTGGAAGGATTACCGACTCAGGGAAGTGAATGAAGTCAAGTAAAGGTTCAGGAGTCGGAATGGATTCAGGAACTGGGTCCAAGTCAAGAAAATGAAGCTCAAATCCACATTCAGTTTCCCATGATGGAATGTGACTATCTAAGATTAGTGATTCAAGTTCAGGAGGGTTGGGAATCAAAACTGACTCTAAAATGTTACTCAAATTGGGTAACAAACAGGGAGTCATTAATGATTCAGGTATTGAACTAAATCACAAACTTGAGGGTCAAGTCACATTTCTCATTGAGTTCAATTCCACAAAATGGAGAACTTGCCAATTTGTCAATAGGATCTTCAAAAAGGTATAATTGGTCAAGTTCAACATGATCCTTAAACATGGGTGATTCAACTTCATTGTGAATTGGTAAAGGATCCAATGTCGACTCCGGGAAAAGATTGAAGTGAGGTAAAGATACCGGAGTTATTATTGAATCAGGAAAAAAAATTGAATCACTAAGTTGGGGTTCAAGATCACAGTCCTCATGTAGTTCAATTCTAAAAAATTGTGAACTTGCCAATTTATTAATGGGACTTTCAAGAGTATGAAATTGGTCAAGTTCAATGTGATCATCATAAAAGATTGGTGATTCAATTTCACAACAGATGGGTACTGATCCAAGTCTGACTTGGGAAATGAAGTAAAATCAGGTAAGGATATGGAAGTCATGATTGAATCAGGAAGTAGAGTTGAATCATCTGGTGAAAGTTCAGGATCATAATTATGTTCAAGTTCAATGTCAGGGAAGGAAAACTTGCCAAAATGTCAATTGGATCTGAAGTTTGGACAAGTTCATTTGTAGAGATGAAAACTTGCCAAAATGTCAATGGGATTTGACGTTTGGACAAGTTCAATTTTAGGAAATGAAAAACTTGCCAAAATGTCAATGGAATCTGAAGTTTTGGACAAGTTCAGGTGGTTGTGCTGAAATTGAATCTTGATTTCCAAAACAACATGACTCTTTGATAGAATGGTTAGTGACATTAGAAATAGGATGAGAATGAAGGTTTGGATCATCAAATCTATGTCACGGTTACGATCATTTCGAGCATGAGTCAGGAATTCAAGCATCTTTTCACAATTCATTGGTTCATCATTTTGTTGAAAAGATGAAGAATTGTTTTGAAATTGTGATGAAATTGTGAGTCAAAACTGTGTGGTGATGGAAGAGTGGACTCACACAAGAAATCATTACTCGTTTCCAAGACAAATGGTTGTTCATTAGGAAAAAGTGGAAGTGAGTAAGACTCTTGAAAATACTGTGGAATTGGAGGGGCAAATGTTTCGTGAAATTGTTGCTCGGCCCTCTGTAGATTGGCTTCTAAACTCCTTAGTAACTCATATTTTTCTTCAAATGGGGGTTCAGAAAAGGAGTATATGAAGCGAATCGGAAAATGAATACTGTGGACAAGGTGAATATGGTGGACAAGGAGGTTGATAATTAAACTCGGGGTACGTGAATCCCCAATTACTCGGTGAAGAGTTGAAATTATCTTGGAAATTATAGTTATCAGATGGGGGGTATGGGTCATATTGATTCGGATAAGGCCAACCCGGTGTATTTGGTTGGTGCATATTATAAAACACCGGGTTGGAATTATCCGAATATGGAGATGGTGTGAATATGGATTATTATTAGGATGGAAAGAATTGTAATTGTAAGCCATATCACACAATCAAATACAAACAAACAAACAAACAACAAAAGAAAGAAAAATTCTAACCTAAGTTAGGGTAGACTTAGGACCTAGACGACTCCTAACTGATAGACTGTCCACGGGAGGTTTAGTGTAGACTCTAACCACAAGCTAATCAGCCAGGAAGGGTAAGGTTGGTGGGAGGTTTTCCGTCAGAGACGTTCCTTAATTAAGTAACCAGAAACCTTCGGGCTTTCGGCCCTCAACCCCTTTCTAGACACTGATTTTGCAAGAGTTTAATTCCAACACTTTTCCCCCTTAGGATAATCTCCTAAATGAGTCCGAGATGTCCCTAGGGCCAACGTCTACTTTTTTTTTTATTAAATTAGGCTTGGGTTAGTGAGTGCTTGGAAAATGATTTTCGGGCTAAGGAAAGGGTAATGAACTCCCCACCTTATCTTATTTACGGGTTATGCCCTTAATTTGATTGTGCAAGTGTACAAGAAATAAAACTAGGATTCACTCAAAGCATGAAAATCAAGCAAGAGATGATTCCTAGTCTATATGCAATGCGAAACGTACCTTGCCTCCAGCACTCTTCAACAGTAAAAGTAAAGAATTGAAAAGACACGTGCCTAAAAATGCAAATGTCTAATCATTTTTAACGTTAACAACCAATTTTTTTACTGTTGATTAAATTATCAGATATCAGGTGAAGCAAACAGGATTTAGAATATAGCAGCAGCTGTATTTTGCAGAGAAGCAATCCCTGCAGAAAAATTGTGAGTAGTCAACTCAGTTCTGCCGCAGAACCGCGGCTTTTTGCCGTGGGAACGCGGCAAAACTAAGGGATCCTGGTCTCTGCTTTCGAGAGCAGAGGCCCAGGTCCACTTATATGTCACTGCAAGCAAAATTTCCTGTTTCTTCTCCTGTAACCTGCAACAGAGAAGAAGATTCGTTTAGTTCTTCACTTTAAAGAAAAATCCGTTGCTCTCCCCCGGCAACGGCGCATTTTGATTAGACGAAAAAGGTATACTTATTATGAGTATAAAAAATGTATTTGATGTACCCTTTCTTGTCTCCGCTATAGCATAAGGCTATACCGAGTCGATTCTCAGGGAGAGCTAGTGATGGAAGCGTCGAATCGTAGTGAGAAATGTAAATGAGAATTCTTCTATGCTAATAAAAATAGTGAATCAAATGAAAAAGAAACTAAAAAAAGATGGATATGTCATGGTGAAAAAGTCGGAAAAGAAATAAAGAGAGGATTTGGTATTCACACTAAAAAGAAAGGAAACTTACTAATAACTAAAAAGAATGAAAACTTGAAGAAAACAAACCATGACTAGCTTACCTTACTACCTTACCAATACTTACTAAACTCCGTGATAGTGAACGCTTGCCTCATGTTGTCACTCCATCGGCGTGGATTTCGTCTCGCGTGTTGATCTAATTACTTTCTCACTTGTCACATGGGTGGTTTAACCCATCGGAGAGAGAAGACCATACAACTTGCAAGATGAAATAAAGCAATCACCCATGAGTTAGTGAAGATGGCAAGGCTAGTGTTAGCTAGTACATGGAGAAGGAATTAGCTAAAAGCTATTAGAGAAGTAAAACAAAGCATGAAGTAAATTGCAAGGAATTAAGAAAGCAATAAAGAAAGCAATTAAAGAAAGCCATAACTAGAACCAAGCTCAAGTAGAGGAAGGAGAATGGATCAATCCTTGTTGCTCAAGTGTCACCCTTGATTACACAAGCTCTCTCTCTCACAATCACTCTCTTTTAACAATGAATTCTAGGGAAGGCTAACAGATTTCTGGTGTGAAGTTGTTACGAGGTTGTTAGCCACGTGGCCTTCTAGAACCTGGGGTTGTTGCGCGGATCTTTCTTGATCTTGGATTCAAATTTGCTTTATCTTAATCTTGGATTTAATCACTTTAATTAGTGTTAATTAAGTGATTATTTGCTTTATCTCCTTTAGAGTGTGTACCTGCAAATATGTAGAGAAGATGAGTAAAAATCATATATTTATTAACTAAATGCATGGAATTATGAGGTAAAATATGCAATATTGGATTACAACATGATGTAAGTAAGGAAGTTCTAGTGCATGCTTTTGTAGAACTTTCTGAAACTTATGATAACAAGAAACTTGAATGCATAAAATTACAAAAAGAAGTTGCTTTTCTTAAGAATCAACTTGCCATTGTTTCTAAAGAAAAAGATGATATTTCTTCTAATTTCATTTCCATGCAAAAAGAATTTTGTGCCTACAATAGTTCTTGTAGGGCAAAATCCCCTATTATTGATGAAAAAGAAATTTCTTCTTTTAAATCCAAATGAATGATTTTGAAAAAGTTTTAAAAGATTGAGCCTTTAATACTAAGAAACTTGAAGAAAAATTTCTAAAAAGCACACATCTCATGCTAAGATTCCTTATGCTCACACTACACCTAACACGTCTCATGTTCATGCTC